>WWET01001565.1:160419-181462 GCA_011038615.1 Limnodynastes dumerilii | reverse complement strand
CCTTGGCTGCACCCCTATATTTATATATACACTTGCACATATTTAATTTAGTGGATAGAAGCGCAGCCATTTTTGTTGCTACCGTTATAAGAGGCAACTGCATCTCACATTTACATGCCGCCATTTGGCATGTCATTTCTTACGTACCTGCAGGGGACCGCATGGCGCTGCCATCTTCCCTGGTGTCTCTCCCACATGCATGCCGTCACTCCCACGTGACAGCATGCAAATTAGCCATGTGGAGAGCGCTGTCTGTCCAAAGAACAGATGCATGATCTCCTGTTTACTGCAAATCTCTCCCTCAGTAAGGCTGCTGACCAATCTGGGTACAGCAGCTTCTATTTAATCCCAGGCAACTGTTCAGTTATAGTCCTAGCTAGTCTGCTCTGTGACTGCTCTCTGTTATCTCTCTCTCTCGCTCTTTGCCTTGCTTTATTCATTTATTATTGAGTGTCTAACAGTTCCTTGTGTCTCCCTGTCCTTTGCCTCCCTGGTTGTTCCTTTGTTGTTACCCATTGTGTATGAGTAAGTGTTTTTTGCTATATATAGTTGCCTTTGTTAGTCTTGTCTGTTATTGTTCTTCTGCGGGTTTCCTCCGCCTCCTGTTGCTTGGAGTGATTCCTTGTGTTCACCCTTCTGGGTGTGTGCTACCACCTATCTCCATACTGCTCATTCTATCTCAGACCTGCCTGCTCCTCCTTGTTCATAGCGGGTGGTCTCTGCAGTACTCCACCTGCCAGTCTTGGCGTATTGCTACCAGGGGCCGCGACCCACAGGAGTCCGCAGCCCAGACTATCTCCACCATTAGGGGCTCTAGTGAACACCAGACTCCAGGGTAGACTCCACGTTTTTGTTAGTAGTATTGCTGTAACACTCGCTCATTGGCACCCAACTATCTTACCCTAGTTACGTATCTGTGGGGAGTACACATTTTCAGTGTACTGCACAGAAAAGTGTAGATGAGGGTCTCAAATATTAAAAAGATATAAAGTTTTAAAATGTCAAGCCAGACTTTTTTAAACAAATATTTTTATTTTAACATAACTGTTATATAGCACTCAGAGTTTTTTTTTCTCTCCAACAGGTAATTAATGAGAGCAATAATAAAATGTGTAGTTTAGTTGTACATTTTGTTGTAACAGCTCCTAACCAAAGTAAGTTGGTTTCCTCTCCTCACAAACTCTGTCAGCCTTAGCCAGGAGAAGCTGTCCCAGAACAGCCTTATTGTGGTATAACAAGATGTGTGATCTGCATAATTGCTTTAATTGCATCTGGTTTTACAATGAGTTGTCCTGCTGTCAAATTTAACAATGACTCTGAGGCAAAACATATCTTAAATCTTTTCAACATAACATGAAAGAACCTCCTGTTACTATTGTTATTCATTTACAGACCAGATGTGTAGATGAGAAAAAAATAATTAGTAGTAAAAAGTGTGTCCAGAAAGCATGGACAATTATAAGAACTACTGACTTTAGTTCCTTCTCAGTGAATTACCTTGCCCTTTACTCTAGCTGAAATTGTGTGTAGCACATATTCAGCAGTGTTATACAGTGATTCCTTTTACCAAATAATTTTTCTACTACTTTACTAATCTTAGAATATCCAGTCATAAATCAGGAGGATGCTTGGAGGAAGACAATGTGCTTATGTGAAACAGTTCCAGAAATATGGCACATTCACAAAAGATGGCAGACTCTTCTTTTGACATATTTTGTCATATTTCAATATTTAAGGCACAATCATTACCTAATTATTGGCCGTATTCAGAGATCTGTGTCCCAATCGGTCCGCAAATATATGCACGAACAGAGCAAGGAACACCCACCAAAACCCCAGTCACTTCCCTTACTAATCCGTGCTCTCAGAGACCTCCATAGACCAGCTGCAACTTTCCATGTGGAGTTCCGTGCGTATATGTGTCCTCCGTTCGTGCGTATCTTGATAATCGCGCCCACTTTCCTTCATTTTTATTTAAATTCTCCTGTGCATATTTTACCATCGCATATCTGGACCACGTGCGATTCACAGGTCCGTCCATAAGTCACTTCTGCGCGTATCATCAACGTCAGTTGCGTAAATAAAGTTACTACGCATGCGCAGTTGAAACGTACCTAATAATACGCACGGAACTGGACGGGAAAACAGATCTCTGAATACGGCCCTATGTGTTCTCTCTGCCCTACACTAATAAGCTTGTATTGCTCAATCACCTGCCAGGCCAGGCACATACATAATATATTTGCATTTAATAAACTCTTGATTTTTTTTCACTCTTAGTTTGTTCAGCTGTAAAATAAAAGCAAAACCATTTACATAAATCTGATTGCATAGATTTTTTTTCACCATAAACCATTTAATAATTGCCCCTTTGTCTCATTAAAAACAAAAGCAAAACCTTTTTCCCCCATAGTACTTGAATCCATCCCACACATTCTGCCTAGTTGCCCCACTGCAAACCTCCTCACCCACATTCTGCCAAGCACCATTTCCTCATGTTATGTGTACCCCTTCCCCATATTCTACCCACACCTTACAAAGAACGTAACTTAAAGAGTTAAAACAGCAACCTTCACAATTATTAGATAATAAATTACAGTTCTTTGTGATAATAAATTATCTTTCTCTTTTCAGAAACAACAAAGAATAAAAAAAATATTACAATTGCTATTCACACTACTTGACTACAACATTACAATTATGATTTCCAAATGTTCAATATAAACAAAATAATATAACAATTCAAAATTGCATGCATAGTCCCAGAATGCGACTGTCAAAAAAATATGTAAAAGCAAATTCTACAGTTACTGTATATTGTACATTAAACTTGTATCTTATTAGCAGTCCGCGTAGCTGCGTTTATTCATCAAACTGAGGTAAAGTTCACTATCTCTTTAGCAATATTGTTCAATTAACTTGCATCCTTACGGTCAGACGAGTGAGCTGTATATATTTAATGTTCTGAGGCAAATTATATGTTTTCTTTACCGTTACTGTATTATATGACTTAAAACCGGTCAAGCAGAAAATTAAACTGTATACGTTCAATATATTGAGGTAAATTGTACGTTTTTCTTCACCAATATTATATATGGCAATTTGTATCTAATCTGCCAGATTGTAGAGTTGTAACAATATTCCTGAAGTAAAATAATCAATACTTTACAGTATTTTGTTATTTTCTGACAATAAATATGTAATCATATGTTTCACTATTTTCCCTTGAAGTACTTCATTAATCTCAGCGCACTTTCTGACATTCAACTTGACTCTACAACTTCTACTTTGTAGCCGCTTGTCTGTAAATAATGTGAATTTATACTTATACAGTAGTATTTCTGGAGTCTGCGCCTCAACAATTCCTCCCTCAGATCCTCTCACAATCTTCTGCTGCCCTCTCCGACCGTCCTCTGATGCTCATCCCTCACTGCTCTCTTTCAGCAATCGCTCTGCTCAACCACCGACGACACACACCTCCTACGCGCCTCTCTCCCTATTTATAACCCTTGGGCTTTTTCAGCTGGCTCCCTCTCGCTACACAGTGCGCACCCCATCAGCTGAGCGCTACCCTGCAACAGCTTCCGCACACCCTGGAAGCATGCCGCCATACTCTTCAGCCGCACCTACCGCTTGTTCTGCGCGAACTGTACACAGGTGAGGACCCGGGACCGACACTGCTCCTCCGCTATCCTCCCCGCTACCATAGACACTGGGGATACTGGCCAATCTGACCAGAGCGCCTTTCCCTGCGGTAACCCCCAGGGGCATCACACCCATGACTTGCTTACTTGTGCTGCTCAGCTGTCAGCGCCTTGACCGCTGAAAATGAGGCTTGAGTCAAGCTATTTCAGTTCACTGGGATGTTCTTCAGGCTTTTGGTCTGACTTCATAGTAAGCAGAGGCTGCAGCTGGTTAAACTCAGTGGTCATATTATAACGAATCCTTTCTTTCTCAGTCCATCTCACAGTTTTCATTCCCTTTTTGTTTTGCAGTTAGTTACATTTGTCATGGAGTGAGCCATTTGCTTTCTCTTGCTGCATCCTCTCTTGTTTTGTTTTAAGTCAGGGCCCAGGGCAACCTTATGTTTTCCAACTCAAATGCACAGAAAGTTCTAGAAGTACAGTAGTCTGGATTAGTACACATTAAGGGAGAATGCCTATTCTGTAAACTAAAGACACCTAGAGCTATTATTGGCCCATTTATACAATTATCATCTATCTAGACAAAAATCGCTCTAGTATTTGGTGCAGATGGATTTCTGAAACCTTAGATTATCATCCCATCCTGGATTCCTGATTGATTATTATCCCGAGGAGATGAAATTGTGCAGTGTGTGGCCAAATCCGATTATCAGACCTTGTACCTCCACCTCCATTGCCTCACAAAGAACCTGATAATGCCAAAGTAATGCACCAGTTTATGTGATCATGCTACCAGTATTGACCTCAGAATTTCCTCTGCTCTATGGTGCCCATCACATATTCTGGGAAAAGGTGTGTCGAGCGTTCACCTTAGTCTGATACACCTCCATTTGCTTTAATATAAATGAGGTGTATTAGTTATAATAACAGACAAAAATTTTTATGCATTCGGTGATCAGTTCTATAACTTCCAAGAGATTGACTTTACCATGGTTGTCATGAAAATTAGCACTCAATATTGTCTATTCATCATATCACAAACAATAGTTTTATAGGCAAGCTTTATTATATCAATTATTTTTGAGGGGGGTAAATATAATATTAATGAAATGTCAGTCTGTTCCATAAAAATAAAAAATCCAGATGAACAGACATGAAAATCCTTAATAGCCATACCAGAAAAATAGCAGGTTTCCTTTGTGACCGACTCCTGAAGAATGCAGCCGGGAGTTGTCTTTATTAATACTAGACATAAAATAAAAGTAAAATATATCGGAGGTATAAAAATACTGATTAGAAATACACTACAGTTTAGTGCCTGAGCAGAAGGAAAGCAGTATTTAACGTGTGGACTGAAAGCACAAGATCTGTCCGTATCTCATAGAAATGTCTCCTCTTAGAGCTGAAAGAAGTAATAAAGTATACCGCTCTCTCTTCTCAAACAGCATATTTGTACAACTTTATTTCAACCATAAAACTTTAATCAAAAAGTGTTAGCAGACACACTTGTCAGATGATGTAAACTTTTACACCAATCCCTGACATGGTAGAGATGGCAAAGCATATTTGCAGTTATTTCTCTTGTGATAATAAGATATTGTATATGTTCCTACTATACAAACATTTACACATCACATTTTACCAGATCAACATGATGGAGCTGTTCCAAAGGGTGAGAATAACAGCAAACACAGGTGCAAGTATAAACCTGAACAAAACGCAAGGGACGTAAATTAATTGAACTTTTTTTAAAGTAAGGGAAAATATTTTGCTTTTGCACCTACATCCTAAATATTAAGCATGTTTATGTTTAATCTAGAGTTCAGAAAGGAAACCATATCACTCAACATAAATAGTTTTCAGTTTAAATTTGCTTTACACTGCGCCTCCACATGATTTTGCCATGGTGTACTTGTGTTACTGATCCTAGGCAAATGTTAATCACTGAAATAAACCTTCTGCACAAATATAAAAATCAGAGGGAAGAGGACCAGTCCGGGACTTAAGCTGACCGGCATGAAGTCCATAGCAAGGAGGTGGGTCAAATATATAGATGGGACTGGGCCAGATACTGGATCGGGTGGGGCCCCATCTGGCATTTGTACAGAGAAGCTGTCGAAAGGCTGGAAGCTTAAAACAAGCCAAATCCCCGCCACCAATGGTATTACATCACTCTGCAGAGTTACATCACCGGCTCCAAGACTTAATTGGGGGTCAAGTGCCAAGCCCCTTTCTGATTCCATATGAGTAATTTCAGCATAGTATGTACTATATATGTAATATATTTAAGCTGGATTTTGTAGAAAACAGCAAGGAAGCTGAACCAAAAAAAGCCAATTGATATGCAAATAAACTTATCAAAAGAGCTATTTCAAATTATCTTTCATTTCTGAAATATAAAACTTAAACAACTATAAAATAATAATAATAATAATAATAACAATGGATGATATTTCCCACAAATATTATTAAAAATGTTTTAATCTTCTAATACCCCGTTAACACTGAGCCAAAAACCCGGGATATAGCTGGGGCAAGCCCTGACGACCCGGGTGGGGGCTCAGTGTGAACGGGTGCACCGGCTGCAACCCAGGTCTAATGACCTGAGAATCAGACCCGGGACAATTGCAGGGTTATTCCCGTGTCAGACCCGGGTGGCGTCTTTTGCATTTTGGCTTTTAGAAAGATCGTATTTGCAAATGGAATCAAACTGCTCCAAATGTAAATGCAGCTGTTGGATTATGACGGATGTTTTAGTTATTGCCTCAGGGTTACATAATATTTGTTTTTAATTTAGATGCAAGAAAATCTGCGCTATGTAAGTCCCCCGCGCTCCGAGCGCAGGTCAGCATGCGGTCCAAAGATACAGAGAGCAGTAACCGCTGCAGCTGTTGTAAAAGACTGCTCTCTATCAGGGACAACACGACTGTACTGCATGTTTGTTAAACTATGGCACACACTGAACCTCATCCAGCTGATTGAAAGTAATGGCAAAAAACGGAGCATTGAAAACTGAAAATGTGCAAACAGAATAAGAGTTCAGAGATGGCTCAGCTCCGTAATACGTTTTATCATTAAAGCAAGTACTAAAGATAAAGCAATGCATTCTCCCTGCATGCAAAAATATTCTATTCTAACCTGGGAGAATAGAATATAGAGTATAGAATACAGAGTATAGAATAGAATATAGAGTATAGAATAGAGTATAGGGTATAGAATATAGAGTATAGAATAGAATAGAGTATAGAGTATAGAATAGAATATAGATTAGAATAGAATATAGAGTATGGAATAGAATATAGAGGATAGAATAGAATATAGAGGATAGAATAGAATATAGGGTATAAAATATATAGCAGTAAAGAGCAAAAAGAGTCCCGAGTCAGGCCCGTTCAGTGTGAACAGGGGTCTTAGGAGCTGGGCTGATGTGTGCCCCGGCAATAACCCAGGTCGAAAAACACGGTATAAGAAAATAATCAGGTAAGTTTTCCAGAGGCAAAAGAACTGAATTATCCTAGGACAGTTATGTAACATTAGAGCCCTTTTAGTGCTTATCATTGTCTTAAGTAACTAAGCTAACATAGATGGAGGATTTCAAGGCTACCTGAAAAGGTAATGTGTTATAATCCTGCCATAAAACATACAGTGATAAAGGGACAGATATAACCTGCTGATATTGATTTTTTTTTTAATACTTAAATCCCAGTATTAGGATCTTTGTGCTACAAATGAAGTAAATTGCTGGAAAGGATTTAATTTTGAAAAAATGAAAATATAAAACTCTAAGAAGGAACCACTTATCGTGATTTATTGCACAGCTCAGCTCTGTTAGTGTAGATGATTTTTCCCAGTGTTTAGATTGAGAACACATCAAGAAGCACCATATATGTAACAGATCACAGCCTATCCCCCAAACATCTCCCAATATCTTTATGCACATATGCTGCATATGCATTAAATACATGTATAAAATAGATGAGAATGTTTGATATTTATTTTTATTTTTATGGCTAGAGTTTGCTTTTATGGATTTTACTTTAAAGCAGCTTTTTGTCTGGCATTGATTTGTCTGTGCTTCAAATTTGGAAGATTATTAAGTAAACAGCTGAACTATTTTAGAATACATATATTAAAAACAGGCTAAACATTTTGAAAATAATATTAACTTTTGTACCTAATGGTGGATGTAGGAAATAAGGTCCTCTTGTTTCATGCATCTCTCGTTTAAGTAAGTTAGCTTAGATTTCTGGATGGATGAACATACAGAAAGTGATCATAGCTCATAGCATAATATGATGGGATGTAGTTGCCAGTCTGGTCAGCCCTATTTTGATCATGATACAGTCACCAGCTGAATGGCGGCTCTATCATTTTTTTTAAAAGAACTGAAAATAAAAATTTGCTATTGGGAACGGAAACCTATTTCTCTTTTTCCAATAGCTACAGGCTTCAGCCTTAGCACAGCGTGTAATAGGTTAGAGTTAGTGTGGCAGCTGTGATATGTATAAGGTTAGGGCTTAAAGTGAAGGTTAGGGTTAGGCTGCATGGTGTGGAGCGTTAGGGTTAGACTGCAGAAATGGATGGTTTTGGTTAGGCTGCGGAGCATGGAGTGTTAGGGCTGCAGAAGGGCAAGATAAGGGTTAAGGAGGTGTGGGTCCCTGGTAAGAATGGCCCTATTTCGATACTGGCTGGGATTTCGATTGCATATGCCTCGATGAGGCATAGCAATCAATCAACGGAACACCGAATGTGGTGCTCCGAAAGGTAAGGCTGTAAATTACCCCAACCCTTCCCCTAATTCTAACCATAACCCTAACCCTCCCTTTCCATTATCCTAAGCCTAACCCTCCCTTCCCTGCAGCCTGACCCTAAACAACCATCTCCCGCAGCCTGACCCTAACACTCCCTCCCCTGCAGCCAGACCCTAACCCTCCCTCCTCTGCAGCCTGACCCTAACCCTCACTTCCTTGCAGCCTGATCCTAACCCTGGAAAGGTTACTCGCTTTTCCCATGGTCCGGGTCCTACGATTAGTCATGTTGTTTTTATAAAAAATGTGTTGACTAATGAGTGTTAAGAGAAGTAGTTGCATAAACATGTTTTATGAATAAATATGAGCAATGTATAGCAATGTGTACTGAATATCAAGCTTTTGGATTGAAGTCTTAGTACCAGCAAACCACATCCAATATGATTAAGAGTTTTAGATAAACTTGCTTTATACTGTAAAAAATAAAGAGTGCGCACTGAAAAAATGTCACCTGTATTGTATTTAAGTCTATAATAGACTGTTTGTTCCATTCAGAGAGGAATACAAATAACCAGAATGGTGTAAGTTCAACAGCTGTCCTTAGTGCACCAGAACATTCAATATATGTCCGCAGCTCCTCCTAGAGTGGCCGGTTCCTTGCTCCGGTCCTTCCAATAGAAACAAATAGAGCAAACAGGGGAGCACTGTATAGTGCAAACACATTTATTTGTAAAAAACACACAATTATTGGTTTTACGTACTAAAAGTAAGAAGAATAAGGCATATAATCAAATCTAACTCAGCCACCGGACCGCAAAGCTCCAAACTCAGAACTCTGTTACCAGATCATGGATATGAAGCAGCAGCCACCAGCTCCAAACTCCACGTTTCTTTAATTGCTCCAGACAGTTCAGGTGGAAGTGGGAGAGCCAGATGCCCCAACACTACCGCGTTTCAAGAACTTCGTCAGGGGGATATAGATAGATAGATAGATAGATAGATAGATAGATAGATAGATAGATAGATAGATAGACATAATAGATGTAACATGTGTTTAATTCTTAAGTTCATATAAATTTGAGGGTAATTAAATATAATTTATTATTAGTAAATAATTTGCCCTGCTCTACAGCCACTTTATACAGAATACCCTGCAGTGAGCTGCAGCATGTGGGCTAGCTGAAATTCATGCTTAGATCCAAAATTTCATGTAGTATAGGGACATTTTAATGTATTTGGCTAATAGAAAATATTGGAACAGCTCTAAATATGTAGATGGATGGCAGTTAAATGATAAACTATGACAAAGCATTCAGTAGGTAGGAAGATTACTAGCACAATATCACAATAATCTGGCAAGAAAGGGCTGGGTTTATATAGGAGGTTAAGAAGAGGAGCATAAACATGTCACTATCAGTACAACTGTCTTAAGCTCTTATCATTGCCGTTAGGCTACCCCACTGTGGTATGTCTGTACCATCCACAGGATGTGATGTCATGGCAAGGGGCTGTGTCATTTCATGTTGTCAGTTAGTAGAAGTACTTATAATTGGTTTAGAAAATGGAGAAGCCCTAATCTTTTTTATGCAGCTTTCACTGTTCTCTGTTTATTGTAAGGGGAGTAAGAGTATATAAACAACAACAATTACAACAACATCAGAATAATTAAAATGTTTGTCAAGTATTACAAGAAATAAGTGGATGGAAAACGTTAACAAAGACATTGTCACATGATGTAGCTTAGCAGTGACTACAAAAAAATAACCAACTGTGATAAAATACAAAAGGGATCACGTGGTTAAAAAAGCCAATTGACATATAATTTTACAGACTATTCCAAAGGCATATTTATTTGTAGATTATTGAAAACTATGCAAGTAACCACAGCTCTGATTTTATCATAAATCCACAAATGTGAAGCAGGAAATGCCATATACAACTCCAAGAAAAACAAAAGAGAAATCCTTTATTTATTTATTTTATATGAAAGTCTGTAGATCCTGTGCAAGGTGGCACAGACGTATATCGCATGTTTTAAATCAATACTTTGTAAATAACTGAAAAAAAGCCAGACATCTGATCGCTATGGTTGGAAAATGCTCTCATTTTGTGATGGCGCATGTTTATGCAGCACCCTTTAGTACTGATCTGGATCCTCTAGATTGCAGTAATGGGAAGCACTAGTGGTAGGGGTTGTGGATTTTAATTTTTCAGACTTCCGACCGTCCCCATTTTAAGTAAGGATGGAACGTAAAAGTAAAGATAAGGGCCTCAGATCTTAATGCCATGCATAACCCTCACCCGCATGGTGGGTTGTATCCAGCGAGGCTATGTCTGTCCTCTGTCCCTGCTATTGGTTTTGGTATGACTTCAGCCTGAGTTTTAGTTAAAGAATAGTGATAGAGTGTGAGACAGTTATATTGTAAGAATTGATTTTATGTGGAAGGCTAGGTCCACACAGACATTTTTAGGCATTGTAATGTATCACAGTGTAAAATGATGTTTGCATCACTTAATGTGCTAGCTAATGCTCTTGTGATGAGAAAACAGCCTATAGCTGTAATGTGCATATTTATGCATACCAATTGCTGCTTGCCCTGAAGTCACTATTAATCTCTCAGGAAAAATGGGTCTTTGGAATCTTGTACAACTGAAGTTTAAATATTCACTGATGATGGATGGAAACATAAATAATTATATAAAAATAACTCTATCGAGATTGTCCAATTCTAGACATTGAAATGATTCATTGCACCGTATTCAGAGTTAAGACTAAATTTACGAACTTACCTAAATATACAAACGTGACAAATCCGCAATACCAATTCAGAGAAAATAAAGAACCTGATTAACCTGTGTCGGCTGTGCTACGTAAGGACGCAGGTTTTTGCTGCGTATATTTCGGGATGTGCGGACATTATTAGCTGTGAATCAGCCGTGCGTTTAGTAACTTAAAGTTGGTTTTGAATCAAAGATACGTAACTAAACGCACTGATTATGATTCTGAAAAGTACATTTTATTTTTGTTGTTTTAAAAAAAGAAAGTACTATCATTAACATATTTAAATAAAAGTAGCATTAAAAATTCAACAAAAAATCATGGCATACAACAAAATATAAAAACAAAAAATTAAAACAAAAATGGCTACTAAAAGGTTAAAGCCTTGCACAAAATAAAAAATCTACATAATATTTTAAAAACAAGCCTTTACTTTCATTTAAAAAAACACATCTATTGATTAAACAAGCAGCAGTTTTGGCCTGTACTAAGTCAATGATGACGGATGGCCTCACAGCAAACAATACGGTTCATCAACTTAAGAGTGGTCGAGGGCTACCTTAACTTTTCCCATGCATATTTTAGTTTACGCAAGGCACTTGTGAATAGTCCTAACTCTGCTGGAACGCCCATACTGTGCATTAGTAGTCCATGTGCAGCTCATTTACATTAAGAGTCTTGGGGTAGATCCAGAACTATGTCCGTCTTCCATAGACGGACGTAATTCAATGAACAATAGCTACTGCGCATGTGTAGTAGCTATTATACGTAATCTGCGTATCATTTCGATATGTAGAATGTGTATATGCGGTCTTTTAGACCGCATATACACAATCTACGTATCAAAACGATACGCAGATTACGGACTTATTCCGTGCCGATGTGTGCATCAGTCCTAACTTAGACATCCATGTATGTGAATCAGTTGGCCATGATTTCCGTGCGTATATTTGGCATCTGGGCATGCGCAGTTTAACGTAAAAATACGCACAGAGATTCTGCATTTACTTAAGTTAAGTGTGAATACGGTCCATTGTCTGCATGATTGACCAGGAGCCAGTTTGCTTAATTAAATAGAACAATTCAGTAGTTGTGGATAAATATTACTGAATGACAATCCGGGCCGCCACTGGGAGATTTAGGGCCTGGGACATAGTCCACAGCGCTCCACACCCTATGTGATGTCACCTATGATGTCACATGAGGCGTAGTCCTGTTATATCCTTCCCTGTGCATTGGTCCACTTCTGTGCAGCCTGCTTCACCTCTCCATTAGCAAGTATCGTTGGTAGGATACCACCAATACCCGCTGCTAGAGAGATAAGGTGACAATCAGTGGGCTCCCTTTCTCTGCGAGCTTGAGACGAAAGTCTTGGTTGCCCCCCCTTGATGGTGGCCCTGAAGACAATTAATATCTGTATGCTGTACATACATACATGATGTAGGAAGACAGAAGGTTGCACTGATCTACCTTAGTCAGTATAAAACAGCTATTGCTCATTCCCATGAAATCCCTCAAAAACTGTGGGTCGTATTTTTGTTCTGCAGTGTTGGGTATATTTATAGTTGTTATTATTATTATTATCCTTTATTTTTAAGGTGTCTGCAGTGTCTATAGTACATACATACATACATTATAAAATACAATATAAATAGAAAAATATCACAAAAAATACAATAAAGTGAAGCAAGCACACAGCAAGGCAGCATACAAGGTATCAAGTGTGACAGATTAGGCTTGCACAGATCAGGGAAGAGGGTATAGAGCACAGTGAGAGGTTAATAGGTAGCCACCAGGGGGGATAAGGATACAGATTGGGGAGGGACTGGTGGTGAAGGGGAAAACAATAGGATGGGGGGCCCTGCGCATGTGAGCTAACAGTGGGAGGGTTAAACTTACAGAATATATAAGGAGGGGGAAGGAAGTGTGCTGCTGGTGTGAGCGGAGGAGAGGGGGAAGTAAGGAAAAGAAGGGATAGATGTAGGATACATTGAGGATGTTAAGTGGAGGAAGGGTAAGCTAGCCCGAACAGGTGAGTTTTGAGTCAGCGCTTAAAGACCTGCTATGTGAAGGAGGGCCTGACTGAAGAAGGGAGGTCATACCAGTGCAGAGGTACAGCACAGGAGAAGTCTTGGACATGAGCAATAGACATTGTAATCAGTTGGGAAGTCAGAGAGCAGTGAGTAGCAGAACGGAGAGGGCGGTAAGGGATGTGCATGGAAATGAAGGAAGGGAGGTAGGGAGCAGTGGATGTGGAAATGACCTTAAACGTGAGGGTAAGGGGTTTAAAGAAGGTCTGAAGCAGACAGGAAGCCAGTGGAGGGTTTGACATTAAGGAGAGACAGAGAAAAAGCGTCGTAAGAGGATGAAAAGCCTGGAAGTAGCATTGAGTATAGATTGAAGGGGGCAAGATATGTGAGCAGGAGACTAACGAGGAGGAGGTAACAGTAGTTTAGACCTGATATGACTAGAGATGAGGATGAGGGTTTTGGTAGCTTCAATGGTGAGGAAGGGACAGATGTGTGCAATGTTGCGTAGGCGGAAACGTCAAGAATGAGAGAGGGCACAGATGTGAGGTGTAAAGGAAAGTGAGGAGTCAAGGATGACACTTGAGGGAAGGAGGAGACAGAGTTACCACCAATGGTTATGGTGATGGGGAGGGTGGAGGAAATCCTAGGTGAACGGAAAACAATGATTTCTGATTTGTCCATATTCAGCTTGTGGAAGTGTTTGGCCATCCATGAAGTTATCTAATAAGCAATAGTGGCCAGATGCATAGTTAAGTACATACAGAGCTGGTAAGTCTCTGCAGCAGAGTCTTGCGTAGAATAAGTGCGAGCCTAGATTCCATGCTTTCCAGTGTAGTATTCATGCACTCCAAACAAATCTTAACTTTTATGCATATGTACCTGTGCAAGAGGAACTTATTCTTAATGGAGGTTCTTACGTAAATGCTTAACCTAGCTCTTACTGTAAGATTTAAATACCTTCCCCCACCCACCATGCATACACACTGTATTCTTGGTGGGTCATCATTGGACTAGATTAATATATGTAATTGAGAATCGTTTCTAGTGCCTTTCCGATGCACCATAATCTCTATACTGCATGTGCAGTTCATTCACTCTGGGTACTTATGCGTTTTGAATTTATAGGTATCCTGATGTACGACCTTCAGAATCCGGTCCTAGCTCATCTTCTCTACTTACATCCCTGCCAGAATCTTAGCCAGAGGTCTCCTGTTTTACTTCTCTATTTGACTTGTTTTGGATTCTTTGTGGACTTCCTATTCAATACTTTTGTTTTTCTTCCATGTGCTTTACATGTAATTGGACAAAGGGCTGTGTGTGAGTGAAGCTAAAGCTATTCTAAACATTGGACTTCCTAGGTAAAACCACTTGGTTGTTACTGAACCACTGTCTAGGTAGCATAAAGCTTCACAGCATGACCAGAATGCAACTGAGTGGCTATGATTTTAGATATTGCTACTGTAAACAACTCCTCATTGCCTTAAAATAAAAAGGTAATGATGTGTAATCTACTGCTATGATATGCACGCAGTGATATTCCTCCTGACTATTTGTAAATGACTACGAATTTTAAACTTATGATAACCCCACCAGGGTGACTGGCCCCAGAAGGTTGATTGGCCACAATCATGCAAACCTGAATTTTAAGGTACCCTTTTCCCTTGACCCTGTTTGACAATGATTACAATTCTCCCCATACTTCCCTTTTCACCCTTTAATAGCAAACTGGTATATAGCTCACTCTGTATCAATAACTATGCATTATGGGTATCTTACTTAATCTGCAGTATATTGCAGCTACCACTCTTTATATTGTAGTGCCCATCACAGAATTGTATCACTTTTCCTATTTCTTACATTTTTGTAAGATTAAATCCCCAAGCAGCAGATGTTGAGGGATCTGCAATAATTAAGCTACACTATCTACACATCCATGTACACAGTTTGTGAAGCACTGGGAAAAAGATTGAACTGCGGATGTCTGGATCAGTAAGCATCGAGATGGAATGATTAGAAGATATCAAAGGTGTCTTTCTAAATCTGCATGTGTTGCAATGTGTTTCCATTGCAGCAGCACTGTGGCTCAAGCGGTTAGCACTTCTATATCATAGAGTGGAGCTTGTATGTTCTTCCTGTGTCTGCATGACTTTCCTCTGGGTGCTCTGGTTTCCTTCCTCACTTCAAAACCATGCTAGTAGGCCATTTGGTTGCTGACTCAAAATTAACCCTAGTGTGTGTGTTAGAGAGTTTAAATTTTAATCACCAATGGGGCAAGGATTGATGTGAATGATTACTTTATGTTGTAAAGCGCTATGTTATATAATGCCACTATATAAAAACCTGTTAATTAAAAAATGGATAGAGTGGTGATCTGACCAAAAAGCACAGAATGCAGTGGAAAATCTGATATAGTCAGGTGCATAAATCTTGGGACATCAACACAATTCTCATATTTTGGGCCCTATACGCCACCACAATGGATTTGAAGTGAAACAAACAAGATGTGCTTGAACTGCAGACATGCAGCTTTAATTTGAGGGTATTTACATCCAAATCAGGTGAACGGTGTAGGAATTACACCGTACACCGTTTACAGTTAAAGCATATCTTGTTTGTTTCATTTCAAATCCATTGTGGTGGTGTATAGAGTCCAAAATATCAGAATTGTGTTGATGTCCCAATATTTATGTACCTGGCTGTATTTACATCCTGCCCATAAGTACACAGTAGATAGATATCATGCAAAATATCAGATAGCCATAACATGGACAGGTACATAACAGAGTTTCTACAATTAATATTGCATAATATTACGTTTCTATATATTTAATTCATCACACATGGGAGAACTCATATTAACATTATGTCATGGAAGCAATTGCTAATAAAGAACAGTAGTCAACCTGCTCCCTAATGCTTACTAGTGGGCAATTCAAGCTTTCACAGTGGGAGGTGGGGGTTTGGCGGCCCTAATAGCAGTCACAACTGGTAGTGGCTGATGATGTAATATGCGGTGGGGGAGGGCCGTGCTCAACACTGCGTTGAGTGGTATAACAGCGGACATTGTATATTCCACATGGAGGACATTGTATAGTCAGTTTCTAAACAAAGACCTGGTAATAAAGTTTCCATATACAAAAGAGCCACAAGCACTATTAGTCACATGAGCAACGCTTGCTATGCAATACCACTGGAGACTGTTGTAACATTCTGATCACTATCAGGAATATCACATAGTGGACAAACACTATGGACTGAATTTAGCCTTCCGATATCAGATCACCTTTCTAGTCTTCGGTGCGAACAAAGTGGCTGTTCTCCCTTTTACGTTTGCGGTATCTCCACCATATAGGTGGAGAGGCGTTTAAATTAGGGCTTGGAGCAGGGAAAGCAGCATTACAAAAAGGTCGTGAATGTTAAGGTAGGAATCTGGTCACGTAAATGTCCAGATTTTACTACCTTTAGCGGGGCGTGCACTCCCTGTTGCAATGTCTTCATAATTGGTGGACACACTGAACTAATCACACTGGACCAGATTCACAGTTGCGAATGTAGATAAGTAGGTGCGGATAAGCATGTATCCATTCGTACCTAAGTTTTTGTTCCCTCTCGCTTTTCCCGATTCTTAAAGGTACTTAAGAGTGTCATAAAGGCTACCTTAAGGGTCTATGCATATTTTCCTTCTTAAGAAGAAAAATACACACGGAGGTTCCTTTCCTGTGCACTCCCTGTCTCTTTTTAATATTTTCATCCACCCACTCTTCTTAAAAATGTCACGAGGCTGGGGCGCTGGAGGGTGATTGCAGGCTTCGGGAGGTGCAGTATGTGTGGACACGGGCAGTGGAGGATAGGCAGGCCTGGCAACGGGTTCAAAAGTAACGGGCGGATCACTTATTTGCAAAGGCTAGGAGACGTCTGCTCTTTACTGGGCATCTAAACTATGAACAATCGGATACTGGGGGTGCCTATTTGGCATTTTTGGCCAGGGATGAGCAAGAAATTATATTTCTGCAATAACAGACGACCATGGTGATGTTAAACACAGGGCGGTTGATATTGCCGAAGTGTTTCACCAATAGTTTAGTTCAACGTATGCCTCAAAGGCCTCATATCCCTTAGATGATCTTAGGGCCTATCTTCATGCTATTGATCTGCCCAGGCTGTCCGCGAAAGCCACAGCTAGTCTTGAGGCCCCATTCACTATTGAGGAACTGGAAGAAGCAATACAATCCTTCCCTAATCACAAGGCCCCGGGAATAGATGGGATACCCATTGAGTTATTCAAACAATTTAAATCTCTGTTTGCCCCTCAACTATTAGAGATTTTTGAATGCCTCCTGGAGCACAGATTGCTTTCACCATCTATGTCTGAGGCAATTATTGTATTAATCCTCAATCCAGGTAAGGACCCTACTCTACCGGAGTCATACAGACCGATCTCCCTGCTCACATCAGACATCAAGGTACTAGCCAAACTCCTAGCCACAAGACTTAACAGAGTGATACTTCAGATAATACACCCGGATCAAACAGGCTTTATTCCCGGAAAATCTACGTGAATAAATCTTCGTAGGCTATTCACTCACCTCCAGATGTCTCACAAAGCTGTTGAGGGGGCAGTGGAGGTGTCATTAGACTCTGCCAAGGCCTTTGATTCAGTGGAGTGGGGCTACCTGTTTGTAGTTCTTGACTGTTTTGGATTTAGCCAACTTTTCATAAAATGGATGCAGCTCCTGTACTCGGCTCCGGCGGCACGTGTGTGCGTCAACGGGTATACCTTAGACCCATTTAGTCTGGGACGAGGCACTAGACAGGGCTGCCCCCTATTCCCGGCTCTCTTTGCTCTTGCCATTGAACCTTTAGTGTGTGTAGTCAGAGCGCATGAAGGCATAGCTGGTCTCCCAGCAGGGGACGGAACAGACAAAATAGCGCTGTATGCTGACGATATGTTGTTATTCTTGGCGAGAGCAGAGAGTTCCTTACCCATTCTGCTCAGAGCAGTTGAACATTTTGGTACATACTCTGGGTTAAGGGTTAATTGGAGTAAATCTAGTATTTATCCTATTTCTGCAACCTCCTCACTAAGTATACCGTCTAGCTGCACCCTTCAGTTGACAACGGAATTTAAGTATCTGGGTGTATGGGTGACGCCGGTACCGTCAGACTATCTGGGGCGGAATCTGCATCCGATCACTGAATGGTTTAAGGTCAGATCTCATGTGTGGGGGAAACTCCCACTTACAGTTACTGGAAGAGTCAATCTTTTTAAAATGGTGATGTTACCAAAATATGTATATGTGTTACAACATTCCCCAATACCAATTCCCAAAAAAGTGTTTTTGCACATTGACTCCCTAATCTCTTCCTTTATATGGGGGGTTGGGGAGCCACAGGGTTTCCCTTGCTACCTTGGAGAGACCAAAGCAGGGAGGGGGTGTGGCCTTACCTGACCTATGGTTGTATTATATTGCGGCCCAAATGGCCCACCTTATTCCTTGGGTTTCTGATGGGGGTAGGGGACAATTGGGAATGTTGATTAGACAAGTATGGGGTGCTCCACCAACCCCTGTATCTGCAAAGTATATGAAAAAGCATCCCCCTCTTATAAGACAAGCGCTGACAGTTTGTAAACTGACGAAAAAAATGTTAGATGATACAGTGTTGGATCCTTCAACCCCTCTTTGGCGCAGTCTGAATTGAGAGCCCTTCCTGGGAGGTCAGTGTGGTGGGAGGCAGGGATCCTGACGGTGGGACAGATGTATAGTGAAGGTTCTATTTGTAGTTTCTCTAACCTTAGGGTTGAATATGCCCTCTCTAATAACTGTTTCTTTAGGTATTTACAGTTGCGGCATGCCCTAGAGGCTCAGTTGGGTAGGAGTCCGGTTGTGATCCAATCCTCTCTCACTCTGAAGCTGGTAAACTTAGCAGCAACCCAGAGAGCGATATCATTTCTTTATGCAAAGCTAGGGGACACAGGATAGGAGGCTAACCTTCCTGAACTGAGAGAAAAATGGGTGGGTGACATTGGTGACTTAACTGACGAAGAATGGACACAGGTCTTAACTAGCTCTAAATATGCCACATCTTGCATAAGGTACCGACAAATTCACTTTTATGTTCTTCACAGGGTATACTATTCCCCCCTGAGATTGTATGACATGGGCTTAAGATCATGTTCTAGATTTTTGAGGTGCAGAAGCGAGGGGGCTGACTTTTGGCATCTAATCTGGGAGTGTCCGGTAACACAGGCCTACTATATTAAGATCTGGGATTATGTGAGAACTATGATTCCGGGACTGCCTGCACTAAATCCGAAGACTTTTCTCTTTGGAATCAATTTAGAGCAAGAGCAATCAATTATAACATACAGATTCGTCCTTATACTTACATCATTGGCATTGGTCACACTTTCCAGTATATGGCTGGCGAGGGAGTCCCCTGCGTTTCATGGTTGGGAAGGCTCAGTAAACAGCACTATGAATCATGAGAAGTTCATGTATACAAAGCGGAAGGCTCTCCACGTTGTTCACAAAGTTTGGTCCCCTTGGTATAGCTCACCACTGGCTTTTGATCAAGGTGCATTAGACTACTCTATCAATTGTGGTTATTTCTTAATGGAGCCCTCGGCTGAGTGGGTATGTCATTACAATTGCTTGCCTAAATATCTTCATGTTGTATCTAATATTCTGGGAGGTGTAGATTTTGTCCTAAAATTTGCTGAGTTATTTTAAGTATAGATGCATAATCCATAAAATGTGTAAATTGTTCCTTCTGTACTGTCTCTGATTAGCAACGTATGCATTGTTCAGTTAAAATGTGACACACAGAAATGCCTTGTAACTGCTGTTTAGGGGAGGGAGGGTTGGGGCAGGGGAAATACAATGTTTGTTTTTTGTAATGTTTGTTTGTCTGTGTGTTAAAATCTCAAAAATAAACACAATAAAAAAAAAATGTCTTGAGGCTGCCATGCCACGCCTCTTCTTACCTAACTAACTATGTGCGTTCCTAAAAGACCACACTTAGTTAAACTATGTTCTTAAATGCATCAGCTTCTTAGGTGTGAATCTGGTCCCATGGCAATACTGCAAATGTCTATTTATCCTGCACTTTGCTATTTCTAGTTATAAATAATAGTTACTATTAACAGTAAAATTACATATATCAATTTTAGAGATATACATATATAAATAAAAAATTCTCAGAACTGTAAAAGCACCAAACAATAAGCAAATATGATATTTTGCTTTAGTAAAGAAATTACAAGGTTGTATTATGCAGTTAAAAGAGAAAGAAGAATGTATATATTTACATGGTAACCACATGACCTAGCTGTGAATGGCTCTGAATGTTGGCATTGTTATCGCTCCATTTTGTACACAGGTAGTTTATTTATTAACAGGTTTTTATATAGCGCCATCAGTCCTACATCAAAAAGAATGACTGTTATCAAGAAAACAAGAAATTATGCAAATTCCTGTTAAGCGTAAATACAGGGGATGTATCTCCAACATTGCCACAGCCATCGTAAGTCAGAGCCTATGGGAACATAGAAATGCTTTATGTTAATTATATTATTATTGTTATTGTTAAGGAGCATAATAATTCTATGAAAGGACGCACATTTCTAGAAAGCATGTTTGAGTTGATGCAAAATATCTTTCTAATGCTATGCTATAATGTTTTTCTGACCCGGCAAGCCCTCTGCATCATAACTGGACATCGACCTCTTCTTTCACTGACCACCTTCTCAGAGGCGGAACTAGTGAGTCATAGGCCCGGGTGCAAATATATGCTTTGGGTCCCCCCTACCCCCCCCGCAAATGTGCCTCCAGCCCCCCTCAG
>WWET01001565.1:147543-158482 GCA_011038615.1 Limnodynastes dumerilii | reverse complement strand
GGCCCATGGAGATAATGGGGCCCACAGCCACTGCAGTAGTGGCTGATGCGGTGGCTGCTGTGGGCCCCATTATCTCCATGGGCCCCGGCGCCTTGCACCGCCGGTAGCCTCTGCTCTGCACCTTCTGGTTGCTTGTCACTGTCACTTGCTTTACTGGTTAACCTACGGACACAGATTTTTGCTTTGCACTAACTGTAAATGTCGTGCGGTGGCTGCTGTGGGCCCCATTATCTCCATGGGCCCCGGCGCCTTGCACCGCCGGTAGTTCCGCCTCTGCACCTTCTGGTTGCTTGTCACTGTCACTTGCTTTACTGGTTAACCTACGGACACAGATTTTTGCTTTGCACTAACCATGCTGTAAATGTCATAAGATGTGTTTGAATTACCTACAAAGTAAAACAGACCTTTCCACCCACAACCTAACCCAGGTTACTAAATTATGGTGGATGCCATGGAGAAATTTGTGCTGGTGTCTGAAGTTTTGCTTCTTGCAAGCATGAATGGGAAGATGAAATGTTGCTGCTGTGTACACTACCTACAACTGACAATCTGAATGAAAGAACTCCTATGGGCAATTTTCACTGGCCGACTGCAGCCTTAGACTCCCTCTGTTCCCCAATGGCACACAGTGCACTCAGGCGAGCAAAACAGAATCTGAGCTCATGCAACCAGACCTTATCTGTATACGTGGGTTAACAGGGGAGACACAAACGCAGAACGATTGTCACCTTAACGCTTGCCCCTTTGACATACTCTGTCTTCTTCTGCATTGCACCTGAAAAGAATAACACTTACCTCCTGGAGAACCCTTCCCTATACTAGACATCCTCCTTCAACTTGATGCCCTCCTATGTCTAGTGTATAATAGCGAGGCAAAAGCAATCGAACACCCAGCCAGTTCGGGACTGGCTGGGAGAGAACGACCCTTTCAAAAAAAGGGCCATTCGCAGCAGAAACCCACATCCCCTCCTCTACCCGGGGGTTGTTTGTCCTTATGTTTATTTTTGTTTCTTTTGTATTTCTGTTAAATATTTATTGATGGTAACAATAACATGTTGAAGAAAATGTCACAAGGTAACATTCTCTTAAAAAAAAAATTCAATATTTATTGTAACCAAACTTTAAAAGCTAAAATAAAAATACAATTATTTTTCTATTTCTTTATGCTTAACCAATAAGGATGATTTTTTAAATATTTCAAATCTTAACATTGTATTTTCAGAAAGTATTTGACTTCTTGGCAACAGGAATGTAAATATGAATGTGGAATCTGACAGTGAATTGCTAAGGTCCTTGCTGAGGAATGTTTATTGCTGGCAGTTGTATTATCTCTCATTTTTAAGTAAAACCACACAGGTATGTTATCTTCACTTGCACACAGCATTACTTATTATACTGTGGCAGATATTATCTTGCAATAACAAAATTGGAAATACATTGCATATTTATGATTTGCAGATTAGATGCGTAGGCTTGCCAAAGCACTAGGGATTTTAAGTTCTGCTAGTATTTTCATTTAATGTATTTATTTTTGTAATTGTTTTATTGCTGCAAGAACTCTAGTAAAGGTTTTAGGGGTCACTTCTCATTGCTGGCCAATGTTCTGGCATCACATTCTATCCTGAAATTAGTTGTCTTGGTATTCATTAAAACGTTTTGCAATCCTGTGGATTCTTTAGGGACAGATTTACTAAGCTGCGGGAATGGAAAAGTGGAGATGTTGCATATAGCAACCAATCAGATAATAACTGACATAGTCTATTATGTTTTAGAAATGTGAGAGCTAGAATCTGATTGGTTGCTATGGGCAACATATCTACTCTTCCTTTCCTGTATCTTAGTAAATCTAGCCCTTTAGACTTTCACCATGCTTTGTATAATGGTTTTTCCCTGTCTATGTTCTTGTTTGCTGCTGCTGAGACTGCCAGCACTTTTGCACTGTGTTTTTTGGCAATGCCAAAAGCTCTCAGCTTGCTTTCCTGCAGGTACTCAGCCATTGCTGATGCCAAAATCAGTAGCTGATCTATTTAAACTTGAAGCCTTTCACTGCCAGAGTGTATGCCCACTTATGAACCTCTGTTTGACTTATGTCAATTATCCATTGCTTCTCATCCATTGTTCCATTACTTTCAGCATTCCAGTGCAATTTTCCATTATTCCTGTGCTTCCAGCATTCCATTTCTCCTGTGCTTCCAGAATTTCTGTGCAGTTCTCTATTGCTCCTGTGCCTCCAACATCCCAGTGCAGTTCTTCATTGCTTCTGTGTTTACAGAATTCCAGTGGATCCTCCATTTCTCCTTGTGCCTACTTGAGGATACTTCATTCTTCCTGTGATAACTGTTACAATCATTGCAACTCTGTTTCATGCACAGGTGTACTCCATTACTCTGCTGGACTTGTTTGTCAAATGCCTTCATTTAAACCCCTCAGTTTACTTCTTATCAGAGCAACGGCTTCCTAGTCTGCTAACTACATGTCCTTAAATTCTCTCATGTGCTGATGACTCCCTGGATCTTGTTTCATGTTGTACCCTCACAATGTTTAACTGGTGTACTCTGTCTGGTAAGTGAGACCCCTTTTGCTGTTTGTTGGCTGCCATGTGTATACTTGCTCCTGGTCACCTTCTTGGTCTCCCCATTCACCATTTCAGTGGCTGTGCACTTGTCCAGAGAGTTTCGACCAGCCATTTTCCTACGACCAAGGCCATCCCCACCATCAGGGGCTCTGGTGAATACCTGATTTGTGGTTAGACTCCATGCCTTTGTTCTGGCATGGTCTGTTTTTGGACGGGTGTGGATCCCCAGTTAGAACGGCCCTATTTCGATAGGGCCGTTTCCTTCAAGACAGTTTTGAACTGGCTGGGATTTTGATTGCATATGCCTCGAGGAGGCATTGCAATTGATCCACGGAGCACTGAGCTATTGGTGCTCCGAAAAGTAATTAAAAATAGTCCCCCACTCCTTTGTCTAATTCTAACCCTCCTCTCTCATTACCCTAAACCTAACCTTCCCTTCCCCGCAGCCTGATCCTAACCCTCTCTTCCTGTCAGCCTGACCCTAAACCACCATCTCCCGCAGCCTGACCCTATTTCTCCCTTCCCTGCAGCCTGACCTTAACCCTCCATCTCCCGCAGCCTAACCCTAATCTTCCTCCCCTGCAGCCTGACCCTAACCCTCCCTTCCCTGCAGCCTGACCCTAACCCTCCCTACCCCGCACAGAGAGGTTACTCACCTTTCCCTCGGTCCGGCGATAGGGATATCGGCGGCGGCGGAATTTGCAAATATGAATGGGTGAAGTATGCTGATTCTGAAATAAAAATTAGAAATTGGTAAGTATTCGAAATAGGGACATCCGATAAGAAACTTTCGGATGTCCCTATTTCGGAAATGGGACATTCTAACCGAGGACTGCAACCGGTTTTCGGACTGGTATTGAGCACGGTGAGTGATGGTCGATACACTGAATAAGTGTGGAGGGTAATTGTTATAATTATGGTGATAAATAAATTCCATGAGTTTTTTACTTTTCTATAGTTTCAGAATATGTTTTTCTTCTAAACCTCATATTGTTGATTGGTTGTATTTTTATATATGAAGTTAATTTACAACTATAGTTAGCACATCTTCCCTTAATGTTCACCTAGCATTGATTTCATGGGATAACACCATGATAAGGACAATATTTAATGAATTTGCCCTGAAACGGTCATATAGCAATAATATTTAATAACTATCCCTATACACAGATATATAAACCACAAATATTATATATGTTCTAAACATGTCACACTCAATAGATATAACGACGGTGATGATAATAATAATACTTTTAAATTAAAATAATACATTGGAATAAAAACATAACAAATAATCTTATATTCAGCCATTCCATTTTTAAGGTATCATAGTTTTATTTGTATTCATGTCACAAACTGTACTGTACAAAGATGAACAAATAAACAGTATTGAATTGTGAGGTTACCAATATTTGTTTAAACATCTGTCTCTGTCAGGTTTAATCAACTTGATGCGGACATCTGCAATAGTAAATGTTCCAATGTTGTCTATTTGATGTACCTCTATAAACATTTCTTTTTATCTGATTTGCTATTGGCCAAACAAACCAAATGTGTTGTTCAATAACAATGTATAGATTATTTTTCAGTGTTGGGGTTTGTGTAGTTCCCTCAGCAACTGTTTTGTGGCCACATTTGAAGAGCATGAAAATACGCCTTATACAGTACTTCTGTAAGATTTCATTTTATAATTTAATAAAACTGCTATATAACGGTTGTCTTCATACATGGGAATGTTAATTTTATTTTAAGCTTAATTAAAATAAAGAACAGAAAATTAACGAGATGTGGGTGTCCCCCTCTGATGTCACAAAATATTAGATAATGTTTTCTTCTGTACTTCTACAGCAGACCATTAAGATCTGGTGACAGTATCACAGCACAGTAATAAATAAACTAATAAGCGAATTGGTCCAATAATTGTATAGTGTGCATGCTGGACTGTATTGCCAGAACACTGACAAAACGGTCCAGAAATGCCTGCAATTAGTCATTGCATTGTTCGGTTCACATAGATGACCCAACGATCCTTTGCCAATCTTATTAGGACAACCAGAAGCTCTGTCCAATTACTGTATTTTAGACTATCTTCATTTAGACATGAAAGTGTGTACCCAGCATTAGCTAGAGCCAGAAGGCTGGGATTTATTTTGTTTGTTTACTTTTTGAACATGTTACACTTTTACTTTTATCAAATAAATCTAGCTAAGGCTAGTTACACTTTATCTGTTTCTGCTAAAGTCGTTTCTCCAAAACTGTCTCCATCTACCTGGGATACGACATCTCCCCACCTATCTGTTGAGTCAACAATCAGTAACTAATAGGAACCATCTCACTACTCCTAAGGATAGATAGAATTTTCCTGAACATCTATTTATCCCAGAGAATGCCTGTACCTGCTTTGTGTAGGTGACAGGTAATATACTGCAATATTCTGTACATTTTATACATAAAGGTTCTCAAACAGTATTATCTACAAATCAAAAATCAATAAATCCTGTCATGCTAACACTGAGCACTAGTGTAAAATAAAAAAGGCAACATATTGCTAATGTTCTTTTCTAATTGCTTTAGATGACAACATTTTATTATAAATCATTCTGCCTTCCATAAATATGCAAATGTTTCCCTTCCCATTGCAAATAATGTGTTGTACCATGTAATTAATGTACTTTTAAATTCTTAATGATTAAAGAAAGACTGTCATTTTATAGTGCTTAACACTTGCTTTAAAAGTCATTATGGATTGGATGAAGTGTCAATACTTTAGATAGAATACACCAATAACACCAACTGCTTGTGACTTAGGATTGCATTTTTCAGCCAGCAGAAAATACTGATGCGGAATAAAATTAATAGTGGGCTCTATGAAATGTCTTTACTGAGCCCCTGGGACCTTATTATAGTGTCATAAATCCAACTGTATTTGCCACTATTATTTAATTAGACTCTGCAATTCACATATAAACAAAACTTCCTGGCAGTTATTTAAATGATAAATCTCCATTCATTACAGTTTATCATTAAGATATTTATTCCCTTAATGTACTGGGCTCCTTGCAAAACTCCTGCATATTTTAGTTGCTTTATTTAGTCATTATTGTGTTTATTGCTTCTACATTGTAAAATCATAGTTATTTAGTAGAATAATAAGGGCACATTATGGTTTATTCAGTTCTGACCAGTTGTCAAATGGCATGGTATAATTTGCTTTATTATGGGGCTATATGACCCGGAGACATTTTCTTCTGAGATGTCCCATATCTTATGTTTATTATTTATTTAAAATAGGCTTTTTCCCTAGCCTAGAATAACCCTCCCTTAAAATGGGGACTGTGGAGGGATAATGGAGAGTGGGGCAGGGTGACTGAGTGTAAAGAGTTTCCACTAATTTAATAAGGTAACTGAGGAACACCATGCATCGTAAAGTTGATAAAGGAGAGGCAAGTTGGAAAAATAGCAAACCTTAACCAGTTAGGCATAGACATACTCATGTGAACTGTTTAATTTTAAGCCAGCTTTTTGTAATGCACACAATTCTGCAAATAAACCCATTTAGCTTATTTACTCATTTCTACCTTATAGATTTTCAGTGTATCGTAATTAAAACCATTTGTTAAGTGCCACCAGAAGCAACCTGCACCAAGCGCTACTCACCTTCCTTTTGCTGTCTGCTGCCATGAACCGCCAGCCTCTAAAACCCGCTGCCCGTCCAGATCTTCCAGCACATGCCGTGTGCGGCATGTAAACAAAAACCACGTCTCTGCCAATACTGTGAGGTGTGCTCCTGTCAAGGGGTGTAAGGACACTCTGGGTTTACCTGGGGAGTACCGGAGTGGTCCGAGAGAGTATTGGTGTGACACTCCAGTTTACCTGGGGAACTACCGGAGTGGTCAGGGCGAACGAGTCGATTAACGGGTTGCGGAGTCTTTTTCTTCAAGGGGTCTTCACCAGGACCCATGATGGTGGGGATGGATTTGTGCGGCGCCGTAAAC
The DNA here is from genome assembly GCA_011038615.1 of Limnodynastes dumerilii. Classification (NCBI taxonomy): domain Eukaryota; kingdom Metazoa; phylum Chordata; class Amphibia; order Anura; family Limnodynastidae; genus Limnodynastes; species Limnodynastes dumerilii. The sequence goes on along the minus strand of WWET01001565.1, from coordinate 151,912 downwards.
CTCGTGGAAAAGGAAAGAAAGGATACCCACGTGGTGAACCAGACAGAGACAAGGAGTACAAATATAAAAGCGGGAGCAGAACTGATTGGAAGTGACCAACCTGAGACAGACTACGTGAAACACAAAACAAGAGATGGAGGACTGGAAGTGGGTCACAATACTAACAAGACAAACCGGGGCTTTCACTCACTCAAACTCACAAGAGTATCTCAAAAGAGAAAACATTTACAGGGAGACAGGTAAATAAAGGAATACTGGGTAGGTAAGTATAATAGGAAAGGAGAACCAGGGAGGTGAAACACTAGGAAAATGGCAGGATGGCATCAGGAAGGATAGCAGGGCAATCAGGAGTCAGTTCACTAGGCAGCAAGGCACTAGGCACACAAAAAATGCAGGTCAAAGTACTGGCAAGGCAGAAACTATAACCAGCACCTGCTACAGAAAGAGACTGACTTTTAAATGGGAGCTAGCGAATAGCAGCACAGCAGAAGCGCGCCAATACAGCGATAGGCTGGTGTCCTGGTTGCCAAGAGACACACCGGACGCCAACCCGACAGGAGACCAGAAAGAGCGTCCCTAGCAATCTATACTGCAAGCGCTTGGAAGCGGGGAAGACTCGCGTCGCGTGAGCTGAGCGCCGGAAGGAGAGAGATCATCGCTGGAGCAACGGAGTCAGCACAAGATCGGGGAACAGGTAAGGAGGAGGCAAGGGGAAAGGAGATAACCCTGCAGCGCTTCCTAACAAGGGGAATCCTTAGTCCAATCACAAAAGACCAGAGGCAGCTCAGCCTATCAGAGGCCAGCAGCCTCTATATTAACCCAGCCTGCACTTCGCTCTTTGCTGGTTATAGAATCTGTTCTCAGTATCTGTGCCTGCCCTGATCTCTCTCTCTCTTGCCTTTGTGCTTTTCTTGCGTTCTCGAGTGTCCCATTTTGATCTTGCCTTGTTCCTTGGCTGCTTCCTCCCAGTGTTTCATTACCCTTTTTACCACCTTAGTGTTTACTCCTCCCATTAGTTCCCTGCCTTTACTGAGTGCTTGTCTTTGTTGACCCTTCGGGGTCTCCACTGGTGTACGTGTGTGAATATTTGCCCTGGTCAGTTAGTTTGCCCTGTCCATCTCAATTAACCCTTCTTGTCCATGGTCTCTGTTATTTGTTCCTCGTTGTTCGTCACTGGTCAATCTATTCAGACCCAGTCTACTTCCCACTACTTGCTGTTATGACACTCCGGGTTTACCTGGTTAGAACCGGAGTGGTCAAAGAGAGGGTATTTGTGGTACCCCGGGATTACCCGGTGAGAACCGAGGTGACCACTAAGGAGACAGGCAGAGTGAACGAGTAGGTTTCCAGAGACCGGAGACTTTACTATCCAGGGGGTCTTCACCAGTACCCCTGATGGTGGGGATGGGCTTGGCAGCGGCCTGATAGCCTGGACGGACCCCGGTGAACCAGACTCGAGGAAAGGAGAGAAACACCAGGAGTGTACACCAGACAGGAGGGACGGGAGTAGTTTATAGATAGTGGGAGTAGTAGTCCAGAAGCGACCGGACTGTAACGGACAACACAGAACACTTAACGCAGCACATGGGACAGAAGAGTGTTCACGAGACGGTACATGGCGTACAAGGGCTATCACACACTCAAGCACACAGCGGTGCCTCCAAAGAGGTAACATAAACATTCACTCAAGGTAAGGATAGGAACTGCAGGGAAGGTAAGTACAAGGTAGGGGTGAGAACCTGGGCAGGAAACACAAGGGAGCTAGGGCAGGATTCAAGGCAGGTAAGTAGGTCAGGCAACGGTCAGATCACTAGGCTGGAAGCACTAGGCACACAGTAAGAAGCAGGTCACAGAACTGAGGAACAGACTCTATAACCAGCACCTGGGAGAAGTGAAAGGGTGACTAAATAGAGACAGCTGCACAGTGATTGGCCAGCAAACCCAGGCCCAACCCAGGAAGTGACACAAGCAGCAGAAGGCATAAGAACCCTGCAGGCAGAGCATGTGGCTAACAGAGAAGCTGCACATGAGGTACTATGGATGCTGCTGCTAAGGAGCCTGCCGGCAGGGGAATCCACTGGAGCAAGGTAAGATAGTAATGGGGATAGGAGCAGTGCGTGCAGCTTGCCGTTAGAAGGCAGCTGTAACACTTGCTCCTGGCTATCCACTTTCCTACTTTAACGTCTCCTTCCTCTCCTGGGCGTTGCTCCAGGGGCCGCGACCTGCGGGTTTTCTTGCAGCGCAGACTATCCCCACCATTAGGGGCTCTAGTGAAGACCAGATTGCTGTTAGACTCCGCGCCCTGGTCGCCGCGTCCGTCTTGACCAGAACCTGCTCGGCCACAGCTAGCCACCAAGAAATCCAGACACACCAAGTCCAGCTTACCTCTGTCCTCTGGTACCGTAACATCATTTACTGATAAATTTTTCAAAAGTTATCTGCTTCTGAGATGCAATGCATTATATCTTACGTATATTGATGTGCTGAATTCAAATATAATTATTAAAACTGCTAATTTGCTATTGTTTTAAAGGTACAAGAGGTATATTGTTTTCATTATTTTATTATCTCATACAATGTATATATGGTGTACAAGTTTAATCAGTGTCTACTTTACATTTTTTGGCTTCACGCTTGTAGACATTAAAGGGTACATCTCGTGTCATTGTCTAGCAATAGTCTGCAAGCAATGCTGGGCTTCATTTTCTATGGTACCATTTTTTCATGAATGAAATATCTTGGAGAAACCATCACTGGACCGGATCTAGACTCCCGCACTCTTACGCTGCCATAAGCCTGCCTTAATTAAAGCGTGCATATCAGCGGTCTGCATGACCCCTGATCCGCACGAGTGTTGGATACACCTCCCACGCTGTACAATTACCAAAGTGCGTAAGTGGTCTAATGTGCCTAACTCTGGATCTGGTCCACTGTGCTCATCACCTACTACTTCACAGTGATGGAAAGAAATCTAGATCAATGGGTGTCAAGTGGAATGTTACATCCCCTGCATTTATATGCTGCCTTAATGTGGTTTTCTAACAACTCCTTATAGTTCTCCTTTCGCCTTGTTGTCAAATTCACTATCTCTAAAACCCCTTTCGCATCACCACCAAATACCCGGGTTTTTGGCCCGTGTATTTGGTGGTGATTTGAAAGGGGATGTGAAAGGTCCCATCTTTGTTGACTCGGGTCTTATGACCTGGCATTCAAACCCGGGAAAAATGAAGGGGTTTTCACGCGTGACTGGTGTCAGTGTAAATGGTTCTGTGTTGTTTCTCAACACAGGTCCTTCATAAAGACACCTTACTGGAGAGATTTGTTTACTATTGCTATGGCAACAGTAAATAAATCTTAGCCAGAAGCTACCCATTGAAAAAGGAGAAAGCGGCATTTTAGGAGTACTTGTATGTCTTCTTTCTGGTCCACCGGCAGTTCTGCTTTTCAGCGCTATCTGGTCCACCTGAAAACAGCAATACATTGTAAATCTGTGCTGCAAACCCATCACGTGAGCAACAACCTTCAAATCGCCACGGAGCTGTCACTGATGTTGGTCAGTTTATGCTGATCTGATTTATGCTTAATTTATGCTCATCTGGGGTATGAAGTGCATGCTTGAAAATTAATCAACAATTTTAACTATTATTATTATTATTATTATTATTATTATCAATAATATCAGAATGTCAATGGAGGAGCCACATTTCAAACAGTAGTTTAACAAACCTGGGGTACTTATACTACCATTCTATGTATGGAGTTTTAGGTTTCTCTGTCGCGCCAAAGCGTATTTATGAAGAATCATGAAATAGTAATTTGTTACATTTGTGAAATTTATTTGTTAGTGTTTTTAAGACACATATCGATCCTCATAATTCCTGGTTGACTTGTCAAGAGGTTGCACTCAGGACAAGTCAACTAGTTAGTCCATTCTAATGTGTCCTTTGGCCTTTTGTGGAAGCTTTCAAGATCCTTATTTAGGAATAGAATCTCATTTCTGTATTTTTTTTATTTTATTTTACCACTTACACAGTATTGTTCCAAACACTTGTTTATCGTGTGATTGAAATGATAATCTTTATAAAAACCTCTAGTGTGTACCCAGCTTTAGATTTTACTTGTCTGTCACATTTAATGATTTTGGACCTGATTCACGCTTAAAAAGCTCGGTTCTTAAGCACGTAATCTTCTAAAATGACCTACTATGCATGTGTTGTAGGTTATTTACGTAATCTACGTACCAATCTACAGTCTCTAAAGACCACACAGAGTAGTTTAATTAGATAAAGGCGGCCTAATGCCGCCTCGGGGAGTGTTTAGTTAGAGTGGGAGGGGGAGGGATTTAGATTAGCCGGGGAGGGATTTAGAT
>WWET01001565.1:110319-130772 GCA_011038615.1 Limnodynastes dumerilii | reverse complement strand
TATATATCAATATATATCAATTTTAAAACTGTGTATAGTATATATATATTATAGTGTATATATTTTTTTATTAGATTGTTTATTGTTTCATTTTATATTTATATTGCTTAAAGGCTCATAATAAACACAGTTTCAATATATATAAAAACATTGATATAAAAAAGATAAGGAAGCTAAACTTTCAGGTTTAACAATCTCTATGTTCAAATGACAATAAATCATTGCCCCCTTCAACCATTTCATTGTCTTCTGAAACTTGTTAACGACATTCCTGTTTAAGTACCTTTTCCACAGTCATTTTGTTTTCTTAATTTCTTTGTTATATTATATTTACTTATGTTAATTTTACAATGTAATATATAAGTATATATAATTTTATATAGTAGTCTTATCAACGTACTGTACAGTACTCTGAGCCACTCGTGGCAAGAAAGGCAAAGTACCAATTATCCGAACTGAGCTGCTACCTCTTCCCCTTTTTACCTTTTTTTTTCATTGATCGCAGCACACATGACCTCCCTCCACCAAGGTCAGATTCCCAGCATGGCTACTAGACGCATTTAGTCAATCATTGACTACATCAAGAGTTGTGGATGACAACAAACCTGAAAATACCAACTGCAGGAGGTGGTACTATTTTTGTCTCAATTTTTTCATGGGCATGGTTATAATTGGCTTAAATGCAGAGTATAATTAAAATATACAGATTGTATAAATTAATAAAACATTGTGCAGATAATCAAATTATATACATGTTGCACTAATATAAATGACAATTCATAAAACTGAATTTCAAATAAAAAACTGTTAGACAAAGATTCCAACAACTAACAAACTCAGAAATGACTACTACTGTAACCAATTAACATTTGCCTTTCTTTGCTTTGGGGTAGCTGCCTATTTCTGCACTTTTGAATTAAAAATGTTCAGAGATGCAAATTTGTTGGATGTGAGATGAGCTCCGTTAAGAAAAGTTTTGTTGAAGTGGAAAATTTGACTACAGATATATCATCTGAATGTAATGATACTAGGAGGGAAGATTTACAATTGGGAGATAAGCTGTTGATTAAGCAGACCAAAATATTTTGGGATGTAAAAACACTCCTTAATTATATTGCCAATGAGAGAGTTCCAAGAGGACTAATAAATATAAAAACTTGCAATGTAGATAATGAGAAGTTTACCACAACGTGGAATAGAATATTAGGCGATTGTTCTTTTGAACTAATGAGACTGCTTTTTACGTAAAGAAGTGACAACTGTCAGTGATAAATGAGGTACTTCAGCTTTTAAGTACAAAATTTGTGTATAAAGAGAATGATAAAGAATTTAACAAATTAAAAAATTCGACAAGCTGAAAGAAATAAAAAGATTATCTATAATGCAGAGTGCACAAATGGGTGAAAGAAAAGAGACCATTTACTAAAAATATTTTTAAAAAACCGGCTAAACTCAAAGTAAAAAAAAAAAAGAAACGGCTAACCAAGACGCAGATATCAAGTCGGGACAAAAATAGACAAGCCTCCTGCAGTGGGTATATTAAGGCTTGTAGGACGTGTTATCCACACTACCTGATGAAGTCAACGAATGATGAAATGCGTTGGGTTGAAGACATATTGGGGCTGATCCAGCCCTACACTGCCCGGCGTTAAGACGCTGGACGTAAGCTTAAAAGCCGATCTGCACATGCGCCGGGCAGATGTTGCCCGACGTAGCTACATAAACGCCCGATCCATGCTTCAGCGTAGTAACGCTGGAGGGGGCGTCACCCAGCATTACTACGCTGAAGTTAGTGCAGGTAGGCGGGGGGAGGGTAATAAGGCTGGGAGGGCGACGTTAGCGTACTAACGCCGCCGTCCCAGCGTAGTTACACTGGGTTACGCCGGTTGAACTTAGGGTAGCCTTCAGCCGGCGTAACCCAGTATAATTACGATCTGGCAGGGGGAGTGTCGGGGGAGTGTAACACTGTTATGCTGAGCGATAGTACGCTCAGCACAACAGCGTTACTCTGGATCAGGCCCATTTACACTTCTCTTGCAGCTAAGCTCACTTTTTATCTGTTTTTATCTGATTTATGATCTATCCATTATGAGGACAGATTTGGACACACTAATAACAGAGACATCTCTGGATATTAACATGCCTCCGTTCTACTAAATATACTCATTATTTGGTATTGCTTATGTGGATATTGTCACTTTTATAGGATTTACCTTAGATCCATCTGCCGTTTCTTCAACTAAAGTAATTTATATATTTATTTGTTTTTTAAGAGCAATTCCCAGCCAGTGCTCACTACAGAACACACACTTCTCTACTTTACACATTGCTTACTTTTGGAGGGTCGGACACCCTCAGTGTTTTGAAGTCTGCAGCAGTTGTGACACACAGCGCTGTGGAGTTACCACATCTTCAATGTTTAGTGTTCAGAGCCCTACCTTAACTTTTCCTTGCATATCTGTGGTCATACGTCTTGACCCGTCTTGTCGTACGTAAATGTCAAACCCTGCCTATACTGTACAATTTAAATGCCTATTGGAAAATAGCATGAAAAATATATTTAAATATTAGTGAAATGCTTTTTATTGAATAGAATAGTAAACTGTCCAATTAATGTGATCATTCCAAATTATATTTCCTCATGTCTCCTCTTGTTTACCTAACAGTGTAATGTCACAGCTACCACACAGCTATACCGACTGGAGCTAATTATTTCTCAGAGAATGAAAAGCTGGAGGAAGATTTCATCTGTGATTTAAAGGATTGCTTTTAAATGTTTTCTAGTAAGTGAATTCACAACAGGGGATGTCTGTGGTGGGAGCTTTCTTTGTAGGATATTAATACATTGCCTCACTTTGAAGAGATATAAATTACTTTCTATCTATCTATCTATCTATCTTTTTTCATTTATTTATTAAAAGAAAACAAAAACACATTAGACAAACATGACACAAAGTAAAAGTATTGCTTCACATAACTAAAGCAATGACCAACTGAGTACCAAGTCTACAGCTGGGCACACACTACACTTTTCAAATGATCAGATATTTGTAACAATTTGTATGGATGCAAGACATACAAGTGGTTTGATTGGCAAAATTAAATGATTTAAAATATGTGATGAAACAATATTCACATTTGCACCATATTGTTTCAAACACTTGTTTATTGTGTAATTTGATGGATAATTGTTAGAGTGCAGTGTATGCCCAGCTTAAAAAGTGTCAACAAAAAACAAAATACTATTGAACAAGGTGTAAAACTTATATTGTAAGTGCATTCACTGTTGCAGGGTTTATGGACCAGATTCAGAGTTTGAAAATAAGGGCCGGATCCAGACCTGTGTTCATCAATCACCCCACTTACGCACACAAAGTGCATAAGGAGGGTGTTTTGAGGGGAGGGCGCAGGCATCCTCCAGATGATACATGCATTGTATGCACATAACTGCTATCTTATGGAACTTAGTTACATACGATAGGTATTCCATGGAAAGGGGCTGTGCTTCCCCTCCGCCTGGCAAGATGGGTGGGGGGAAGCTTTTAAATTGTACAGTAGGGGTGGGAATTATGAGCAGATCAGCGGTCGGACGGACCAGTGATCCGCTCGTGTTACTTAAGGCTGACCTATGGCAGCGTAGGTCACACAATATCCGCACAAGAGAGTGGAGTGACAGCGGGAGTTCACTCCCCTCTCTTGTTTGGACTGACGCTTTCTGTACATACGGGGGTCTAGATCCAGTCCTAAGAGAGAAAACAGGTGGGCAAAACCATTTGTAATTCAGGGGGAGTCAAAGTAATTGTATTCTTTGCCTACAGGGAGAATACTTTGCTTTTGCTTACTGCACACAGAGAGTGACCAGCCTCACTTTTACACTGGCTTTTGGACTTTAGTCCTATATGTATACACCTGGAAGCTTTCTTTTCCTTTTGAGTATGTTCACTGGATTTGGGAGGCGGGAGGATCATCTTTTTTCATATTTGTGATAAAACTTAAACAGCAAATATGGTCAAACTAAGTAATCAGCATATCCCTACTAACAGTAAGCAAAACAGTGTACCCCTCAAACAAGAGAATGAAGGCCATCATAGGTCACAGGGTCTGGGTAAGGCAGCAGATGAAATATAGTTTAACGTTTCATCTTAAGCGGTGATTAAAGAAAATAGATGGCTTCACATTTTATAAATAAATACATTTTCCTTGTGGTCTGGTCTACCTCTAATAGTGGAAACAGAGAAACCAGGGGTTCATTAAAAATGGAAAGTTATTTAAAATAATAGGTTGGAAAGTACAATCCTGTCTATTGTTCTGACCTTAAAATTAGGTGACTACAGTTGCCCAGTCAGGGTGATCTTACGTATATATAGTTTATTTTTCTGGCTGATAAACTGAGTTTAGACTCTGATAGACTGTGTTTCCAGTCTGGCTCACCCACTTTCTGTTCCCCTTTTCTTTTAGGACTCTCATTGTATTGATGTAGGCTGTAGAGAAGTGGTTCCCAACCTTTTTCTGATTGAGTACCACTTGGAAGTCCTATACCGTCGCCTCCTACCACCTGGTTTCCAGAAAAACTAAATTTGATAATTATCAATTCATTCACAAGTAGAACAGACAAATGAACTTATGCACTTATAACTTATATTAACAAATATCAATTCATTCACAAGTAGAACACACAAAACCACTGATTTAATGGTTCAGATTTTTGCCCATGAAAATAGTTCAATAGAAATAACATGAATACAGTAAAAAAATAAAACATAAAAAAAATCATAGATTTATCAGAAATTAGGTTCATATTCGTTCATAATAAAATTAAAAATATAATAAAATGAAAACAAAGTACACAATTTAATGCGAGGGCTGCATCTGTTTCTTCTCCACCAGCTGGTCGATGCAGGGCATAACACATCGGAAATCATGCCCAGACGCAGCAAGATGATTCCAGCTCTTTGGCTTGATGGTCATCATGGCTGAGAAACCCTGCTCACACTCCCATGTATAGGGGAAAATCAGTAGCTGGGGAATAGCGTGACGGACTAGTGTGGGATACAAGGAGGCCATGCTCACCTAGAAGTTCATAGGAGAGCATTCATCTTTGCTGTCTCATCAGCCTGGATATCTATGAGCTCCTCTTATTCCCTGGTCCCGATAGGCTGATCGGCTGGATCAACTGATGGGCGATGTGATGTCCGGAAAGTAATGCATTAAGTCAGTCTTGAGCAGTGAGAGGTGATGGACGATTTATTAGGAAAATTCATCATTGGGCTCTTGCTGAAGGGTAGTCAGGAGTTCGAACGATTCATAGTGCTTGCTCTCCCTGTTCTTGATCCATAGGTCCAACTTCTGGACAATTGCTCCCAGCTTCGAGATAAAGTCTGAGACAATGCAGTTGGGCTCTTGGAATGACAGGTTTAAGTGATTGAGGGCCCCAAAAATAGCGATTTTTTTGTATGAGTACCATACAAATCACTGGATTTACTAGGGGAGATTTAGTAAATCGCCAGAGATTTGCTGTCAACTCTCCCGAATTAAATCTCCCATACTGTACAATTGAAATGCTTCACCCATCCTTCAAAGCATAATTACAGGAGACATATGTTTGGCACACCCCAACGTAAGGAGATACGCTACTGATGCGTGAAAGTCCCTTACGCTATAACATCTGCCCCACGCATGTGCAGTAAGTACTAATGAGTGAAGTTACGCTAGCGGCAAGTGTAAATTCACTCACGGACGTTGTTGTGGATCTGCCCCAAGGGCTTCTTGGTTTAATTACTTTACTAAGTGCTAAGACACATACATGTTTACAGTATGGAGGCAGCGGGATAACTGCCAGCTCCAGTAGACCATTACGCAACACAATAATAGTTGCCAACAACATCCAGGGTACTCGCGTACCACCTGGAACAGGTAGGGAATCCCTGCTGTAGAGGTATGCTTGGTCAATGTTAGTTTATTTTTTAGCCTACCCCTTTTTTGTTTTACTTTTCTTGACTTAGTAGGAAATAATTTCCCAAATTACCACCGTTTCCCCTTTGAACACTGCCTTAGTTGAAGACAAAGGTGTCACTGAGTTTCGTTGAAGTGGCAGCACCAATAATAATTGTAAGCAGTGCAATAGTAATTTTTTCAAGGCAGAAGGTGAGGACCTAGTTGATAGTTATATCCTCAATTTTATGCCTCCCCTTCTTCACTGTTTTGTCTCCAACAACGTTTTACTGACTGTTATTGATCATTAGAGTCATTTACTTATAGGTAATTGTATGGTTATTTAAATGTTCAAGGTGTTTTCTTGCTACATGTCCTAAACATAGCTGCTTAACCTTGGATTTTTAAGCCCAAGTTGTCCAAAGGTGATGAGAATTTAGAAAGATGGAGATTCATTTAATTTTTTTTATTTGTTTTACTTTAAATAAAGCAGTGTATGAGCATATAAAATATATTTATTGCAATTTGTCTATTTATTGTTCAACTTTTAACATTTAAATGTCATCGGATCATTTTTTTGTGCCTTTTAAATTTGCTTAGTAGTTTTAGCCTAAAAGCAATATTAGAAGTATGTGTTATCTGAATATTAGTGCGTATATCTGTGAGAAGATTACTCAACACAGAGAAGGACATATGAAAAAGGAGGACCAGGAGTGACTATGAAAGAATGAACAGTGTATACTGTTCAATGACGGTAAAGTGACAGGTATTTAATCACTTTCAGCTGTTTATTTTAGATACAGACAAAACAGCATTGAGCAGGTGCTTGAACATAGTCTAAAAGTATTAAACTGCACATTTTTTACTGATCACCATTAAAATTCAATGTTTATTTAGTTGTATATTTAAGGCAAAAATTATAAAATAAAAAATTTAAAATATTTCAAAAATTATGAAATAGTGTTGAACCTTCATAAACTTCTAAGAGTGTTCAGTTTAAGGAAAGACACAACCATTTTTACAGTTGATATCAGTGTGGGGAGAGTTTGCCATATAGTGAATTTAAGGCACTACTAAGTGGCACAATGTAATAAGATTTCTTATTATTTATGGGAAAAAATATATAGATACCCTCTTCTTAAATTCCTCCTTTTGCCCCTGGGGAGGGAACATGGAACTGAAAAATATGTATAAAAGTTAGGGAAAGTTTTTAAAGTGCCAGGGAGGGGGTGAAGGGCAGGATCCAGACCTACGCTCGTGTGTGTTTTTACGATGGTCGTAAGTGTAAAAATGGCCATTTGTACTTACTGCGCATGCTCGGGGCAGATGTTACGCTCTTGTTACGCTACGAAATTCTGAGTGTATGGGTCTTAAGCCTACCAGCTTCGTAACAACGCTCGAGGGGGTGTGCCTGCCATACGAAATCCATAAATACACACTGGGGACGGGGTAAGGCATTTAAATTGTACAGTATGGGCGTGCTAAGCATTGTAACTACACAATGAGCTTACGGCCGCCCTCGGTTACGATCACAAAAGTTAGGGTAGGGTTTGCTCGGGGTAAGAAGGCAAAACTAAGTACGACCAAGGGGAGTGCATCGGAGGCACGCTGGCGTAAATACACTACGCACATGATCGTTTCATAAACATAGGTCTTGATCAGGCCCATAGAGAGGGTAGAGTAATGGAGTTAAAACAAGGAAATAGGGAGAGAATAATGGGGATACAATGCGGCTTAAACTGATTCCATGAAAGATAGAGGTGAAATCTGGCATCAAAATAAGTTCAGCAGAGAATTAATAAAGGTTAATGAATTATGGAATGCTACTGAAATGTGCTCCCACAGAACTATACCATCATAAAATGCTGCCTCACTCAGCTGTAAAACATTGTAAAAATCCCTCATTCTAAGACCGGGCAGTACATTCCTAGCTCCAATGTTACTTGTATTGTCTTCCCACACATGAGGTGCAGCTTAAGGGAATGTGGGTGGAGTTTTTACCAAATATGACCTTTAGTGGGCAGAACTGGGTGGGGAAGTTTGTATGGAATGTGGGTGGAGCTTTGTCCTGATTTGAGGATTCTAAATGTTAGGAGCTATGGAAAAGCAAGCAGGAGCTGTGCATGTGCAGGATCGTAAAATAAATACCTTTGCCATAGGCTTGACTCCTAACCCGGTATGAGAAAATCTCATATATACCTCCATCAGATATACACTTACTTATTAGAAAGATGACTACATTTGCTGCCAAATAGAAAATTGTGTTACGTTTGGTCACAAAGCACATACATTTTCACAGAGACGTGATGTGACTTATGCTGGTTTCCTGTGGTAAACACCCAATATATTTTCAGTCTTGTTATCTAAAGATATTACTTGTAGGAGAGAAATAATGCCCTCAGGTGGGTAATACAAATGAAGCGTCTAAAAAATAGGAAAAGGACATGTCAATCCGTGTATATTTGCCATAGATTTCTAAGCAGAAGAAAACCCCTAGACTGTCCATGGAGAAGCACTCAGTATTATAAAAGCTCCAGGAATATGAAGATTAGTTGGGCCTTAGGAAAAATATATTTCTACTATTTGGGTGCATGGCTTTACCTGTTCATGCATTCAGCTATAATTTATTTCAAGTGTACTTACAAGGACCGCAGTATATTTCTCAATATGCCTGGAGATTGCATTCAGAATATAAATTCCACTACCAGGTGGCTTTTAGAGATCTCTCTGTGAGTTTATTCTGGAAATAAAGCATGAAAAAGGTTGTAAAATATTTGACATGTTTTACTCGCCATCATCTGCAAAGATTCCCTGTATTCATTTTTCTTGCAGAGCTCATATAAACTACATTACTCAGGCTCTAGGATTTCCCAAATGTTGCTGTTTCAGCACACAGTGCACACAGGCAGATTGCCCTGTTCTGCTGCTTAGACACTTTGCATTAGTTTGTTACAGAGAAGCTTATAAAGGATGCTGTGTATTTTGTGTATTAACTCACATGTCATCCTCTTGGGAAAAGGAGAGAAACAGCAGAAATATGTTGTAGTATCTTAAGGTCAGGTACCATAGTCTATTATATGATATTTTGTCATTGTCAGTGCAGAGGATGTGAATATCTTCTTTAATTAATCTTCCCAATAGTTTCTTATCATGTGGTCTTGAATTACTCAGGTCAACATTTCAAAGATATGGAAAGTATAAAGCCTTAATTTATGCATGTGATCCTGAAATTAGTGAGAGATTCATATCTGTACGTCAAGTTTCTTTCTGCTTTATAATGAATCACAATGTTGTGTTTAGCAAGATAAGTGGAATAGGTAACCATCAGCATTTTATCATGGGTTTACTAGTCTCATATTTCCCAGATAGTCCTATAACTGATAGTGTTTGTAGAAATCAAAGTCTTTCCACCAGGAAAATTTATTATGATCAAAAGTTTCTAAGTTGCTTTAAATCTAAAGGCTGCAGATATTTTTTTTTAATTAGATGTATTTGATAGTTTAGTAAAGCTCTAGGCAGTTAGTATACAGAAATTACTGGGAATATAGCAATCCTTGCAGAGATACAGGAATAGATTGGGTAAGGCTAAAATACTATGGAAGGTATTATGGGCTAGAACAGAAACAGGTAGGTGGATAGAAACAGGTTCATAGACTGGGACAGAAAAACAGGATAACAGTGTAGGGTCGGGAGTTCAGGCTTATAAAGGTATGGGAAAATCTACACAGATACAGAAGAAAGTACCCCAACACTCTTGCATTAACCAGTAACTAACCATGTCATTCTATCTTTAAGATAAAACAGAGAGAGATTTGTTACATACATTTGCAAATATATGATATGCCACCAGCCACTTACAAGGCTTCTCTCTCATGGTGGTCCTAACTCTAAAACTGGCAGAGTCTCTATATTTAATGTATTATTAAAATGAGAGTTCACTCATCATCGTAGGTCCCCAAGTGCTGGACTACCTACTTTTGTATCTGTTTAGATTACCCCATACCTTCCTAGTACCTGTGTAGGAGACTCACCTGTATCAGCAAGGGAGGCGGGTGAGCTTCACGGCAGGGACGGGTTGTTTCCCTAATGGGAAGGTGCTAAAATTTAAACAGCTTCCAAAAATCTCTATTCTAAATAGCCATTTAGGACTGGAAGAGGGACTGCATGAGGTGCTGAAGACCAGCAGCAAGAAGATCCAGAGCCCAGCAGCTGCAAGGAGAAGACTCGCAGGCAAAAGATCCGAAAGTTCCCGCCAGGCCTGTTCCACAGGGGCTTGCAAGTTAGCTTTCCTGCCCCTGGGTTTTAGGCACAAAGAAGAGACGGAGGCTACCTCCCATCCCAGAACAGAAAGGGGGCTGCAGTAAGTAACTGGGCCCTGACCAATTTACTGGACTACCAGGGTACCAACATTTCACACTCCAACCCCATGTATGTGGTTAATCCCCATACCCCCTGGGTAATGAGCATCTTGGGCCCTGAGAGTGTGCTCCCCTCCCTGGTGAGTGACAAACACCCCCCTGGGCAGTGACATACCCCGAGGCAACAAGCATCTTAGGCCCTGAGAGTTTTCTCCCACCTGTTGAGTGACAGACCCCCTCCCCAGGCAGTGCCATCTTGGGCCCTGAAATCCTCCCCCCAGTGAGTGACGACCCCCTCCTGGGCAGTGACATACCCCTGAGAATGACTCCCCTGGGTAATGAGCAGATAGGCTTTGGTAAGTGAGCCCCTGAGTTACAGCTTAGGTCTGTAGTAAATGAAGGCCAGTGGTTCACGCCCTGACAGCGGAACAGCAGGCTCTAGAGGGAGGAAAGGAACTCCTATTGTGCTCTTGCCACAAAAGGAGGGGTTGCATTAGACCGGTAGACCTGTCCTGTTACCTTGAGTTATGTTAATATTAATGTAGTTTTAGTTCCCCATTGGGAAGTGTTTTAGTAGGTAAGAGAGGTAGTCCCCTGTAGAGAGTAGAACACTCCTCTCTACAGGGTACTACCCCTCTTACCTACTTTTTCCGGTTTGGGGGTTAGGCTAGGCTGCACAAGTTTCCTTTGTAGGACAGAGACCAAGAATCAAGGTGAGTGTCATTCGGAGGGTGTTAAGCCTCCACCATCATAAGCGTATCTATAATGGGTTCAGGGTGTTCAGTGCACACGGGAGTCTCAGAACAGGGGACTGAGTCTCAGAACAGGGGACTATGGCATTCATCCTGCACCCAAGTCCACATATCAGGGTTAGCAGGGGAAGAGGGGCCCATTCGGCATCTATTTCTTCCCTCCAAGATCTCCCAGAGGGAAGAAATAGATGCCTAATGAGCCCCCGTCCCCTGCAGTGGTACTGTCCCGATTTGTGGTCTGAAAAGGGGCAGGGCTTAAAGCTCCTGTTTGGCCCCGCCTCTTTTAAATTCCATAAATCAGGGCAGTCCTGTCTCATGGTAAGGGGGGGCTCCCTTCTCAAAATGCCCCTGCCCACCATGGTGCGTAAGGTGGAGCCTCTGGGCATAACATTCACAAGGAGGTCTGCGCTCATCCCCAGGGTCCCTGGTCAGAGTAAACACAAGCAACCCTCTAACCAGGAAGTGAAGTCACGCACTTCCTCTCTGTAAGGCACTCAGGCAAACCCCTTTTCTCTTTCTTATAACCCATGCTAGGAGAAATCTCTATAACTCTTATTTCTTTGGGAAAACACCTAAGAATCTGGAAAGAGAGTAATGTGCATTTTTTCTTAAGTACTTAAGGGTGGGTCTTTTTGTGTTAAAGGGCACATTTTTGAGCCCCATTACACCTGCTCTAGATTAACTTATAAATTGATTTGAGCAACCAGCATTTTCTGTGTTTTTGTTTGGAAGCAAGTCTGGGATAGCAACTGAGAGGGGGTGCTGTTCCAGAGTAGCTATTTTGGAGACTTGGAGACCCTCTGTGGTGTTATAAGTAAAGATCTGACATTTCAAAGCTTTCTCCTGTTTTGTTTGATATCTGCACCATCCTTAAAGTCAAGGAAAACTATAGACCTTTAGCTCCCTTTTCTCGTGTTTTGCATGTCATTTTTGACAGCTGTGACAGTGGGCCTGATCCAGACCTACGCTGGTGTGCGTAGCGTATTATCGCCGAACGTACCACTGATGCACGGCAATAGGCACTCCCCTTGCTCGTACCTAGTTTAGCTTCCATATGCT
This sequence comes from Limnodynastes dumerilii, assembly GCA_011038615.1. Classification (NCBI taxonomy): domain Eukaryota; kingdom Metazoa; phylum Chordata; class Amphibia; order Anura; family Limnodynastidae; genus Limnodynastes; species Limnodynastes dumerilii. Next base: position 118,672 of record WWET01001565.1, on the reverse strand, counting down.
CGGCAAACTCTACCCTAACATTTGTGTTTGTACCATGCATACGTTCATTGCGTAGTAACGACGCTTAGCACGCCCATACTGTACAATTTAAATGTCTCCCCCGCCTATATTCCTTAACTCCAGCGTCCATATGAACTTCGTACTATAAACATGCCCCTTCGTCGGTAAAAACGCAAAGTATACGGACGCCCGAATCGCCCCTACGAAAAACAATGTGTTACTACCGGAAGTTGTCACTAGGTGCATGTGCAGTACGTTTACGTTTTTTCTGCCGATTTTACGCTTATGGCCAGTGTTAGCTCGCAAGCGTGCATTGTTCTGGATCAGGCCCAGTGACTCTCGATATGCAAAGACTCCTACGTTAATTTTCTTCAGTGTTTCTGGGGTTGGCCAACCCCAGCTTAATTTTTTATTTTACTATAAAAATGTAATTATACATTAGGGTATGTGCTATAAATTCAAATTGCTATATCTCATGTTTGTTACTGGACGCACCGCATAAAATTCAGGGTAAAAGTAAAGTGAATAGTAAATCAATCAATCAATCAATCTGTATACTAAGGCTATATTAAAGAACATTTAGTAGTTATAACAATCTTTACACTTACAATTTTAAAAAAGTTCAGAAAGTAGAATAGAAGATCTACTGCTAAATGGGGTGGGGTCATTACATGAACCTGCTCTGGGAGCCATAACTCTCTACAACACAAGGCAATCATTGTCTACCCTACGAACTGGCAACAATGAGACTGCTGCTAACATTTTAAACCATCTACAGGCCACAATTATTCGCTCTCCCTGTTGCATTTTCGTTCAATTTATAAGAACAGTCAATGGAAAGTACCGCTTCCCGGTCTCCTGTGTATGCTTATTCTTTCTGCAAATTGTGATAGAAAAGGAGTGAGGATTCTAAGAAAAAAAGAAAAAAGCGTTTGAAAGAAGAAGGTGAACCAAGGGTTAATTAATCTCAAGAAATTTATTGGTGGTGCAGTGTATCTGGTGTTCCTGTGTCAGGCCAGTTCCCCCTTTATTGTTTCATCTAGTCACATACATCACAGTTATTTAACCACATAACTCACTCACACATATTAACATCACTCACTATATTCACATCACAAACTACATATATATTTAAAACAAAAAAAAAAAAACACACACCACACTTTGATTTTACCATTTATCTTATGGATTCATTGGTGGCTCAACCTCTCTACCAGTTTCCTCACAGGTAGCACCTAGATGCACCGAGGTCCGCCCTGCAGTGAGCGCCCCTCCGCCACTGCCGCCCGTAATAGACACTCCATGTGTCAAGCCGCAGCCACCCACCAGCAGCGATGCACCCCCAACCGCGGTTTCTGTTCCGGCACCTTGGCCGGCTGCTAGCGGTGAGTTACCTCTTCCCCTCTTATCAGATATCGACTCTATGGGCTCCCTGACTTCCCCTGACTCCTCCCCTTCCCAGGCGACGCAGCCCCGTAAACTCCTTAAGCTTTTGGGTAAGCACCTGCTACAGGGAGGGTTGTCGTCCAGCGCACAGCGTAGGGCTAGCAATACTACATCCGGCCCTCGGGTTAGTGCTGACTCTATGGTATATTGCTCCATTCCATCAGTAGCCAGCTTGGTACGTCCCAAAGTGCGCGAATGTATAAAGAGAGGGGTTTACGTTGATATGTTTTGCGTTACAACGGAGGGCAAACTTGGCCTTACAGCGGCTATGAGTAAAGATGGTATTGGCAAGGCAGCGTACAGGTCATACAAGAAGAGGACCATAGGTAAGTTAGCGTTCGCAGGGACGTATGCGGAGGAGTACCCTTATAAAACTGGAGGTATCTTCACGTACATAAACCTCATACATTAGATCTATGTCCTCCTTAAGGGGACAGGTTGGCACGACTACGATGAGAGTTTTAGACGGAAAATTGATGGGAAGAACGAGACAAATTTTGGTGTAAAAGACGTGAACATTTGGCTGACAGTCAGCCAACAGGTGTCCGCTCCCAATTTTTCACACAAATCCTTTCAGAAACCATCGGCCCACATGGGCCAGTCATCGACCGGCCTCGTGGGTCCTGCTACGGATTCAATTATTCTTAATGTCAGCGAGGCATGAAACGTTATTTTCGTCAGTCCTGTCTGTGTTGTGGAGGTCCCCACCAAGCGAAAGAGTGCAAGCATGCCGGAGCCAACGCTAGAACAGGCAGAGCCAGATTTAGCAGTAATTCGGGTCAAGACGCCGTCGCCCATCCAGCTCAATAAACTTAATGAATGGCTAGACCAATATCCTGATAGAGTGTCGGCAGCACTGCTGCGGACAGGCTTTCAGGATGGTTTCAGGCTGCCCATATCGGCCCCTGTTTCCCTGACCCATCCTCGCAATTTGCGCTTTGTGCAGGATTTTCTGGATCAGCTTTGTGAGAAGGTGACACAGGAGGTTGCGCTAAGGTGTATGGTTGGTCCCTTCAAGGAACCTCCTCTCCCTAACCTGGTCATTTCCCCAATCGGAGTAGTGCCCAAGAAAACCAAGTTTTTCTACTTACCCTCTCCCTCTCCCTTTCATCCATTCCCCTTTGCCCTGCTTCCACTTTTTTTCTTCTCCCGCACGTCGCCCCAAGGGCCGCGACCTGCGGGTAAATCTGCAGCACATGTCTATCCTCACCAAAGAACCAGATCCTGCTAGACTCCGCGCCTTGGTCAGCCTCATCTGCTTCTTCCTGACGACTACCCCGGTCCTCCATCCCAGGTAATTCCGGTGGTGTCATAACATTATAACCAGCCAAACTTACTATTCTCTATTCTGGGGGAGTGATTTCCAGGGTCTACCAGTGCCTCCACCAGTCTTCATACCCGGATATGGATTCAGCAGCGTCAGAAGCAATCAACGCCTTGATTACGCAGGTATCTCATCTGGGTCAGATGGTCCAGAACCTTACTGCCAAAGTGGAGTCACAGGAACAAGCTATTGCAGCCTTTCATTCTACACCACCCTTGGCGAGTCAACCTGCACCTGCTCCAGTACAGGACGTTAAAGGTTCCCTGCCTAATCATTTCTCGGGCGATAGTTCCAAGTACAATCTTTTTAAAAACAGCTGCCTTCTCTACTTTCAGTTACGACCCTCTGCTTCGGGCTCTGAATACCAGAAAGTAGGATTAATTATTTCCCTTTTACAAGGTGAACCTCAATCTTGGGCCTTCTCGTTGGATCCAGCTCTCCCGGCCAGACAATCTGTGGATGAGTTCTTCAGGGCCATGGGGGTCATATATGACGATCCAGACCAAGAAGCCTCAGCCGAGGCAAAGATTCGCTCAATTCGTCAAGGCTAGAGATCAATGGAGGAGTTTGCTACGGAATTCAGAACATGGGCCACCGAGTGCCGGTGGAACGATCCGGCCTTACGTTCACAGTTTCGTTTGGGCTTGTCTGAACACATCAAGGATGCCCTGGTTCAATATCCTGCACCACAAAATATGGAGGACTTGATGATATTGTCTATCAAGATTGATCGCCACTTCAAAGAGGACAAATTTGCGAAGACCTTCTTTTATCTGACTGTGTCCACACCACCAACGTCTTTATCAGATGAAGAACCAATGCAAATTGACTCTTTTCGGCTTTACAAAATGGAGAAGGACCGTCGACGCAATCTTGGCCTCTGCCTCTACTATGGTGGGAAAGCCCACTTGGCGGACCAATGTCCCAAAAAGGTGAAGCCTTCAGGAAATGATTCAGCCAGATGAATATGGTTGAGATCCTTCTGGGCCTTAATCTGATTTCCTCCTTAAATTCATTATTACTCCCTGTCCTCATTAAAATCAATAAAAATCAATCGGTGCTGCTGGGAATTTCCTGGACACTGACTCAGCTAAGAAATGGGGAATCAACACTCTCCCCTTATCACCGCCTATTATTGCCTGTGGTCTCAACGGCAATCCCCTTCCCGGGGGACCCATCTCTCGCATCTCTGAACCTGTTCGACTCCAGTCAGGAGCCTGTCATTTGGAAACCATCCAGTTTTATATTTTTTCCTCTCCTGTAGCCAAATTGGTACTGGGCCATCCATGGCTATATAAGAACAATCGAGTCATTGACTGGACCAAAGGAGAGATAATTCAATGGAAGGACTCTTGTAAATCTTGCCTTACTCTACCTATATGTCAGGTCTCTGTGGAAGACACCCTCCTTCCTTCCCAGTATGCAGGGTTCCTAGATGTATTTTCCAAGAAAGAAGCAGATAAACTCCCTCCTCATCGCCCATATGACTGTGAGATCGATCTTATTCCTGATTCTCTATATCCGAAGGGTCACCTGTTCTCACTGTCAATTCCAGAGGCTAAAGCTATGGATAACTATATTAAGGAAAACCTTCAAAAGGGGTTTATTCGCCCTTCCCGTTCTCCCATGGGGGTGGGGTTCTTCTTCGTCTCTAAGAAAGATGGTTCACTCCGTCTGTGTATTGACTTCAGAGCTCTGAATAAAATTACCATCAAGAACAAATATCATTTACTCCTCATCACTGAATTATTTCACAAACTCAAAGATGCTGTAATTTACACTAATATTGATCTTCGTGGAGCTTACAATTTGATTAGAATACGCAAAGGGGACGAATGGAAGACGACCTTTAATACTCTCTCTCTCTAGTCTGGGCACTACGAGTATTTAGTGATGCCCTTTGACCTTTGTAACGCCCCTGCTGTATTTCAAGATTTGATAAATGATGTCCTGAAGGACTTCTTGGGCACCTTCGTTATTGTTTACCTGGATGACATCTTGATCTATTCACGCTCATTACAAGAACATCGTCTACAGGTATGCCAAGTCCTTCAAAAGCTTTGTGAGAACCAACTTTACGCAAAGCTGGAAAAGTGGGAGTTCGAAGTCATGGAAGTGCTATTTCTCGGTTACCACATCTCTCCACAAGGCTTTGCAATGGATCCTGCCAAAGTCTGTGTCATCCAGGAATGGGCCCAACCTACTGATCTTCAAGCCATTCAAAGATTTCTCGGTTTTGCCAATTTTTACAGGATATTTGTGTTATGAATACCTGCAGCTAGGTACAAGGAAATGCGGAAGCCAATGTGAATGAAAAGAGGTTTATTGCAGGTACAGATTCCAGGTAATACACAGACAGGCAAAGGCTGAGACAGACACAAGGTAAATGTTAGGGTGTGACGCACAGTAGCACCAGGATGCGAATTCTACCATCAGGTGGTCTTCGCCATTGCCCCTGATGGTGGGGATCAGCTTTCCTGCGCCCCAAGCAGTAGGTTGCTACCCCTGGAGTACCTGTGCGTAGAAAGGTATATAAGACACCCTAGTGCAGATAGAATACAAAATACAGCCACAAAGACCAATCAGCCAACGATAAGAGAAAACCCCACAGGAACAGGAAAGTATAAATCATAAAACCATAAACAAGGTAGGACAAGACAATGCCGATACTATGTACCAGAGAAGGGGTAATTGTGAGGAAACAAGACACTGTGCCGTAGGAAAATACAAAAAGAGCTGGTACTATGTACCGTAGGGTAATGCAGGATTGCAGAGACACTATGAGCCAGAGATAAACATAGAAATAGCTGGCACTATGTACCGTAGAGGGATACAGATTGGCAAGACACTATGTGCTGGAGGTAAGTAAGGCAATAGGCAGGTACTATGTACCGGAAAGAGATACAGGTTAGCAAGGCACTATGTGCTGGAGGTTAGTAAGGCAATAGGCAGGTACTATGTACCGTGGAGAGATACAGGTTTGCAAGGCACTATGTGCCGGAGATAAGTAAGGCAAAAGGCAGGTACTATGTACCGGAAAGAGATTCAGTTTAGCAAGGCACTATGTGTCGGACGTAAGTAAGGCAATAGGCAGGTACTATGTACCGTGGAGAGATACAGGTTGGCAAGGCACTATGTGCCGGAGGTAAGTAAGGCAAAAGGCAGGTACTATGTACCGAAAAGAGATACAGGTTTGCAAGGCACTATGTGCCAGAGGTAAGTATAGAAATAAGAGGTACTATGTACCATAGAGGAAAGTAGAATTGCAGAGACTCTATGAGCCAGAGGTAAGTAGCAGACAGACAGACTGAGAACAGACTAACAGGGAAACACTTACTCACACTCACAACCAGGCAAGAGGACAAGAGGCAGGCTGGATAGGGCAGGCTGGACAATGGAGAAGACACAGAAGGAGACTGGAAGGCAAACACATGAATGGCAAATACAGGGATCACAAACTGCAAGCAGGACAGACAGAGACACTGGAGCAGGAAGCTAGGAGCAATGAGCTGAAAGCTAGAAGCTGGAAGCTATGACCGGCAGAGAATGTTCCAGCAAAAAGCTATTTAAGGTTAACTCCCCCAATCAGTTGTGACAGACAGACACACCTACAGAGATTAATTAACCTGCAGCTGGGGGAAAACAGACACATAGAAAACTATCAAGGAATTACACACACTCTGCTAGGATGAACCTGCAGAGTGTAACAATTTGTCCGTTCTTTCTCTGTTCTGGTGACACCCATCTCCGACCTTACAAAAAAAAGGCACTGATACTTACAAATGGCGAGCTAAGGCTGTGGAATCGTTCAAATCAATGAAAATTGCTTTCACCATGGCCGCCATTCTCTGTCATCCTAATCCTGATCAACCCTTCATTGTTGAAGTCGACGCTTCTGATGTGGGTGCAGGGGCAGTTTTATCTCAACATAATCCTACTGACAATCATCTAAATCCGTGTACATATATGTCCAAAAAATTCTCTTCTGCAGAGAAGAACTACAACATCGGTAACCGAGAATTATTGGCCATCAAATTGGCTTTTGAAGAGTGGAGGCACTGGTTAGAAGGAGCCAATCACAATATCACAGCAATCACAGACCACAAGAATTTGGCTTTCATTGAGTCTGCTAAAACACTGAACCCTTGGCAAGCTCGCTGGGCTTTGTTCTTTACCAGATTTTCGTTCTCGATTACCTATCGTCCTGGATCTTTGAACCGACGAGCAGATGCCCTTTCACAGTCTTTTTTGTCTGAAAGTAATTCCTCTGTATGTCCGTTACCCATCATTCCTGCCACCTCGATTATTGCTGGTTTCACTCAGGACCTTAACACTCAGCTTCTACAAGTACAGCATCTGAGTCCTAGACAAAAACCAAAGGACCTCTTGTTGTCCCTGTCTAACTCAGGAAGACCGTCCTTCAAGAATGCCATGCATCAAAACCTGCCGGTCACTTTGGAATTCAAAGGACACTTTTGCTGCTATCCAGAACAGTTTGGTGGTCTGCCATGTCTAGAGATGTGGAGGAATTTATCTATGCCTGCACCATCTGCCCCCAGAGTAAGTCCCCCAGGTGTTCCCAAGTTGGTCCCCTCCTCCCCTTGTCTGTTCCCAAGCGTCCATGGACCCACTTATCCATAGACTTTATCACTGACCTCCCCAACTCCTTGGGCTTCACCACCATCTGGGTTGTCATCGATAGGTTTAGTAAAATGGCCCATTTTATTCCGCTGTCAGGTTTACCCTCTGCCAAACTGTTAGCCGAGCTGTTTGTTAAACATATATTTAGATTACACAGCCTACCCTGGGATATCGTCTCTGACCGGGACTCGCAGTTTGTAGCTAAATTTTGGAGAGCATCTTGTAACTTGGTACATATTAAGCTTAGCCTTTCCTCAGGACATCACCCCCAGTCCAATGGGCAAACCGAAAGGGTCAACCAGGTGTTGGAGCAATATCTATAGTGTTTCTCTTCTTCTTCTCAAAAAAATTGGGCTAGCAATATCCAGAGTTTGCCTACAATAACTCCACTCACTCTGCCACCAGAGTCTCCCAGTTTTTTTGTCTTTCTGGATACCATCCTCGTGCCACCTCGTTATATACCCCGGAACAGTCCTCAGATCCTGATGTCTCCCAGTTTAACAACCGTATCAAGGCAGTCTGGAGAAAACTGAACAAAGCTCTTGTCAAAGCAGCACTGGTCTCCAAGAATAGGATTGATCAACACCTTATTTCAAAGTTGGCGATAAAGTATGGCTTTATTCGCCTTCGTCAAGCTTGTCAGAAATTAGGTCCTCGTTTTATTGGACCTTTTGTGATTATCCGCAATATCAATCCTGTGGCCTTCCGTCTCAAGTTGCCTATTTCCATGTGGATTCCCAACACCTTTCATGTTTCCTTGTTAAAACCCTTTAGGGAATCTATCAGATTTAAGTCTAAGTCCTTCTCCAGACCAGCCCCGATGATCATTAATGGTAACGAAGAATTCATTGTAGAAGATATTTTAGACTCCAAAAGGGTACTAGGGAAGATTTACTATTTAGTTCACTGGCAAGGATGTGGTCCAGAAGAGAGGGAATGGGT
>WWET01001565.1:85662-99771 GCA_011038615.1 Limnodynastes dumerilii | reverse complement strand
TAGATATATATATATCAATGTATATGTATATTGGTTTAAACATATATATAAAGTGGTTTAAACCTGGATGCACAGCTGAGTCCCCAATGGGTTGACCATGCCCCTTCGAAGGCATATCATGCCTATTACACACCAAGGTGGGGGCGCACCTAGGTGGAGATGAGGCCTAATCCAGACTTAATAACAACATGCGTGTGACAGATGTTATGCATCGTAACTCTGATCGTACAAAACTTGTGTGTATCTTCATACGTAACTCCGTATGAAAGGGCGTGACAATCCCTACACAAGCCGATTATAGGTATTGTTGGCGGAGGAAGGCATATAAATAGTACAGTATGGGCTGGATTAGACATTTACATGACAGGCACCACAAGGTGCTACATAAGACCAGAGATACGCAAGGAAAAGTTAAGGTAGTTCTGAATAAGTAAATCTGCTAAGCTATGTACATGCGAGGGGAGTGCATTATACATTTGTGCACTGTACGCTTGACTGCGTAAAACAACCGTAAGTTTGGATCAGGCCCAATGTATATATCCTGCTCAGACCTAGTGCAATGTGCACAAATGTGCACGTGGTAAAGAAAAATGGGGGTATCAATTTGCCGCATGTTGCTAGCTATAACTATGCAGCGATACTACGATACATAAAGGATTGGCTGCATGGGCATAGTACATACACTAACCTTGGAGTGGAGGCGGGTTTCTTGCGCAACTTAAGCTTGACTGCATTTCTTCACTAGCATGACCAGGAGATACCCCAGGAGATTAAAATAAATCCTTTGCTGTGGACTACTAGGAGAGTGTGGCACCTATTAAGACACAAAAAAGGGCTCAATGCTCACAAGTCGGTGTTCCTCCCATTTGTGGGAAATCCGGACTTCCAGGATGGCGTGGCAGACTGCTCCTTCACGCGGTGGGCCAGGGAGGGACTTATGTCAGTGGGAGACTTACTCGACACACCGCCTGTTAACACTTAGCCAGGCACAAATACGATTTAGGTTTTTAACACAACAACCTTTACAGTTTCTCCAGGCACAGTACTACATAAGTGCGGTGATACGACATCTGTCCCAGCAGGATATCAAAAACCCACTAGACATCATTTTAAAAAGTAATTCAGGGACAGGGGTGCCATCTCCAGGTACTATAATCTGTTGTGGGTCCTGATAGATCATTCCCAGGTGCAATCGGGGATGTCGCAGTGGACGCGGCACCTCCCTGTTGTAACCTGTGAGGATTTACTTAAGTCTTTAAGGCATTCGGACAGAGCACTAAAATCAAACCAATACCTGGAGATGTTTCTCAACCTCTATCATAACGCCTATCTATCCCCTCACAGGAGATTTTTGGCTGGACTCCCCACCGATCATACATGCCCTAAGTGTTTTGGACAGGAGGCAGACACTTTCCACTGTCTCTGGGCTTGCCCGCTGGTCAGAGGGTTCTGGATCCAAATAAAAAAATATGTGGAGGAGAATCTAATAAACTTCCTGCCTCTGAGTCCTGAATGGGCGCTGTTTGGCATCCTTCCAAAAAACCAGATAGCTCCATATAGTTGCCGTAGATTGCTGCAATATGTAAGTGCAGCAGCTAAAAAATCCCTCCTCCAAATGTGGATCCAAAGATCCTTGCTTCCAGTTACGATGTTCGTTGATAAATTGCACAAGATATTTGTAATGGATTGGATGGAAACCTTGCTTGACAGGGAGAGAAAGGTTGAGTTCTTTTTTGATGTCTGAGAATCCTATATAAATACCCTGGTCAGCCTCCCTGCAAAATAAAATACAGAGCACGGTACAACATACCACTTGGTATGCCCCAAGATTGGTGGGAAATTACCCTCCCTTTCTTGGATAGGCATTTTAATGATGTTCACCCTTCACAACAGTGGCATGGAGGTCATCTTCCTCACGTTATGGTTGGTAAACATATAGCAATAACGCTGTAGTGTGAGCTAAGTCAAGCAACCAAGAAGTGGCTTGTAGCAACCAGAGGTAGACATTAATTGTATTTAATCGTTGATGACTCAGACATTTATTGCAATTGTTTTTCTTAAGTACTTGTTTAGAGTTCTTCAGTAATAAATGATATTATAATTTTCTTGTTTCTCTGCCAAGAAACTAAGTACTGTTGATACGGATACATTGTAATTGTATAAGTGTCATGATATGTATTTGTTTGCAGTATCATTAATAAAAAGATTTAAAAAAAAATGTGCATGTGGGGATGTGCCATTGAATAATAGAATAAACGTTTACAAGGTTGTACTTCTTTTATATTGTGGTTACAATAATGTTTTCTGTATTTTATGACATTCACCAGGAGGCTTTTTTTTTTACTGCATTTTGATTATAAAAATGCTAATTTTAGTGTATAGTGTCCACTAGGATACATGTATTATTGTATAGCTGTCACTGGGATGCAGTCTGCATTTTATGGTTGTCACTAAGATGCTCCATTTTAGGAGATATGCACAGAGCCATGATCCAGTTTTTTTAGGCTGGCAGGACCCTACCTTAAAATTTCTGATTTATTTGCACCTAAAATGGCAGCAAACTGGAAGTCAGTGTCACAGTTCTTAACTGTTCCCTGTTCCTGATTGCTGCTGCTACTAGCGTGCATGTGTAGTAGTTGGAAATCAATACCAGCGAGTTCGCAGATCTATTTTGCAGTCACTCAGTTGTTGCTGCTCATAATCAATGCTGAGCTATTTAAACCTGTATCTGATTGCTTCTTACTGCCAGAGTATAGGCTCACTTTTGAACCTGTATTTGGCTCTTGTTTAATCTCAGTGGGTTCACTAGTGCTCCCAGGGCTTCCTGCACTCCAGTGCAGGCTCCATAGCTCGATTTACTTGCAGTATTCCAGTGTAGTCTCTCTAATGCCTTGTGCTTCCAACATTCCAGTATATTTTAAAAAGGCCCTTGTAATTGCAGCACTGCAGTACAGTCTCCACAGCTTTCAGTGCTTCCAGAATTCCAGTGCAGTTTCCATAGCTCCTGGTTCAGTGGCAAACGTAGGATTTTGAAAGCGGGGTTTCCAATATGTGTAATACATGTGAGGTATATTAGCATATCTCCCAACATTTTGGAGTCGAAAACGGGACAAATAAGCTCCGTCCCGTTCAAGCTCTGCTCCCACCCCGCCCCCCACTGTCATACCACACAGTGCAAAAATGACCCCTAGCCTGTGAGTGTGTGTGTTAGGGGGAATTAGACTGTAATGCGGCAGAGGTTGAAGTACTGTTTAAAATTGTAAAGCGCTAATTTAAGATTAAGATGATGTTAAAAAAAAACATATGTAATATGATAATACTGATAATATGGTCGTACTATCTGACTGTCAAAATATCTAAGCAGGAAGTTTATAATGTAGATTTAGAAATAATAAAAATAAAATAAATCTACATGAAAGAATTGTTATTGTCTGTAATAAACCCTGTTTTTGATATTTTTTAAGTAATTTATGATTTACTTCTTTTACACATTAAAATAGCAGTTTTATATTGCAGGAACTAATAGCAATAGCAGTATACAATGGATTAGTAGAGCACATTACACAATGGACCAGAGCTTGTGTCAGTGCATAAGAACTGTTGAATGTGTTGTGACACATTTACCATTCCCACCTGCTTTTTTTTATTGCAGCACTGGCCATGACCATCTTCCTCCATGTCAGTCTACCTCACATTGCATCTAGGCCATGCCCCTTTCTCGACATTTTTACTTTTTTTTTTACATTTTTCTATTTTTTTTTTACATTTTCAATCTGGGGGGGTTCTGGGCAACCAGAAACCTCCCCTGGGTGTGCCACTGTTGTTATTCCATCATTCTGGTACAGTATTGATTTTTTTAAGTGATACCCACCAGCTACTTCCCTAGTTCCAACTAGTTTCCTGCGGCTTCTCTACACACTGTGCCAGGGGCTGCCTCTAGTGACTGCAATCTGCTGTTGGTCTTCAACTAGGTCAGTGCCCACCATTTGGGGCTGCAGTAAATATATCAGGCCTTAGTTAGACTCCACGCCTGATGAGGTGCCATAAAGGTTATATAACTTTGATCAAATCTGCAAAACGTGAAACATTGCAAGCGCATCATCCCACTTGCAAGTGAAGCCCAGGCCCCTGTTAGTGAATTCCTTTACCTTGGATAATATTATTTTTATTCTAGTTATAACATATTTCTCCTAATACATTTAAAGAGTTAATATTTAAATATTTTCATAAATAAGAAAGAATTGGCTGGGGAATTTGCTAATTGAAATATGTTCTCTAGCCAGCTACTAAATGACCTTAGTTTCTGTCTGTATCCAGGACTGATTTACAGTATACAGCTGGAAGAGGCAGAATGGTTCTTGCACGGTAATAACTTGTAGAAGTAGAAATGTGAGTTCAAATGTGACATTCGCAGTTCCGTCGGAGTGACAGGAAAAACAAATGTAAAAGGACTATTGATTTTATACTGCCATGTCCTGTGAGCATGCTCAACATAACAATGAATTGTGGATTCATGTGTGCCAATTTTTGTAGCTCCACAAGGACTGGAATCTCCTGGGAGTAGCAGCTAGACTGAGGCAAAGATGCATTTCTCAAAAGATAAACTTGAGCTTATTTAGACTCTTATTATAAGGAGCCCTATTCCGTTTATTGTATATTTCAGACAGTGTAACATCTTCTCTGGCTCTTACATTTATTGGCATTATAATGATGTGCTTTGCTTTAGCTACTTGCTTAAATATGGTGGGCTTAACAAATGTTATGTTCGCTATCGGTTATAGTCCCTTGTTAGAAAGTTTAATTTCTGAAATAAGGATGTCACGTTCAATGGAGTAGTGGGATCGGTTCCGGGTTTCAGGGAGTGAGACAGCTGAGCAGATGTAAAATGGAAGCTGGCTGGTTTAATATACGATTGGTGCATACAGTAAATATGACAGTGATGAGGTAAGGCAGTCTTTGGTGACAAAGGTAGAAAGTCCAGCACTGACGTGCACAGAAGTAATACAGTCTGTGGAACTGAAATAGAATGAAGGAGGTAGAACACGAGTGGAAGACTTGGTGCCGGAGTAGGAGTTGGTGCACTAGAACCAGTGACTGGAGACAGTAGAGCAGGGCTGGAGTCAGCAGAGCCGGACTGGAGTCACGAGGCAGGACTGGAGTCAGCGGAGCAGGACTGGAGTCACAAGGCAGTACTGGAGTCAGCGGAGCAGGACTGGAGTCAGAAGGCAGGACTGGAGTCAGCGGTGCAGGACTGGAGTCAGCGGTGCAAGACTGGAGTCAGCGGGGCAGGACTGGAGTCAGCGGGGCAGGACTGGAGTCACAAAGCAGGACTGGAGTCAGCGGGGCAGGACTGGAGTCAATGGTGCAGGACTGGAGTCAGCGGTGCAGGATTGGAGTCACAAAGCAGGACTGGAGTCACAAGGCAGGACTGGAGTCACAAGGCAGGACTGGAGTCAGCGGTGCAGGACTGGAGTCTCAAGGCAGGACTGGAGTCTCAAGGCAGGACTGGAGTCTCAAAGCATGACTGGAGTCTCAAGGCAGGACTGGAGTCTCAAAGCAGGACGCCAGAGTCAAAGCAGGACTGGAGTCTCAAGGCGTTTAAATAGGGCACCCTAAGCGCCTATTGGCTGGAGGACCGCGGCAGGCAGGGATCATTGGTGGAGCAACAGCACATGACTCAGGTAAGAAGGCAGCGCCCATGGATCGATGTGCCGCGGAGTTTGGCGCCAGAGTCCACGTGGAGGACGCCGCAGTAGGGTAAGTAAGAATGAGGCTGTCACTGTTTCAGTGACAGCCTCCGTCAGCGGTGCAGGACTGGAGTCACAAAGCAGGACTGGAGTCTCAAAGCAGGACTGGAGTCTCAAAGCAGGACTGGAGTCGCAAGGCATTTAAATAGGGCACCCTAAGCGCCTATTGGCTGGAGGACCGCGGCAGGCAGGGATCATTGGTGGAGCGGCAGCACATGACTCAGGTAAGATGGCGGCGCCCATGGATCGATGCGCCGCGGAGTTTGACGCCAGAGTCCACGTGGAGGACGCCGCAGCAGGGTAAGAATGAGGCTGTTTCAGTGACAGCCTCCGACGGCCGCGAGGACCCGTGCGCCGGGAGAGAGGCACCGACAGGGAACCAGGACACAGATAAGCGCGGCGTCTGTCGCAGTTTGTGATAAGGGACATCCGAAAGTTCCTTTTTTTTTCCAGAATTGGTGAGTATGCTGCGGGGAAGGGAGGGTTAGGATCAGGCTGCAGGGGAGGGAGGGTTAGGGTCAGTTTGCGGGAGAGGGAGAGTTAGGGTCAGGTTGTGTTACCTTTCGGAGCACAGACAGTTTGGTGCTCTGTGGAACGATTGCTATGCCTCATCAAGGCATATGCAATCGAAATCCCAGCCACTTCAAAACTGGCTGGGAGAAAGCGGCCCTATCGAAATAGGGCCGTTCTAAGCAGGAACCCACCCCACTCTTTCCGGAGACCCACATCCGCCCCTATTAATTTAATGACAGGTTCAGTAGTAAATACCACATTGTTGTATGTCATACGATCCCTCTATGACAGAATAGCACAGCGTCAAGTAGAGACTTTTTTACATTTGCCCATTTTCTGTCATTTAAACTGTACCATCATGTACGTCAACCTTATCGAGATGCATTCTCATTGGCTCCATGTGGTTCTTATGAAGCTGACAACAATCCACTAATTTTTAACACCTTTCATAATCAATTAACAATCCTAATCATGACTATTACAAAGATTAAAACCACAAGGAAGGTTATATGCAGATATTATTTATTACAAATGTTTGTTTGGTAAATACATATACAAAATATTATTATTCAGAAACCAAACTGTGCTTACAGCCTAGAAACAACTATTTTATTGAATGCAGGAGGGTAAGCTCAATTCTGACTTCAATGATTTTTATTTCATATTAGCCAAAAACCAATATACGTTTAGGTATAAAGAAATGTAGGGTTGAAATGTTCTTTGAGTGGTTCGTGTTTACTAGTAAATATCTAGAATAATGCATGCTAATGAGTAGAGAGTGTAATATGGCAGATTCATCCTCATCACCTTATACTGTGTCTCGTGTGTGTGTGTGTGTTCTTTTCTCTACAATGATGGGTATAGACATGAATTGCGCCTATAACTGCAATTCCAGATGTACAATAAGAATGTAATCTACAATACAACCCTTATTGTGGCAGTGTGTAACACCAATCACTACTGAAACTCTTTTCAAGCCAGTTATCAAAACAATATTGGTCAAAATTGGAAACATTCCCCCCACAAATCAGGCATTATCGTACAAACTGCTTGGCTGCTAATGCTAAATACAAGCTGTGGGGAAGGAATAATAAGCAAGACTGGTAGTAACAAAATCACTACAAATCCTCCTAGATAAACCCTTTATTCATCAGACAATAACTTCCCTGCTTTATTATGTAATATAAATTTAATTAATTCTCCTTTATTTAACATGTGTTCAGGTCGGAGGAGATAGTGCCCTTGCCACTCCATAACCCTTCTTTTTAGGTATATTCTGAAGATGTGTAACCCTTCTAGTTATAACAATAGCAGGGATTAGCAGAAAAATATTAGAGCAGGGGCAAAGACCAACTCAGGCCCCACTGCATGCAGACAAGATGCCAGTCTGGATTTGGTATGGCTCACATCTGCCCTCCCCCCCCCCTCTATATGTTGCATGCCCTGTGCTCTGCTCATGTGCTTACAGGTGCCAGAGGCTGGCAGCTTAGATGTGCTCAGTGCTCTATGACCATTGTGAGCTGTTTAATCTGCCAGTCTCTGATGTGCCCCTTGTGGTTGCAAAGTTGATGAATGTCATAGGCACAAAAACTGCTTCTACGCTAGTTGGTAGTTACACCGCTGGCTTAAGGCCTGATCCAGATATTACATTTTTCACCAAGTTCTGTGAGTTTGCAGCCACATTTTCCTTCAGACTTAAGGTGTATGACATTTCCAACACCTTCCAACAGAAAGGCTGTGTTATGGGGCCTGATCCAGACCTACGCATGAGAGCGGAGCGTATTACCGCTGCAGCGTAAAAACTTTCACTCCCACAACACTCCCCTTACCTTCCTTTCATTACGTCTGCCGAACCCTACCCTAACTTTTCCCTGTGTTCTTACGTATTTTCGTAGCGACGCGCTGTTCGTAGCGGGCTAAGCACGCCCATACTGTACAATTTAAATGACTCCCTCCGCTTAGATTCCTTAACTCCAGCGTCCGTACTAACTTCGTAGTATAAACACGCCCCGTCGTCAGAAAAAACGCAAACAATACGAACGCCAGAATCGCCGCTACGAAAAGGTCTTTGGTACGACTGGAAGTTGTCACTATGCACATGCGCAGTGCGTTTTTTCTGCCGTTTTTACACTTACGATCAGCGTTAGCTCGCATGGGAGCGTAGGTCTGGATCAGGCCCATGGTCTCTAGTGAGCATTTCTTCACTATGTACAATGCAGGCATCCTCTCTCTGCATACTTATCCCTGCCTCTATATGTCCGTGAATTTCTTCATGCTTCAAAGGTAAATCTTAAGGCAGACTCTGTCTGTTACATGCCCATTTGTGCAAGGGGGAGTAATTACACTTCAAACACAGGGGCGAACATATAGTGCAGTCCAGCATTTTCAGATCTCTCCAATTCTTTTGCTTGGGGGATCCGATTGCACCTAACATGGAAGTCTGGATCCAACCTTAAAAATGGAGGAAAAATGTTAGAAACAACTTTAAAAAGTTATTTTAAAACTTATATAAATTAATGCTTTATTCACAAAATAAGCTAAAGTACAGCCAATCCACAGAAAACAAAATTATAAATAGTGCAAAAAAAATAAAAAGACCATGGCACTCAGTCAGATACTTATATGTAGCAGTTGATGTTATTGTATTTACAGCCACCAGCTGCTGTTTACACCTTGCGTGCATAAGGGACCTGAAGTTATCACTTCTGGATCAGGCCCTTAATAATTAATTAATTAAACAAACAACGTTTGATACTTCACTCACGTTACACATACACACTCCAACTGTAAATAAGTCCACAGACAACTATACAAACAAAAATTAGAGCCAAAATTCGACAACAACAACAATTAGGGGAGGGAGGGAAAGTGACAATAAAAAGAACGGGAGGTAACGCCTCTTATAGAAACATAAACCCCGCCCACACTCACCCTACTCCACCCTCTGACTAAGCCAATAAAGCCCTGCTACTATGTTTTTTACATGTGACTGAGGCCCAATTGATTGCTTATCCCTCATACCTACAAAAAATGGTACTCTGTTCTTTATTTACATATATCTATCTAGTGTGAAATCAACAAATGTTCATTGTCCTGCTTAAACACCCAGAAACATTATTTTTATAAATTCATTTTCACTTTCAGGATATTTAATGCATAGTAGAAAAACCACATGTCCTTTAACATATATTACTGATATATATTTTTCCTGCAGCTAAGTCTGCCGGTACAATTTGGAAACATTTCAGACAAACTCATTGTCATTTTAGTGCACTGCAATAGAAAGTCACCTCTCTAGAAGCCTGAACTTTCAAGTGCTCAGCATGCTACACCACACAATTCAGCTCCTCAATATTTATATGTCTGCCACATAGGGCAACCTGCTGAAACAGAAAGCCCAAGTGAAATAGTCTGCCAATTACTCTAGTGGCTTTATACGATACTGTAACTTGGATTACATTTTTAAAACTTTTGGGCTTTCTCTGGAACCCACTTATAAAATATGTTTGTGTCCTTAAAACTTTTCCTATACCACGGACATACGCACGTTCTCCTAAAATCAAGTGGGACTACATCGTTTTCATAGTATAAGCAAATAAATCATAGCTGCCAGAATGTCTGAGAGACTCCCAAAATTCGGGCATTGCTCCCTGAATCCCAGGAGAGCCGGCAAAACTCAGGTCCTGAGTGTTAGAAAGGATGTGCGGGGCTTGATGTCATCTATTTATGGTATCTTTGATTAGGCAGAGGTGAGGCTTCAGGCAGGGATTTCCATAAATAACAAGTATAGCACATTTATCACTAGAGTATAGTATTGTGCTACAATGGGCCTGCGTGAAGGACTGTAATCCTCTGCTTTTCTACTCTGAGTATTTGCCACAGAATCCTTATATATCTGTAATAAAAAAAACTTTTAATACACGAGCAACAATTGATGCCTTTTATTCCCCCACATCGCCTAAAATACTCTCTAAAATAAAGACAAGGACAACTGTATTTGGGTTTAAAAAAGGGGACATTTGTTTATTGCTTGGAATTGGAATGAATTGGCTATATACAGTATTTAAATAAGCAAACAGGTGGCATTGTTGGTGAGGTGTCGCCTAAGGAATCTTAAGGCAATGACATTGATCATCAGTGAAGGCACCCCGTTCCTTCGGCTCCACCTCTTCAAATTGTATACCTCATCTTGTTGGAGGAGGCAGACTAGGCCTCGTCACGGGACAGGCGACCTAGCGTCTAGTAGAAGGGCGCACCTCTGTTTACAGATATTTCTCCCACATCTTTTTATGTGACCCTACCACCTCTACCACCAAAGCAAGGTACCCTTAAGTACCAACACCTGGCACCGAAAACTTTAAGTTCTTATTTTAAGAAGATTCTTAAGTGTGAATCAGGCCCGTAGACCCTTGTAAAATCTTCTTTGGAGTATATCAGACCAACAAATGGGCAAAGAGGGATACATAGTATGACTAGAGGAAAGGTCCTGCTTAATGGCCAACTCAAGTGAACAAGATGTGCAATGACAATCAATTACCTCCCAAGTGGATGATCAAACTCAAGTATAAAAGGAGGAGAATGGGGATTGGACCTCCTAGAACTCAATGATGTTCCTGAGGACACAAAAAGGGCCGGAGTATCCAGCATGAAGTCCACACTTGCTGAGTACACATTATAAAAATCCTCAAAATTATAAAGGTTATGTCCAGAAACAGAATTATGCTCAAAAACACAATATGACCCTCTACCCCTGGACTGCCTGGCAACATATGACCCACTTCTAGTTCCATACACCCTGGTATCCGTCCCAGAATTCATTAGAGAAAAAGACTGTGCAGAGCAATTAATTAGAAGAGATAGATTAAGAAAGAGAGAAGGAATAAACAGGTATACAATATGTAAAATAAAGGAATATATCAACTATAAGGAAATATATAGGAAAAAATTAAAGGAGATACAGAAACCTATGCCCCATCTGAAAAGAAATGTAACATGTTAATAAATACATCCTAATGTAAAATGGAAGGGAGGGAAAACACACAGAGAAGATACAATTTATAACCTATGTCAGCTGACCTAACCCCACCCTACTAACCCATTAATCCCCACCTACCTTATGTATCAATACCAAAAACATTTAACTAACTGTTGGCCGATGTGGGGCGAGGCCCACACAGTCGTGTATGTTACCTCACGCCTATGCGGCATTTGGCTTTCCAAATCGAAAAGAGTTATTAAAGAAATAAATGAAAACATATGAGGAAAACAAATGTGTATTAAATGTACATGTAAGAGTACAATGCTCAATAACAGCATAGTAGTTCAATATAAAGCAGAAAGCTGTTGTATTCAATAGAGCAGAGTATGAAACAATTAGGATTTCTAAATAGAGGACATTTGTTTGTAACAATGTTTTTTAGTCTTTGGCTAATTTCTATAGCTGGAATGGTGGCAGGGCTTATACATGCATTATGTAGAATGCAATCAAATCAAATGGGACCATCTGGAAGGGAAAAGGAAGGTACCTGGGCATCAGTTAAGGAGCTGGGCAGTAAACACAGCTGGCAATATTGCAAACTCCATACTAAGTATATTTTATCTCTCTCAAATACACAGTAACATTTGCGACACTTACTAGCTTCATTTGGAACAACATGTTGGCACTGGATGAACTGACACTACAAGATTATATTAAATATAAATGCTGGAACATTTATACACATTTTACCTTCCAACAATATCCCACAACAGTTCCTTGAATTTTAAATTGAGTTTTTGATGTCCTAGAAACTTCAGCAAGCTTTTTAGGTGTGATAGGATTTTTTTTTTTAAAATTTCATACAGTTTTTACTTGTTTGACCTATATGCTTAATTAAAATTAACATGTTTACAGTTAATGAGGAAAAATTATTATTTTTCAATTATTGGCATCCAAGGTTTAACTATTTAATAGCCTGAATTATGGACTGCTTGAAAGAGCATACAATTATTAAAATAGTGTGTCTCAGTATCAAGGTCATAATGTAATTTGGAACTGTACTATTGAGACAATATTGAGGGACAGTGGCTCTCTGCAGCTTTAGGTATATCTGACAACAGCTAATTATATAATAATGCTGTCAGTTCAGAGATGCATAAGAGTAGCCAAACACTTATAGGAAGCAGCACAGAGAGCATAACAAGTAATTAATGTATGATAATGTTGGCTTGATATCAATATACAAGATTGGTTTTAGATTATCAGATGTCATAAGCACCACAGAGGTGCTCCATATGTGCTTCCACCAACCAATAATTGGACATTTAAAGGGAGAGTAAAGGAATGCCTGTACAGGGCTCTCTCCAATCAGCCCTCCAGCATCTTGAAGCCTAGATTTCATCTGGTCAGTTGCAATGGGCTACTGTAGCCCCTTCTATTCATATCTTTTTTACCTTAACATTACAAATCTATTATAATCTATTAACTTTTTATTTATGGTTTTTCAGATCACTTTTTTTTATATTTTATCATGATAATAAGTACTGAATAAAGACCATCAGAATTGAGTATATATATATCTGGTTGCAGGGATATATTTTACATCTTCCACAAAGCAAGTGCAAAAACTTGCTGAGATTTTCTGTTAAAATACATTAGTACTAGCCTAATGAGAATTGATGGCAATATAATAGCATAGTAAATGTATTTTTAGGCGATTCATCCCCCAACTTGATTCATGGCCTTCTCTATCCCATCCTCATCACTCCTGCTCTCTTGCTATACACCTCCGCCTCTCTCCACACACCACCATCACTCTCTCTCATCATCTTTCCCGCTCCCCATCTCACCACCCAATTTCCCTTATATGTGCACCCCATCTGCTTAGATTGTATGTTCTCACAAGCAGGGCCCTCCACCTTCTTGTCCTCCACCTCCCCTGGCCTCATTTGTGCCTCAGCCTTGGTGCAGCGGATCTACCTAGCATTTCATACATATCCTCTTACCATTTTCTGTTTGTTTTCCTATGATCTTTATGCTTTATATGCAGTATATATGGACAATGGAGTTTTAGTAAACTACATTTCTGTATTACTTGTAATGCATTCTTTATTCTCAGTGTCATACAGTCATCACGATCATCTAGTTTAACCTACAAAAGGACATTTGTCTATATGCCAGCTGCATTTTCTAAGGGCAGATCCCCTTCAATGTCAAAGAGATGCTAAAGCAGCATTCTGCTAAGTTATTCGGCCCTTGGAGTTCAGGTTTTACTTCCAAAGATACTCATTCATAGACTACTGCTAGAAGAAAAAATAACCTTTACCACTTGTCACACTAATGATAAGTAAACACTGATTAATATTATTATTATGATATCAGGTGAGGATTAATTGAAATGCCCAGATTTATTGATGTTTGATGGTATTAGAAGCATGAACATTGGACCTGATTAACACATAAGAATCTGTGATTTTTTAGGTGCGTATATTTAGGAAGGGATATACTGCGAATGCGTAGTGACCTAATATACACAATTTACGTAGAACAGGACAACTCTGAATCACCATTACAAACCTGTTTCTTCTAGGTTCATAGTGACATGTTTCCCTCATTTCTTTAGATGGGATTCTTATTACAATGAACACTATAGAGCAAGGTCTTTCGATGCTTACTAATTTAGACAGCCGCATCTATGTTATTTTCCATTCGTGGAAGTTGCTTGTATTTGCTTGTATTTGTAGATTCTGTGGAACTGCAAGTGTGCAGGGACTGAGGGCCTGATTCAGAGATCCGTCAGCGATGGGTTCGCAAATATATGCATCTAAGTGTCGGAGAAGGGCAGGTTACATCCCACTGAATAAACAGTCA
>WWET01001565.1:62255-76322 GCA_011038615.1 Limnodynastes dumerilii | reverse complement strand
CCTCCCGCTTACTCCTCTCTCTATTCTAGCTCTATCTCTTTCTATCTGTTCTTTCTATTCTTCTCCCGGGTTTTCTCTGAAGGTGCGTATCCTGACGAAGTCCCACCAGCTCCCGTCTGTCCCCACCATCAGGGGCTCTAGCGAACACTCAGACGGAAATCAGGATCTACAAACCGGTGAGTTACCCGTTTCTTCTTTACCTCTTGTCTGGTCACCCCGGTTCCTTGTCGGGGTAAGCCCGGGGTACCAAAAC
This sequence comes from Limnodynastes dumerilii, assembly GCA_011038615.1. NCBI lineage: Eukaryota > Metazoa > Chordata > Amphibia > Anura > Limnodynastidae > Limnodynastes > Limnodynastes dumerilii. The sequence continues at coordinate 76,069 of WWET01001565.1, read as the reverse complement.
CTTGTACACTTTTTGCATTGGGGTCATAACATCTTCCACCAATCAGAGTTCTGCTGAGTATGACAAAGTGTGACAATGTGATGCCTAGCTGTGAGACCAGCCACGTACTGTAGAGTAAGCTGGGAAGCCAATTTGATTGTGTTTAAAATATAAATTAAGTGTAAGTGTATCTATCCCTGTCTCTTAGGGTCAGCTATGTTAATGTCATGTGCAGTTGGTGGTTCTGATATACCAAAATTTGCATCTGCATAGGGTTCTGATAATCTCTACACTCCTAACCCCCTACCCTGGGGAAGAAGGGGGGATGTGAATTTCTTTCTAACTATTAATTTGTAGATCTCGGACATTGTGTGACAGGATTGGTTTGTCAATAGGAAAATAGCCTCAAAGGGTGTAAGTAGTTGAAGCATGGCCCTTTGGACAGGTGAGTGTTACAGGGGATTCTATGGGGAGTTTTAGAGTTTGGAGTCTAGAGGGTGTTTTAGGGTCAGGCTGCAGGGAGGGGAGTCTTAGGGTTAGGTTGTGGGGAGGGGAGTCTGAGGGACTAGACAATTAGCTTTGCACCGGCATTTTAAGAAGAGGCCCTTGTCTTGTGCAGGATCTATACATGGGCCCCCCCCCTTACCTGGGACAGGACTGTCCCTATTCGCGGAGCCTAATGGCGCTGTAAGCCCCGCCCCCTTTTGGCACGCGAATAGGGACAGTCCCACCGCAGGGGAAGGTGGACATTCGGCATCTATTTCTTCCCTTCGGAAGATCTTACAGGGAATAAATAGATGTTAAATGAAGTGCCACACCCCCCCCCCCCCCCCACCAACCCTGGGTGCAGGATGAATGCCACAGGGCCCCCTGTTCTGAGGGACCCGTGTGCACTGCACAACCTGCACCCATTACAGATACACCTACAAGTCTTAGGGTTAAACTGCGGGGAGGGGAGACTTAGGGTCAGGCTGCAGGGAAGGGAGTTTTAGTGTCAGGCTGTGGGTAAGGGAGTCTTAAGGTTAGGCTGTGGGGAGGGTTAGGGTAAGCGTTAGGGTTACATTAATACTCACCTATCTCCGCCGCAGAAGCAACCGATTTCACAGCCAGTTCACAACTGCCTTGGAGAAAACGGCCCTTTTGAAAAAGGGATGTTCTCAGCGGTGACCCACACCCTTATCTGAAATACATAGCAGAGCTACAAGTACAGAATCACAGTATTAAACACGCCTGTGCTCCAGCAAGGACAGCTGAAAACATGCACTGTTGGGGGTCTCTTATTAGGCAAACTCAGGGGAGTTACACTAAGAGACAATGACCTCTATTTTTACAATGACCTTCTTTTCAAGTTAGTTATATAACATAAAGTAATTATAATGCTTCTACATTTTGGGAGGCATATTAATTTTCCATTTTTCAAAGCTTGATTATGCTAAAATTGCAATGGGGCGCCATTACCATTTAATCTAAAAAGTCCATTAAGTGATTAAAGATTTAAATAAATCTTAATTTTCATAAGCCAATTTAATGAAGCTGTTAAATATTTAAGACATTGCTTTTACAATTGTTTATATACTACATTTAGCATTTCTTTTAATGTATTAAACCACACAATTCTAACAATTAAATAGTTGTTAAATTATATATATTCTTACATAATAAGAGAGGTTTTAATGTACATTCACAATTTTAAATCTCACATATGATTTAGTATATAGATTGCCTTTAAGAGTAAACCATCTAGGTTGGTGCATAACAGACAATAACCATTTCAGTTAAAGCAAAACCTGGGGGGAGAGGCATGAGTCATATTCTCCAAAACTGTCTAAACCATATAGGTAAATGGTCACAATTGGTCATTTATTGACTACATGTACATAGAGAGGTGTCAGAAGATAATATAAAGCTCTTGTGTTTCCCTGCATCAGGTGTTTTTTTTGGTAGTACCGGGCTGAGAATGTAAAATAGGGTTCTGGACACTTAAGTGTCCAGACTCACATAAGTGTTCAGAACTCCGTACGTGAGAGAGAAGTGACAGGGGAGTTCACTCCCTTCTCAAGTGTGAACTTACAGACCTCAGTGCGTATGGAAAACGCATAGAGGTCTGGGTCATATCTATTGGGTTAATGGGTTACAAGCAGTCTCTTACCATTGCAAAATAATTGTCATTTAGGGCAGCATGGTGGCTCATTGAGTAGCACTTGTGTCTCACAGTGCCTAAGTCATGAGTTTGATTCCCAGACTAGGCCTTATCTGTGTTGAGTTTGTATGTTCTCCCTGTGTTTATGTGGGTTGGTTTCCTCTGGGTGCTCCGTTTTCCTCCCACACTCCAGACACATGCTGGTAGTCTAATTGGCTGCTGAATAAATTAGCCCTAGTCTGTGTTCAGCATCTTATAATGTAGCTATAATGGGACAGGGACTGATGTGAATGTTAAATATTCTCTGTAAAGCTATGCAATCTGATATCGCTATATAAAACCTGTTAATAAATTTATGACCAGGTAATTAATCAGTGAATGTAAGTTTCACACCATTGGCCAAGGGGATTATTTTGAGCAACCAAGGGCAATTACCCAAAAAATTTAAAGCTTTTAGTATCATGACCTTTGGATTTAAACCAGAAATGTTTTATGTCTATACTTTAAGAAGAGAAATTGTACAATGCAATGCCAAAAGTATGTAAACAACAAAAAACAGACCAGCATCTCTAGAGCAGAATGAAAAGGAAAAAGAAAAAACCTTTATGGTTGCAAATGTTTAGTTTGTTGAGATTTTGTGACTATTGTGATAAACCTACTACAGTTGAAAGCTATATGTAAGATAGATGCCTTCTAACTTGTAAAAGGATAGTCAGAGAAACATATTGTGATAGTTTTCTTGTGTATAAGACTTGAAACTTGAGCATAACTGTTGAACCTTTTACAGTTCAATACCTTTGCTCATGTTCAAGTGGAGTTATAGGCAATAAAACATTGCAGGAATACATTATGTCTCTCATCTCCAGAACTGTCATTCTGTCTAGTATTACAAAATATTACTTGGGATGAAAAACATCATTGTCGTGCTATAGATTCATATTTTGTGGCATGAAACTCTTACACTTAATGTTTTAAATCTGACACTCCTCCTGTCACATAAAGAAAGGCTATGTATTAAAGACAACAAATATTTTGTGTGTTCTCTATAATTATGAAAATACAATTAAAAATTGACAAGGGTCAGGATAGGTGCACTTATGAAGATGCTTAGCTTTAGTCTTCAGAAAGATTTAGGGCCATATCCAAACTCCTGCTTTACGTACGTGCGGGAGTCTTTCAGTTCGCACAAGAGAGAGAAGTAATCTCCACGGGCCAGATTTACTAAGCGGCAATTTTGTAAAGTCGCCACATATTTAGTGATTTTTCAGCGATTTTCAAATCGCTGTATTTACTAAAAGGGAAATCGTCATTAAATCGTCAAAAGAGGGTTTCTTTTAAAATTGCTGTTAATAAAATCGCCATGGCAATTTCTACCTGCCAACACATATAAATCGCTGTATTTACTAAGCTGCGATTTTCAAAATTGCTAAGAAATATCTAAAAAACCACTAAAAACAAACAAAAGAGGTGCCTGTCAGAGGAGATTTTTTAGCAAATAGCAGGCAATTGGTCAGCAATTAACAAATTGGATCTATCGGCAGCCTTTGACACTGTTGATCACCCTCTCCTGCTCCACACCCTTCGCTCCCTCTGCCTCTCTGGCACTGTCCATTCCTGGTTCTCCTCCTATCACTCGGACCGCAACCTTCTCTGTAGCAACCCTAGCTCCTCTTCCCCTACTACTCCTCTTCCTGTTGGTGTGCCCCAGGGCTCAGTTCTTGGCCCCCTTCTGTTCTCGCTCTACACCTCCTCTCTGGGTGACCTCATCAGCTCCTTTGGCTTTCACTAACACCTCTATGCTGATGACACTCAAATCTATCTCTCCTCCCCGACCTATCCCCTGAACTTCTGTCAAAAGAGTCAGATTGCCTTTCGGCTATCTCCTCATGGATGTCCAAGCATTTTCTCAAGCTTAACATGGACAAAATGGAAATCATAGTCTTCCCTTCTTCACGTATCCCCTCTACCCCTACTATCTCTATTACTATTGGCGACTCCACCATCTCCTCTTCCACCCAAGCCCACTGCCTGGGTGTAATCCTGGACTCCTCTCTCCTTCACCCCCCACATCCGCGCCCTCTCACTGTCTTGCCGCTTTCATCTTCCGCAACATTGCTCGCATCAGACCCTTCTTAACAGCAGACGCCACTAAAACGCTTTCATAATTTTGGATTAGAAAATGTTTGTAAAGTTGGAGATGTTTCCTATAGCTACCATTTTTATTTAAATAAAACATTGCATATTACATACTAAACAATATAAGTCAAATAACTTTTGGTTGCTATGGGCAACAACACAAATTTACATAACACGCTGCTTGGTTAATCTGTTACTCTGAAAACCTAGAAATTATCATTATTTTAATATTACAGATTTTACTCACCTGGTTCATCTTCGTCTGATGAAGGACTGAACTGTGCAGGAGAAAATGTATGAGAAGGAGGTTCCGGACTCGGACTCTGCACAGCTTCAATGATTTGTTCTTGTGCAGCTGTTAAAAATAAAATACATACATGTTAGGTAATGGTGTGATCTGTACAATTTTAATTATAAAAAAAAAAAGGAAAAGCACAACATTTATAAACTAATCACCTTGTTGTACAGGAGCATATGTGTCACCTCTTGTCCTCTGAGCTGCCTTGCGCTCTGCACCAATCAAACTTTAGCTTTCTCTTGATATCAGAAAAGCACTTTCAACAGTTTCCCTCTGTGCGCTTGTATGGACCGGCAGCATTTACAGCATTCACAGTAAATGCCCATAGTTGACGCTTTCTAGTAAATGGGATACGTGCTGCCTCCTCCCCCAAAAGTTATGGCGCCGTTTGCGTAAAACCAGCAGTTTTGCCGATCTGCAGATGTTGCCCGGCGTAGCTAGGGAAACCCGTTCCTTAGGATAGGGCGTCCCTAATTGTTGCGGCGTCCCTCGCCATAACTAGTTAGGCAAGGAAGGCGGGGGGAGGTAAGGTAATGAGAGCGGGAGGGCGGGTTTGGCCACTTAAGATCCTGTGGCCGGCGTAATTTCACACTGTTACGCCGGCTGAAGTTAGGGTTGCCTTCAGCTGATGTAACAGTGTGTTATTATGCCAGCCACAGGGCGACTGTCAGGGGAGTACATGCCGATACACTGTGCATTAGTACGCACAGTGCATCAGCGTAGTTCTGGATCAGGCCCAATGTGCTCAATGAGCATGCGGTTTTCATCGTTAGAAAATCGAATGTTCCTGAAACTTTTTGTTTTTCCTGTCTCTGGTTGTTCTGTACTCTTCTCTGCAGAGCTCTCTCCCTCCTCATCCTCCAATTACATTGCTGCTTTTTTAAAGGCAACCATTATAAATCTATATGGAACAGAGAAAATGTTAAATAAACTAAGTAATGTCAAGATATATTACTACAAACACAGATTTATCTTGATTTTTTGAGATCCCTGACACCATTCCAAATTGTGAAATTGTTTTAAATATTGCTGGCAGTGCGTCTTTTGGATTAGCTAGCTAATATAAAGGAGCAGGTCATCTGCGAAAGCTGTAATTTTTGTGGTGGTGACACCTGTGCGGATCCCCTGTAATCTATTATCACTTTGAAGAATTCTAAGTAGGGGGTCTAGAGCCAAATTAAAAAATAATGGTGATAGGGGGCATCCTTGTCTGGTACCTCTAGTCATTTTGATGGGTGAGCTCAAATTCCCGTTAATGGCCAGCCTAGTTTCAGGTTCATGATATAGAAATTGTACGAATTGCGAGAAGGCGCTGCCAAATGCCCTTGCCTCAAAAACCCTGTAGAGGTGAAGCCAAGACACTTTGTCAAACGCCTTCTCTACATCAAGGCTCAACAGTATTTCAGGTGAAGAGTTGAATTGACGCTGGGTGGCTGCTATTGTGGCAGCAATTGCCATTCTTATCCCCTTAACTGAGTGTCTGTTGTGAGTGAATCCCATTTGGTGATGTGTGAGTAATGATGGGAGGATAACCTGCAACCTGGTGGCAATTATTTTAGCTAGGAGTTAGTAGTCTTGGTTCAGTAGGGTGATGAGTCGGTAGGAGGTGACTTGCTGTAGGTCTTTACCTGTTTTATGTAAAAGTATGGTATGTGCTTCATTAAAGCCTGAGTATGGAATGCTATCCTGATGATACAGCAAAAACAGGGGATTAGAAATTACTACTGTAACAGGACACGGATCCACCACTGCTGGTTACAAGATTCACAGGATGTGGATCTCACTGCTGGTCACCAACTGTCCCAGGATCCCAACTGTTGTTCTTTAGGGTTGTCCGAGTTACCATAGGATATGACTTATCCTGTCTATAGGTCACAGGACACAGCAGTTACAATTCTTAAATAAAAAACATACATAGGGATTATTCTAATCCCACGGAAATAAAGGCACTTGGTGGTTAGTGTCGGATATATTATTAAAAGATATATACATATACCAATATTGAGATTGCCACAGCTCTTGGGAAGGAGTCAATCCTCCGATATATAGCAAAAATATGTAAACATATTCAAATCAATATTGAATTTATTATATAAAAAATATCCACTATAGTGGTATAATTAAAAATGAAAGTATAAAATTAGAATAGACAAGTGCTCTCTACAATACAATTGTAACAAATTACATTCAGGACAATAGTATCTAACTAGTAACAATATGCGGCACCGTAGATTTAAATATATAGAGAGATCAATAAAGGGGTTAGCCTTAGGTATTTAGCTGTGCAATTATTTTTCTTCCATATAAAGTTTAAATATGAGGCAGAGTAGATTGAAGAATAATGGTTTGCTTAGTTGGAATATCAGTCCGTATGCCTTTCTCCGCTTAGAAGGCGCAAAGGCACAATAACAGGAAACTAGCAAACAGTATGATGGTAGAGCTAGCGGATCAGATACATTACCACTGCTATGGTATATTGAAAAGTTTGTGGTTGTGAAATATAGGTTTTGTGTTTTATCTGGAGATTTTACTCACACTTAGATGGTCTCCCAGGTTGTTTGGCAGTGATTATGCTCACGGGCCCTGGAGATGTTGGTGCCAGTGGCTGTAAAGTGGTCCATGTGAAATGTCAAGTGTAGCTAAGGACCCAATATCACTGTAAGATTTGTTGTCCTGGGGGTTCTGGTCTCTGTGTCTTACGCAAACTGAGCCGCTTTGGAAGTTCCACACTCGTGGTTGTAATGTCACAGCTGTGCTGGAGGTGACGTCACCTGTTTGTAATCGAGCGTGAGCGGTATGCTCAAATGCTCTAGGAAGCCGTGCACCTGTCACTTTTATTTATTTATTTATTAACAGGTTTTTATATAGCGCCCACAGATTACGTAGCGCTTTACAATGTTACAATCTTTATAACAATACTGGGGAATAACAGACAAACTGGGTGGGTAAGAGGGCCTTGCATGATTAGTCATCTGGCAATGTCATACGCTTTATATAATCTCTAGCAATCCTCGCATCCTCGAAAGTATGCGTTTGACCTTTGTGGGTAAAACGCAATTTCGCAGGAAATAGAAGGGCGAATTTGATGTGGTGTTCAAAAAGGCATTTGCACAATGGCGCAAACTTTCTGCGTTTTTGAGACACCTGTGCTGAAAAATCTTGGAAAATCAAGACCCTAAAAGAGCGCAGTGTGAGATGTGACAACTTCCGGTAACTTTGCAGTATAGTTTCCTTATCTTTGTAATTCAGGAATTTCGCTATCACTGCCCTTGGTCTCTCGTTATCCCCTCTATGCTCAGGGCCCAATCTATGCGCCCTCTCTACCACCACCCTCCCCAGATCACTTTGGATCTGAAGGGCTGCCGCCAAATCCTTTTGCAGTAGGTCCATAAGCTCAGGGCATTTAATGGCTGCTGGTATCCCCACAAATCTTAGGTTACTGCGCCTATGTCGATTTTCCAAGTCATCCACCTTTGCCTCCAACAAGGCAATAGTGGACTTTTGGGCTAATATTACATTTTGGCTGGAAGTGGTCACATCTTCCACGTCGCTAACACTTTGTTCTAAATAAACAATTTTTTTTTTCACTTGATTCTATACGGGTTACCAGAGATGTGATGTTAGTTTAAAGTGCCTCCAATCACTGGTCGATTAAGGGCATAATGATCAGGGACATTTCCCTGACTGTTTCACTAGCAGATGGTACATCTACATGACTGGCGGAGATGCAGGGGGGTGAATCAACCGTTGGCTGGGACATAGGGCATGATCCAGACCTACGCATGAGAGCGGAGCGTATTACCGCTTCAGCGTAAAAACTTTCACACCCATGACACTCCCCTTACCTTTACCTCTGTACGCCGGCTGAACCCTACCTTAACTTTTCCCAGCGTCGGTACGAATTTTCGTAGCGACGCGCTGATCGTACCGGGCTAAGCACGCCCATACTGTACAATTTAAATGGCTCCCCCCGCCTACATTCCCTAACGCCAGCGTCCGTACTAACTTCGTAATAGAAACACGCCCCGTCGTTGGAAAATACTCAAACAATACGGACGCCTGAATCGCCGCTACGGAAAGCTCTTTGGTACGACCGGAAGTTGTCACTCTGCACATGCGCAGTGGGTTTTTTTCTGACGAATTTACGCTTACGACCAGCGTATGATCGCTTGCGAGCGTAGGTCTGGATCAGGCCCAATAGTGGGGGAAGGGGGCGAAGCAGGGGGTGGTGTATTTCATTTTTGTGACCAGGAGGACTGCATAGTAGGTCTCGATTTGCCCATTTTGTCTGGATTGCTACGCTCCAGATATCTTTTCATGCCAGATTCTGGCAACGTAGCTGTGTTGCTTGTGCTTTGTCTCTGGTGCTGATCTGCTGGCGATTAATCGGCAAATAGCTGGTACTGGGATTCCGACTTGTCCCGTGGATGTCGCTGGACGCAGTGTAGTTTGACTCTCAGGCGATTTGACTGTAGATGCTAGCTGTCTCCATGAAGCTTTGTTGGACACTTGGTCAGGGCTTAGTGTGGAAAGCTATGACTGTTGAGTGGCCTCAGTCCAATGTCCCACAAGCAGGTGCTCACTTGCACTTGATCTTTCAGATGGTGTATGTAGTTTTGTAGCAGCAGTCCCTCGCAGAATGCTGCAGGACTGAATTATTGCCGATCAGAGGGGGGAGACACAGGTGCCAGTACGGTCAGCTACGAAATGTACGGGTCCCACGCGGGAAGAATCACACCTCCGTCACCCTTATGGGCAGATAAGTGGATGGGCAGTAGTACTTTTGCTGCCAAATGACCGCAAAATGATTGAATGTGGCACTCAGCGATAGACTGCCAGTAATCTTAAGGAGCCGGCTGGCGAATACACTGAACGGCAGTCTTCAGAATGGCGGAACCGCGACCAACCCCCAGGCCGCCAACATCTCCCCGCGGTAGTTCCAGACCTGTGTCTAATTTAAGGTGATCTGACTTCCAATGTCTTTGACTGTTGGAGCCTTCAGCTCTTCCTATAGAATGGCTGGGGACTGACCTCTGAGGCCCCTCCGTTATAGGCTGCAGGGTCTCAACTGGCTGACAGGGAGGTGAGCGGGAGCACAGTCTGCGATCAGGTAGGAACAGTCTCAGGGAGAATGCAGAGGGTGCCTGTCCCTCGTTCAGCTGTGACCACCGGATCAGTAGTTGGGCACCTTTCCCCCACGTCAAACCAGGCTAGCGGGACCCGATTGCCGGCACCGACGCCACCTGCTCTCCAAGTCGAATTACTGGGCGCCTTCTTCTGTGGGTATAGCGCCGACGCGGAGCGGTTATCGGCACTATGGGACTAACCTGTGAGGTCCCTCCTTTACAGGCAGCTGGGTCACGGCTGGCAAGCAGTGAAGTGAGCGGGAGCACAGCTTGTTGTCAGGCAGGAACGAATGCAGATCGGATGCAGAGGGTATCCGTTCCTCGCTCAGCTGTGGCCACCGGTATCCGTGCCTCGCTCAGCTGTGGCCACCGGATCAGCGGGTGGACGCCTTCTCCCCACGCCAAACCAGGCCAACGGGGTCTCGGTCGCCGGCTCCGACACTATCTGCCCTCCAAGCCAAGTTATGGGGTGTCCACTCTACTTGCGGGCAGAGTTGTTGGCCAAGACGGCTACAAGCGCTGTGGGTTCAGTGATTATTCTACAGTTGAACGCTGTAGTAAGGGCTGTTGGCGGCACACGTGGTAATGGCCGTGGCCCGGCGCCTGCATCGACGAAAGGCTTGGCTTCCAGTGAATAGGAGCAGGGAGCCAGGAAGATTGCTTTTCCGTTTGCCTGCACTTATCCTCTCCCTTTGCAGCGGCGAATCAGCCGTTATTGCACCGATCTGTGGTCAGATGAAGGTAGATTCCAGCAGGGATTCAGAGGAGCTCACTAAAAAGCGGCCATCATGCTAGGCTCGCGCACCGGAAATCCCCAACATAGTTTTAAGCAGGTTTGCATGACCCAAATAAGAGAGCTGAAGACTCCCCACCCCACCCCTCAGATGTCTCTCCAACTCGATAATGGTTTTAGAGATGTTGGCCCTATAAAGCAGGACAGGATACTTGATCATTTGGACACCCAGATAAGTAATTTGGCTCCAGGATGGACGGGTGACTCCCGGAGTGAGACTCAGAGCTACCGGTTTGTTCAAACTGATCAGCAGACCAGACATCCTGCCCTAGTCCTTCAGTATAGACAAGAGTAGAGGGAGGAATTCCACTGTTTTAGCAATGCATAGGCGAAGATTCTCAGCAAAAGCAGTCAACTTCACCACCCTAGATCCGATAGTTATACCATTGAATTACTGGCAATTTTGTAATATACACATTAGCGGATCCAGGGACAGGTTAAATAGTAGGGGGTAGCGGGTACCCCTGCCGAGTGCCTCTTTTCATATGCATACCCTCACTGAGCAGACCATTCACCAGAAAGCAAGTGGTGGTAGTATAGATATCAAACCAGGCTAAGGAAGGCGGGACCAAACAAACTACGATGCAGAACCTTGAGCACGTAAGTCCATGCTATTCAGAATTTTCCTTTGTTATAAGTGATTTCTTTGTCTTGCAGATACAGCACAACTATTCAAGTTTCACAGTCAAAAAAGAACCTCACTACTTTATATAAATCCTGAAATATATTGACCTGTAACGATTACACTCGTTCAGAGGCAATTTGTGATTATTCAGTTGAGAACTGTTTCTGTAAGTTACAATACTTTGAGTGGAAAAAGTGAAAGTCAGAGTCAGGGCTGGCAAAAAGCAGTCAGTGGGGGGAGCGCTTCAGCACAGCACTTAGGATTGCTTGTTGCTATTTCATATTATAAGGTATTTTCTGCAGGGGTGTCACTAGGGAGGTGTGGACCGCACCAGGTGACAGTTTCAGACCTCCACTCTGTCACCCCCTTTGGTGAATTGTAAATTAAAAATGCATGAATATTTTTTAAGCATTGCAGACGTGTGGTGCGGTGCACAGCTGCTCTGCTTAAAGTATTTAAGAGCCAGCACACAAGAGAGCAGCCACACACAGACCTGTCGCACCCACCACAGACCCGACAGAAGAAAAGAGTAACACTCTCAATGGACTTTTAGGCTCTGGGGAAGGGAGGGTTAGTGTTAGGTCAGGAGGGGAGGGTGTTTGGTGATAAATAGAAACCCCTATAACAGTTTTGGAATATGATTTGGCATTAACACTTCTCCATTATATATATTCATTACTGGTACAGTAATCATTTGCTATATGATATACATAGTCTGATTTTTGCCAAGTTCCATGGTTATAATAGAACTACTGTAGCTTTTCCTATGAATCTGTGCTAACTGATTGTAATGTATTTAGACCCATCCATACTTAATATCAATAGTGTAAATCAAAATATCAACATATCAATAGTGTAAATCTCCACCTGTTTTCCTTGAAAAATCGATCCATGTGTTGCCTCTTAACCATTATACAGTATAGACATTTCCTCTGAGTGTGTTCTGATCCAGACTTGCATGAATTTCCACACACAAGTCGGAAATCCTAAAATAAGCCCAGGCTGTCGGAAGTTCATCCTTGTGTGTTGGAGTGGTTAAATATGAAAATTACAAATTGCAATTCTAGTTAAAAAGAGTTAGACAAACTTTGCTTGGTTCATTTCATTTACTGGATACAATGTAAACTTGATTATCTCTGGTGTGAGACAGAAATTTACATTGACAGGAAGAATAGCTAAAGGAAGCATCTAACAATGTAAAGTAGGGTTTCTGATAATCCTCATTTGCTGGCCGTCTCCATTCAGCTGTACGATGGTCCTTTCACAAAAAAGACCATCATACCAGCAAACCACATCCGATGTACATGAAAAGTATTAAAATGATCAATTTACCCTTTCCTTACTTAGCCTAAACTGGTGGCATAGCAGTCTTCACTAGAGCATATATTGTATATAAAAATGTATAGACATCTATACTTATTATGTTGTGCATTTGGTGTAGAGCAAATAATTATTGGCAACCATGAAAACGATGTTGGTTACTTACTGTGAGTGAACAAACATTTCTCAAAAGTTGCTCAACTTCTACATGTGTCATTATTACATTCTGCTGCTACACTAAATGCAAGGTTCAAAATGTAAAATTATGTCTCCATGGACGTGGAAGTACTGTGGCTAACTCCATCCACAAATGCAAAGTTTGGTCTCAGTTCATTTCATTTTACTAGATAACCATTCTCTTCTCTCATAAAATCCATTACTTTAAAAAACCACTCCAGCAGTCTGTTATCGTGTAGCCAAGAACATATGTGAAGGAGAGCCTATGCACATCAGTTGAAATATAAGCTACTCTTGACCACTCACACATTTGTAAATAAATGTTTTATGTTTACACATCTCTGATCACTGTGCAAGAAAAGAACTGCTGTTTAGCTACACAATAGTGTGATGTTTGGGTGCAGCAAACTCAAAACATTCCCTGTCAGCATTCTGTAAAAGTAAAGTAGTGTAGTGTGAAGTAGTAGGATTCACATCTCAAGGACCATAAAGTATATGTGCTTCTTACACCTAAGTTACTGTGGCATTTGATGCCTAGGAGTGTGAAGAAGAATTGCAACAATGCATCAAGAAGATTTGCCACTGCAATGAAATTGTCATTTCCTGCCTGCAGGACTTTGTAATTCATTTTTACCATTGTATTCTTCCAATTTCTCTATAGAAGTCCTGCATCAATATGCCCAAACTGCTGGATATGTGCTCACATATTTGGGCAAACTTTTCTAAAAGGCAAACGGCGGAGTACTCATCCATACACCAGTCAGCACACACACCTTACCGAAATAAATACACGGACACATATGGCTGCATTTAAAATGGGAACATGGTTTATTTACTAAATCAATTGGGCCGAATTGGTATGACAACTAAATACCTGTGTCATCCAACAATGAATGGTGGCCCAAGTAGCAGTTGGAGAGGGTTCAGCTCTTACTTAACCTAATCTAAACTTACTTATCTAAATTAACCTATACAAAATATAAACCATGGCGCTTTGAGCAAATCGGTCATACCCACCGAACCCAATCATAATGCACACCCCGGAACCTGGAAGGTGGCATACCTACGGGACCCGCCCGTTAAGGACCGGACTCCTCGCACTCCTGGGTTGGTACTCAACAGACATATTGCTCTTCAATTCCTAGGCAAACCACAAACCTTGCGCCATTACCTTTCTGACCCTCTCCACTGCTACCGCCAAACCATGCACCGTCTGGATG
>WWET01001565.1:19968-31017 GCA_011038615.1 Limnodynastes dumerilii | reverse complement strand
TTTGTATTTAAAGTGTACAGTATGAGCGTGCTTAGCTGCGTAAATTCGTGTTGCCCATACGTACGTGTGCGGATCACTGCGGTTACGTTGGCAAAAGTTAAGGTAGGGTTTGGAAAGCGTATCTTGACAAAATACGTATGTTCAAGGGGTGTTAGTAGGGGAGTGTATAGAATATACGCACACAAAAATACGCTACGCGAATAAACGTACGGCATACGTAGTTCTGGATCTACCGCAATACTTTTCTTTTGCTTATTGCATACAGATAATGATCACCTTCATTTTTCCACTGTTATTTAGACTTGGGCTGGAAAACATCACCTCTCAACTCTAATACTTTCCTCTCTTATCTTCAAGAGTATCTTCAGGGTATATGTGTGCAGTATTATTTCGCTCACATGGATGTTTGAAAGCTAAACTCTTCCTTAATATTTTTAATCTGTCCATGCTTAAGAATTGAGGATCTCTTGGACAGCCTAATCCCAGCCCTTATTGTACATTATCATAATAAAATCCTCCCGCTTGCAGAGCCATATCTAGACATTTTGGTGCCTTTACCGAGTATAGAAAGTTGACACCAACCCCCATATTAAGGTGTAACTTGAAAGATTTCCTTGCACATTGGCCTCTGTAATTCACTTCTGAAGGTCCTTAGGGATTGGGCCCGTGTCCAAGGCCCCATATTTTCTGGTTGTAGCTCTGCCCCCCATTACATCACTCTCCCAACATTACATATTATAACGATACCACCCCGGCCACCACCCACCAGGAGATTGAGGTTTTTCTTGCATCTTGTGGCGATCACTATGGAAGAGGTTCTGGGTGCAATAAAAGAACTGAAGTCTTCTAAGGCCCCGGGCCCCGATGGGTTCTCTGCCGCCTATTATAAAACATTTGCTTCCACCCTAGCTCCCCACTTATCCTCCCTATTTAATGTGATCCTCAAAAGGGGTGCATTCTTTAAAGAAGCACTAGAGGCCAGGATTGTAGTGATCCCAAAGGAAGGTAAGGATCCTTCTAACTGTCCTCATTATCGACCGATCTCCCTGCTTAATGTTGACGTTAAGCTATATGCAAAGATACTAGCAACCAGACTGAATAGGGTCCTTCCCTTCCTAATTCACGCCTAGCCTACCAAGTTGGCTTCATTCCGGGCAGACAAGCGAGAGACAACACCCGGCGGTTAATTAGTCTACTTCATGCTGTAAATGCCCGATGGTCCCCGATTCCTCTGTTGACCCTCGACGCGGAAAAGGCATTTGACCGCATAAGCTGGCCCTTCATGCTCGCAACGCTCTGTCATTTTGGTTTTGAGGGGGACTTCTTTACTTCTATACTCTTTGCCCTCAGCTAAGGTTTCAGTCAATGGGGTTCTCGACTAACTAATGGCACCAGACAGGGCTGCCCCTTATCCCCATTGATCTTCACCTTGGTCATTGAACCATTAGCGGCACGGATAAGGGAATCCCAAGACATTGGGGGGTGTGGGGGGGGGGAGTATAAAATATCCTTATTTGCAGACGATATCCTCCTCACCCTCTCCTCTCCCCACACCTCTCTCCCCTCGCTGAACACTGTCCTCTCCCTCTATGGTTCCTTATCAGGGTATAAGGTAAACCTTACAAAAACAGAAGCTCTACCGGTTCATATACCATCCCCTACGGTTAACTTATTGAAGGGTAACTATTCTTTCAGCTGGCAACCTGATAAAATCAAGTACTTAGGGATATACATTGCCCGGTCATATCACACCCTTTACAGCAGGAACTTCCCTACTCTTCTAAACTATTAAGAATGACCTGTCCCATTGGCAGTCCCTATACATCTCCTGGCTGGGCCGCATTGTTGCTATCAAAATAAACATCTTGCCTCTCCTACTCTACCTCTTTCAGACGCTGCCTCCCATTCCTGTCCCACGCAAAGTCCTAACCCAGATCCACAAATGGTTCGAACTAGCTTTCTTAATCTGAGAAGAGCTACCGACAACGGGGGACGTGGCTTCCCTGACGTGCGGCTCTATTACTTAGCTTCCCATCTGGGTCAAGCCATAGCCTGGTTTGCCAAGGGATCCTGCCCCTGCTGGCCACAATTAGAGGCATCAGCCTGTGAGACACTGTCCCTGGCCTACACCTTAGATATACCCCATACCAAACGGTCCAGCACAATCTGTAGCACGATTCACCTGCCAGATTTGGGATTACTGCAGATCTTTTCTTGACTCCTCCTCCTGTCCCTCACCCATCACTCCGGTGTGGGGCAACCCAGACTTTCCCCCGGGATGCTCCCCTTTGTCATTCGCGGACTGGAGAAAGGCGGGCATCCATGTGGTAAAAGACTTGCTTGATGACAATGCCTGCTCGCCCCTAGCAGACTTGCAACAAAAGTTCAGCTTCCAGGTGATGAGTTTCTATGAATACTTGCAGGTGCGTCACTTTCTCTCTTCCCTCCCCCATAGCTCCATTGGCAGACCACTGCTTTATGTCTCTACTGTATTGTCTACTTACTTGTAAAAATCCAAAAAAAATATCTTTAAAAAAATATATATATATATCACATGAGTGACTTAGAAAATTATAAATGAATTTTAGACTAATAATTACTGTAGTGACTGCCATACAATACCATACAATATCCTCTATTCATACTTACAGTATAACATATGACTTCTGTCAGGTGTGCCAGGTACAGCTTAAAAGTGAGTGAGACAATGTACACTTTAGCCATGCTAAAAGACTGCGTGCCAATCAAGACTTCAGATTTGCCATTAATTTGTCATAATCTTAGGGGTTTGGGTGTCCGGTGTTGGGACCCTGGGCTTGCGAGGAATATAATGAAAGTTAGAGGTTTTGATGTAATATTTACGCATTAGCGAGACTTACTTGGAAAATACAAGAAGGACCTAGAAATGGAGGTTATGTAGACATGGCGTTACAATGTCAAGGTGAAGGAGTACACTGTGGTATACATCAAGATGGTATATACTGGGTATTAGCAAAGAGAACTGCAGAGACTGCAAGCAATACAGAAGGCAGTCTGGAACTGCAATGATGAATACACTGCTTGGGGGCAGACTGGAGCAGTAATAGTTAACGTCCTGCTTGCAGACAGACTGGAGCAGCGATGGTTATTGTCCTACTTGCAGGCAAATTTGAGCAACAATGGCTAATGTCTTCCTTGTAAGTTGACTGGAGCAGCAATGGTTAATGTTCTGCTTGGAGGCAGACTGGACCAGTGATGGTCAATATCCTGCTTGAAGGCAGAATATTGCTCACGAGGAAACACAACCTAGCATAAACTGAAAGTCACAGGTAGCCCCAGGTACCAGCAACAAAGTAAATGGCAGTTGTTGTACTGGCACAACTGGGACTGTTTCAGGGATTAAAATAGTACGGCCCAATGGGTGGGTAGAACATGTGATTAAGGGCTCTATTTACTTACCGGCCTTGTTCCCTGTGAATGAAGCTGCATCAGGATGGCTTATCATCGCAGCGAGCCTGGCAGCTTCCTTCACATTATTTACAAATACTCACCCCTCCTCCGAGGTCCCGCGATGATCCGCCGGAACCTCGCAGTACTTCTCATGCATGAATAAAGTACTGCACATGCGCAGTAACTCTCATTTGGGACTTTGAAAATTTCAACTCCCGACATGAGAGACACTGCACATGCGCACTGCTTCTCTTTTGGCACTTTAAATTTTCAAGTCCTGACATGAGAATCACTGCGCATGTGCAGAGTATTCATGCTGGGACCGGGCGGCTGCAGTATGACGGGTCGCCCGGACAGGTGAGTTTATTAATATTTACTTATGTTTTTTTTTTTTTTAATTGATTTTTATTTATTTTTTTTATTCGGGCAATATTACTATGTATTACTATGTATTCCGCCGATGTCCCCATACATACCCTCCTTTTCCTCCCCCTTATAACAGCTATTAGGGGCAGGAAAAGAGGGACATCGCAGGAATACTTACCCCTAATGCCAGCCTGAGCTGGCGTTAAACTGACGCAGGGAGCGGAGTGTAAATTTTGTAAATATGATACACTTCATTTTAATGTGACTATCGTATTAAAATGATCTTTGTAACTAGAGCCCAAAATGAGATATCACTCTACTGGACGTTTGGAACCATGTGAAAATGTCCAATGGTGTGGCACCCATGGATGATATAGGGATTTATGTGAACACCGGTGTACTGTATCCAGGGAACAGACAGGCACAGATGGAATCCAAGATAAAAAAAATTAGAGAGAGTGTCAGTATAATTAAAAGAAATAATGTAATGATGATTAATGTTCAGTGATGAACTGATGATGATGGTTTTCTTCCTCTCACAGGGATATGAAGGGGAGAATAAATTGAAAAATAATTATTATTAGTGTGGAAAGGACTCAGCATGAGTCTGAAACACGTCAGCAGGTGGCATACAGGACCAGCATTCATCTCCAGGCAGCAGTGACAGTATTGTGACATCTCTTTACCTGGGTACCTTGAACATCTGAAGCAGCTTCCACGCACCTCCTGCTTTCTTCTCTATCTCCCTTTGGCCCATTTTAAAGTACTTTTATGTGAAGAATGTGTCACTAATAAATTGTTATTTTTCAATTTATTCTCCTCTTCATATTCCCATGAGGGAAAGGAAAACCATCATCATGAGTTCATCACTGAACATTCATCATCATCACATTATTTCTTTTAATTATACTGACACTTCCCGCTGTGGGTCCCTTAGCGCTTTGAGGTCTAACCCCTTTTTTTTTTATCTTTTATTCAGTTTTTAGGGGATTGGGACATCCCTTGGAGAGAGCCCTCAGCAGCAAAGGGTTGGTGCGCAGATTCCCCTTTATACATTTATTTACTGTTACAGATGGAATCCACACTCAAAGTAAGAGGCCTATGAGACAGCAGCCAATGGGGTAAGTGGTGTAGTTTGTGACACATTTTATGTATGGGTCCTAGAAATTCTGAATGCTGAAAAATCATATCTTTGAATCTGGTCTCGCCATGCAATACACACTGCACTCTAGTGACCACCATATAATACACAATGAATAGTGACCGTCATACAATACACTCTGCACCCTAACAGCATCCTAGTAAACAACTTATTGTTACAAGAACACTCAACAGGGCAGGCTTTGCAGGTCATGACCCATGGCTATAGATCTGATGTACTGTTGTAGCATATGTATGCAGTAAAGAAGTAATGCACTCAAATTTTATCATGGTGTGGTGAAATATTTAGGTTAGTGAAGCTCAGTAAAGAATACAAGTTTAAGTAAAAATTAAAGCAGAGAGCAAGAATCCATAAAAAAGTAGAAAGTAGAAAGACAAATACACAGAATGCAGGATGTGCTATATACAAGCATTACTGAAGTACACGGATATAAACAGCACTAGGAATAATTGCAATTCAATAAGCAGGGGTAACTGAATGCACAAGATGTAGGAGTACATAAACACTCACAGGAATAACAAACGTAGTACACAAGGCAACCTGACTATAGACAACACAAGGTTTTTCAATTAATGCGTATGTGTTGAACAACCATAAAATATCTGATTTATATATGACCCTTTAGCATCAGGGACTGAGTCACGAATCTGCCACACATGGAGATATTAAAAGTGCCTGTGGTTATATACTGTAACTGTACACAAAACAGCAATAATGTGGGAAGTTGGAATTTTTATATATCTATAAAGAGATATAGAGAACATTGCAATGTTCTACAGGTTTACATTTTTTTTTTTAAGTAGTTGTATTAAAAGAACCTTATTTATTTTTATTTATTCTTTCATATATAATGGTGCCAGTATTTAAAAGTCATCATTATCTGTATTTGTTGAATCTCATTGCATTGTAGTGCGAGTATAGACTATCACACTTTATAGAGGAAGGGAGGATTATTCACTTTCTGTCCCTCATTGATTTAAAAATAAATATGTCTGTATATTAGAATCCAGTCCAGTCAATGAGATGTTACATTAGATAATTAGAAGGACACAAACATTTATTTACAAAATGGTTGACATGTCCAGTGATTTCTATAATGGGAGTGATCACAGAGAGATAGCCACGTTACTGTTAGAAATGAGCAGTTCGAATTTTTGTTTATTTGACAGATCAGAATTTTGGGGTTCCGAGTAAAACCAAGCCATGCCTTGGTTCCTCACACCAAGTTTGGATCTGTAATCAAGGCAAAACACAATTTTCACTAACATTTTGTGTCTTTTTTGAGCCTTGTATTTCCTGCTTCTTGACAGTAAGTACCACATGACTGTGATCAGCCATTCATGGAGGCAGGCTTGTGGAGGCTACAACTTTATTGAGCTGAGTGGAAAAACTGAACAGAATGCCTGGGATGGGTAATACCAATGGTGCAACTATAGTGGGAGCTAGGGGTGCAGATGCTATGGGGCAACCAATTCCCTCCCTTTAATCAAATTCACCCTATTAGCAGCTCCTCTGCAGCCACACTGAAGAAACAGTCCTCACATGTCACTGCTGGACCTACACACATGGTAAGAAAGATCACAGCTAGACTGTCAGGGAGCCAGTGGCCCACCCATGGGGGGATTTTGGTAGCCCAGAAATACTCCCATAATGATTATTAGAAAAAAAAAAAAAGAGAGAGAGAGAGAGAAAGAAACATTAACATGAAAAGGGGGCATGGCTTTGCGAGTGCCAGGGAAAAGGGTTGTGGTTTCACTGGCAAGTTGGCTAGACAAACATAAAAGAGAAATCCCACCACAAGGCAGTTACCATAAAAAGGAAGCAAGTTACCCCAAACGTTTTACATGAAGTGACAGTGTGATGGGTCCATATATCCATTAGTGTCACACACCACACCCCCCAACATTTTTTCATGCTAAATCGGTACACCTGAGTGGGGTGTGTCTATGAAGTGGGTGTGGCTTGTCTTGTGAAGGGGGATAAGGTATAAAATCTAATTTTACACCTTATCATATGAGCTAAGAATTCAGAGTAGAGGGTCTTGTCACTTTAGCAGCACTGTAGGAGTGTAGCTCTGCTATAGTGCTCATGCAGCAGGACTGAAAGGTGAGTATAGGGGGGATTGCTGGGTCAGAATCCGGTACAAGAGCCCTTTTAGCCATTACAGACCATTAAAAAATAGGAGTGTATGACACAGAGAGAGAGAGAGAGAGAGAGAGAGAGAAGGGGAGCAGTTATGTGTATGAGAGAGAGAGGGAGAGAGAGAGAGAGCAGTTGTGTGTGAGTGTGAGTGAGTAAGTGAGTGAGTGAGAGTGAGAGAGAAAGAGAGAAATGAAAGCTGGAGTCTGATTGGTTGCTATGAGCAACATCTCCACTTTTAGTGAAAATACATGAAAATTACATGATTTAAAAAAAAAAAATACAGATCCAAAACACTTGAGGGTTTCATGGGGCAAAACCAAAACACGATGAAGATTTAGATCTAAAACAAAACCACGGGGGTCGGTGCTCATATCTAATTACTGCCCATCCACCTTTGTCCGCATTTGTGTACTTGCTAGAATTAGTAGATGGCACACTCATGGAGATGCCACCTGTCAACATTTAAAGTTTCTTGCTGGGTTACACTTTCTAAAATCAATCCTTTACCTAACATAAACCCCTTACCAGTGACATATAGCCTATCATGATAAACCCTTTCTTAAATGCATTACTAACTGTAATAAATATTCCATTTCCATTAGATCCCTTTTAACAAAATAATATCTTGGCACCAGTGGTTTACATTCAATAATAAAATGACATTTTTAGGCTTTATAAAGTCTATGTATAAAATTACAAACCTGTTTATCAAAGTAATATTTATATTTTTATAATAGCTAAATGGAGGCATTACACATTTACTGAGAATAAAAGAGTATATTACACAACTTTATTTACACATAAAATGGTATAAAATGGTACGCATCCCACATTCAGAAAGCTACACATTAGGAATATTGCTAAAACGTTGAAATAGCAAAACACTAAAATCTAATGTATCAATCCTGTTAGTGATGTTAGTTACCAGCAGCATAGCGTATGGTACAGTATAAAATATTATGTTACCTCTAAAACAGGAATCTTAGCTTTAGGTGAAACATCCTAAATACAGTCCAGTGGTGATCATTTATTAAGATTATGGGCAAATGGTCTCTGAAATGTATAAGCTGCTATCTTTTATATTATAAAGAAGGAAACTTTTTCAAGTGATTGCTATAGTGCTCTCCTAGTGCTCTCCACCTTCCACACCAGACTAATACACAGTTGTTCATTTCAAATCAGTTTCCTTCACACCCACCAATCATTGTTTGCATATGAATTCAGCAAATAATTAGTCATTTTAAATATCCAAGCACACAGTACATTGTACATAGAACAGCAAACAAGCAAAAGATGAAATAGCAATAAATATCAACATATTATTGCACACAATGGGCCAGATCCAGAGCTACGTTTCTATTACGTTTCAAGACGTAGTGTATTTATTATGCACTCCCATGGGCCGTTTTACGCTTGCCAACCCCTACCTTAACTTTACACAGCGTAACTACTGACGTACGTACAGGGTGCACGTACATACCTGCCTAAGCACGCCCAGACTGTTGGATTTAAATGCCTCCCCCCGCCTCTGAAGCGCAATTATGGGTGTCGTATGGCTGGCACACCCCTTCATTCATAGTTATGCAGTTGATACGAGGCAGGTACGTACGTGCAGAATTACGTGGCTTAACATCTGCCGCTCGCATACACAGTACATACAAAACCGCGTTTTTACCGGCTAGCGTAAATACACTAGCGTACTTAGTTCTGGATCTACCCCAATGTGACTTACAAGGCACTGTTATAGCAGCTTGGATTAACTGACTTGAGACGCTAGGGAAATTGTCTATGATACTAAGACTGCCCAGTTACCTACAAGTCATCATCCACTGCTTTCCTAAAGTACCCTGCCCCCCCTTCCTTCTTGATGGGAATGCAGTTGCCTCTTAGAACATGATACAGCTGACAGTTGACAGTTGAATTGCAGCTGTATTATGTCCGAGATACTTTGCATTTCAAAACTTATTATTGGGAATGGGTACTTAATGTGAAAGGCCCAATTTCGCAAAATGCCCGTTTCCAATAGTGAAATGTTCGCTCCCCGCCATCAGGAACACACTTTGGCGGCCTGCGGGGATGGACATTAGGTGTGACTGAAAACGGCCTATTTCACTGCAAGAGTTAGACTGTGAAACATAGAAGGTTAGGATTAGGCTGTGGGAGATGGAGGGTTAGGCTGTGGGACATGGAGGGTTAAGGTTAGGGTAATAGAAAGGGATGGTTAGGGTGAGGATTAGTCAAATGGTTTAGGTTAGGAGAAAATCTTATGCAGAGAAGCAAGATTCTGGTCTTGACACAGAGCTGGATCAACTTCTGAATTTTAAGCATTCGTGCAGTGACTGCTTTAAAATTCAGCAGTCGGAAACTGATGTGTCTAAAATAGACACATTGGACCAGCAAACAAAACCCTCTTGTAGTGCCCCTAAAAATCATGTATCCTAGGCTACAGTCTAGAGAGAGAGAAAGAGAGAGAGAGAGAGAGTTTTAGAAGAAGTTTTAGGCTGTGCGCCAAGTAAATAAACCAGGTATTCCCTATTAAAGTCCCTTAAAATAAACATCTATTTTGTATCCAACACTTGTACTGTGGTTACTATAATTGTATCACTTGCAATGGAATAAATATGGAAAAAAAGGGGGAAGAAAAGCGTCTTGCACTAAATGTAGTTAGTGATGTTGAACAATTCTAACACCACCCTTAGTGCATATAATGGATATATCAGACAAATACATTGACACCTTCACTTAGTTTTAACCCAAAAATACACATAAAGGGTCTGATCCAGACCTACGCTGGTGTGCGTAGCGTATTATCGCAGAATGTACCACCGATGCACGGCAATAGGCACTCCCCTTTAGCGTACCTAGTTCAGTATCCATACGCTCGGCAAACCCTACACTAACTTTTGTGTTCGTTCCCGCGGCCGTCCGTATGTTCATTGCGTATAGACGACTCTTAGCACGCCCATACTGTACAATTTAAATGGCTCCCCCCGCCTACATTCCTTAACTCCAGCGTCCGTACTATAAACACGCCCCGTCGTCGGAAAAAACGCAAACAATACGCCAGAATCGCCGCTACGAAAAAGGTCTTTGGTACGACCGGAAGTTGTCACTATGCGCATGCGCAGTACGTTTTTGCTGCCATTCTTACGCTTACGATCAGCGTTAGCTCGCATGCGAGCGTAGGTCTGGATCAGGCCCAAAGTAGGTAATAGTATATACCTTTGGCCCAATTCTATTTGCCGTGAAGACAGGAAAAAGGTCACGGTGCGCTTTTTCCCGGCTATTATGATAGGTAAAATTCACCGATTTTTATGTGCACCTCTATGTGGCGCGCATAAAATTCCCCCCCAAAAATTGCAGGATTAGCTCCGTACAGCAAATAATGCAGGTGCGAAGCTAATTGAATCAGGTCCTATATATCCCGTACTGGAGGTTCTCTTTGCACAATGACTTGGAACACAGCTTCCAATGAGTCCTCAATAGTTCTTATAGAATAAAAAGATAGAACACACACAGACCATAGTGTAATATCTTAAGCACAAACTTTACTGAATCAACAGGTTAAAAATGGCATGCGTACCAAATATATAAAGGACATAAGCATAAAAGTCTCAAGCTGTAGTCCTTAACTCTTCCGAGAGCAGCTCCTCCAGTTACCACAGCCGATCCACTCAGTAACGTGGGTAAAGTTGAGGTGAGCATTCCTTCTTACTTAAGTCCGTTATCTTGACCGTTATCTCTCAATTCAGGGGAGATCCCGGGCTTAATTCCTGTGGTTACTATTAAACCTTATCAGAAGCTTAACAGATGGTTAAACCTCTTTGCACAAACAAATAAATATTTAAAATAAATAAATATGTATTCAAAAAGATTTCTGTGTTTAGTTCATGTATTTAATATGAGAATTGCGCAGGGGGTATTGTCTTCTCAGAGATCTGTCATGTTTA
>WWET01001565.1:6877-19423 GCA_011038615.1 Limnodynastes dumerilii | reverse complement strand
TATATAAGTGATGAACTCTGTCCTAAGAGGTCTTTGGACCATGGTTAAATAAAATAACGGAGCAAAAAAGTCTGCATCTTGTTTAGGATAGTAAACCCGCTAGATACATCTAGGCTGGACTTAGATTATGCGTCCTGGGTGACTTACTTATGCTGCTTTCACATCACCAACTTTGAAAAACCTGGAAATGCAGGGTCAAAAAAAAGACACCTTTTTAAACACTAAAAACCCGGGAAATTCGTGGGTCAGATCCTTTCACATTACCAATGAATTTCCCAGGTCTGCCCTGTCTAGCAACTGTCAATCATTGTAGAAATGAGCTCTTATTGGCTGCTTCACATGTGCTTTTACAGTGAATGTCATTGTTTTAATGGACTTGAAATTAATGCAGAAATCATTGATTTTTTGAAATTAATGCAGAAATGGCAACATTGATTTTGAAATTTGAAGTATGGATTAAAAAAGGGAAAACCTTTTAAGATTTTATCTGCTTTATTTATGTTGCACAGGATGACAGGGCATGCTGGCACTTGTGGTTCTCCAATCACTATCATGCCCGGGCATCCTTGGGCATGCTGATGATGGTAGCACTACAAGCATCAGCATGCCCTATACTTTGCAAATGTTTTTTTGTGAGATCCAACGCTACAAACAGATTTGCTTACTGTTGCCATAGCAACAGTAGACAAATCTCACCAATAGGGAGGCAATGTGAAAAACCCGGGTTGAAAAACAACCCTGGACCTTTCACATCACCACCAAAACCCTTCTTTTTTCCCGGGTCGAAAACCCGGGTCTTTTCACCCAGGTCGACCAGAAGTACACCTTTCACATCACCATCAAATACCAGGGATTTTGCAGAGACTGGGTTTTTTGTGAAAATCCCGGGTATTTGGTGGTGATGTGAAAGGGGTATTAATGGGAGGAAAATCCCTGAAGCAAATATAAATAAACAATAGCACAGGACAAGGATGCTAAATTACTTATGGCATCAGAGTAGTTGGTGCTAAAGTTATTTTGATATAAAAGAACACTACCTGCTAATCCGCTGCACTTATTCAAATATTTGGGAGAAGTTTATATATATATACTTTAGATTTTTTAATAACTAATAATTTATCACTTTGACCACTGCGCAAGACAGAGAGCACACTTGTGACCACTGCACGATACAGAGAGTACACTTGTGACCACTGCACAATACAGAAAGTACACTTGTGACCACTCCACAATACAGAGAGTACACTTGTGACCACAGCACGATACAGAGAGTACACTTGTGACCACTGCACAATACAGGGAGTACACTTGTGACCACTGCACGATACAGAAAGTACACTTGTGACCACTCCACAATACATAAAACATACATGTGACTACCACACAATACAAAAAGCGTGCTCAATATATAATATTTTAAATGTCGTTTAAAAGTTGAAATATAGGCATTTAGAAGTGGCGGTATGGACATTTAGAAGTGGCGGTATGGACATTTAGAAGTGGCGGTATGGACACTTAGAAGTGGCGGTATGGACACTTAGAAGTGGCGGTATGGACATTTAGAAGTGGTGGTATGGACATTAATGTAATACCCTGACTTAGAGTCATGTTTATTGCCATATAATATTCTAACATGGAGTTAGGTATTCTGCAGCAGTGAAAGCAGTAGGCTTGTGTTAAGACAGGACCGTGGGAAGTTGCATAGCAACCACCAGCTGATTGGTCAAACAGTAAGAGCAGCGCGTGGGCAATCTAAAAACTTCAGGTGCGCGAGGTCAGGTAGAAAAAGAGCGGGGACAGAAGTCAGTGAGAGTGTCGTGTCAGGAGAGGTAACGAGAGCAGCTGTGTGAGAGAGAGATTGGGAAGAAGACGCAAAGCTGACAGGCAGCAGTGAGACAGAGATTGGGAGTTAGATGACAGTGAAACAGAGGAAAGAGAGAGAGAAACGGACAGGCTGTGAATAGCAGAGGTCCGGAGGTCGTGAGCCGAAGGCAGTGAGAGAGACAGAGCGATAAGGGAGAAGAACCGACCAGGGGTGAGCAGCAGAGGTTTGGAGATCGAGGGTTAAAGGCAGTGAGAGAGAGGGAGAGAGGAGAAATTCTGAAGGGTGGTGAGCTGCAGAGGTCTGGAGGTCGGGAGTTACAAGCAGTGACGGAGAGACAGTCGGGAGTTACAAGCAGTGACGGAGAGACAGTCGGATGCAGTGTAAACAAGTCGGGTTGGTGAATGGCAGGGTAGTGAAAGCAGGAGTCGGAGGAAGAAATAAAGATATAGTGATAATACAGAGATTGTTGGTAAAACAGAGTAGAAATTTGGGAAATTGAGTTTGACAGTGGGGCAGCTGAAGCCTAAAAAGAATTGTTGAGAGACTGAAAGTGGGAGTTGGTGGTGCAGATAAGTGAGGCGATTCTACAGGTTGCTAAAAAGTGTGAAATAAATATTCTTTTCCTTATGGTGTCACAAACAATAAGATACAAATAAGTATATATTATCTCCTCCCACACCAAGTGGTTACAAGCTGGCATACAACCATTGACTGATACTTAGAGAATGTACATTGTTGCATATCTTGCCTGAAGCCTGATATCTGACTGTTTAATTGATTGCAAGGACTGCATATATTGCGCAAAGCCTGCTATGCAATTGAAGCTGAGTATATGAATGTTACTACTGTGCATTGTCTCACTGTGCCAATTAATTGATTGCAAGGACTGCATATATTGCGCAAAGCCTGCTACGCAATTGGTGAAGCTGAGTATATGAATGCTACCATTGTACCTGCTATTGCATTGTCTCACTTTGCTAATTAATTGATTGCAAGTGTCACGAGCCGCCGCGCTCTCACGGCGGCTCGTACTGCGTGATCCCAGCCTTCGGGACCACACGTCTTCTGTGTGCGTCCTGGTTGCTTAGCAACCAGGACGCTCTGTGTCCTCTGCAGCGCTGTCGGCTGGCGCGGCTCGCATCTTCCGGTTGCTTAGGCAACCAGGATGCTCCCGAGCCCCGCATTCAGGCTGCAGCTGTGTGCGCTTCACTGGACTATCAGTCTGCAGGGTAGCTGGCTCAATTTTCTGCCTGATTGGCCAGCTCCCCTGTAAATAGCCAGCACTGCTTCACCTCAGTGCTGGTTATTACGTTCTCCACGTGCCCAGTTTTTCTGCCCTTAGCTCATATCTCTCTTTGTCTCTTGCCTCTTGATTCTTGTCCCCTTGCCTTGTTCAGCCCTTTGCTCTCAGTACTGTTCTCTTTTGCTCTTTGGCTCAGTCTTCTCTGCTTTCTTGAGTGCCCTTTCTCTCCTGCCCAGAACCTTGCCTTTTAACCCCGTGTGTTCCAGTTCCCATTCTCTCCCCTTGCTGTACGGCCCCTCTGTGGGATCCTCGCCTTCCCTGTTTGACTGTTTCTGTTAACCCCTTCAGGGGTTACCACTGTTTGCTAGTTGAGTGATAGCCTCAGTAAGTCTTGTACGTCCTGTTTGTCTTGTCAGCCCTATCTTGTCCACCGTCCCTGTTTAGTGTTTGCTGTATTCGTCACGGTACAGTCTCTTCTGACCGGTCTACTCCCCGCTACCTACTCTATCTTTTACTTATCTCTATTCTCTACCTTGTTCTTCTGCTCTTCTCCCGGGTGATCTCTAAGGGACGTATCCTGACGGATTCCTACCAGTTCCAGTCCATCCCCACCATCAGGGGCTCTGGCGAATACCCGGTCCGACCATTCAGGCTCTACACTCCGGTGAGTAGCTCGCTCCTTTTCTCTCTCACTCTCTCTGAGGTCACTCCGGTACTCACCTAAGGTAAACCCGGGGTACCCTAACAGAATAACCAGCCCACATACATTGGGCTACCATTCCCAATGGAACCCACGAACCCACGCCCCGCTTCTGGACACCCCAACCAGATTCAGACTGTCTCTCAAGTGGTCCAGGGTCTCTCGGAGCATCTGGTCACCCATGAGGCAGCAACCCAAGCGGCTCAGGAACCTCAGCAACGCACAGTCGTTGAACCAAAGCTCAATCTTCCGGATCGTTTCTCTGGGGATTGTAAGTCCTTTCGGAACTTTCAAGAAAGTTGTTTTCGGAACTTTCAAGAAAGTTGTAAGCTTTATTTCCGCTTACGGCCTGTATCATCTGGAACAGAAGCTCAACGGGTGGGGATCGTTATTTCTCTACTCCAGGGGGTCCCCCAGTCCTGGGCGTTTGGAATTCCAGCAGGTGATCCGGCCCTCTCGTCTGTGGATCTCTTCTTCAGTGCTCTTGGACTTCTATACGACGATCCAGATCGGGTAGCATCCGCTGAATCTCAGCTGCGTAGCCTTCGTCAGGGCCGTCGCTCGGCAGAAGAATACAGCGCAGAGTTTAGGAGATGGTCTGCGGACAGTCTATGGAACGACCCAGCACTCCGAAGCCAGTATCGCATAGGTCTCACAGACCAAGTCAAGGATGCCCTTGTACAGTATTCACCTCCTTATTCCCTGGAAAGACTTATGCAATTAGCCATTCGTATTGACCGACGCTTCAGGGAGAGGCGCCAAGAAAGAGACTCCGCTTCAGCCTCTACTCCTAATCCTCCTTGGCTTCCTTCTCAACCATCTACCAGGGATTCAGAGGAGCCCATGCAATTGGGAGCTGCCCGTCTCACCAAGGAAGAGAGAGACCGTCGCAGAAACTCTGGTCTCCGCCTCTATTGTGGCCATCGGGGCCATTTTCTGCGGGACTGCCCTATTCGTCCGGTAAAAGACAAAGCCTAGGCGATATGGAAGAGGTATGTCTAGGCTCACAAATTTTCTCTTCCAATAAAGCATTATTGCTTCCAGCTGCTCTCTCTATCAAAGGAACCATAATTAACATTTCTGCTTTCCTCGACAGTGGTGCCGCTGGTAACTTTCTGGACATTTCGTTCGCCAAATCACTGGAAATCCCTTTTCAGAAGCTGAAATTCCCCCTCACAGTCTGTGGACTGGATGGCAAACCACTATCTGTAGGAAGGATCACATTCACCACTCCTCCTTTACTCATCACTGTGGGGGCCCTGCATCTTAAAGAATTACCTCAGTTTCTCATCCACTGCCCGGCTTCACCTCTGATCCTTGGACACCCATGGCTTCGTCTCCACAATCCTCACATCGATTGGGTCAAGGGTGACATTGTTAATTGGAGTGATCATTGCATCGCTAATTGCCTGCATCTTCCTCTCCGAGGCCAACTTCCTCTCGTTGGGCTCCCTGGCCTTCCAGACCACTATACCGACTTCTCCGATGTCTTCTCTAAGAAAGCAGCTGATGTCCTTCCTCCGCATCGCAGTTATAATTGTTCTATCGAACTGCTTCCTCAGGTGAACCTTCCTAAGAGCAGATTGTATTCTCTTTCCCGTCCGGAAACCAAAGCCATGGACGAATATGTGGAAGAAAACCTCGCTAAAGGATTTATCCGTCCCTCTAAGTCTCCTCTAGGGGCAGGATTTTTCTTTGTTGAAAAGAAGGATGGGACCCTACGTCCTTGTATTGATTACAGATCCCTTAATAAAATTTCCGTCAAGAATACTTATCCCTTACCACTTATCTCAGTCTTATTTGATCAACTCCGGGAAGCAACTGTGTTTTCCAAAATCGATTTAAGAGGAGCCTACAATCTTATACGTATCAAAGAAGGGGAATGAGTGGAAGACCGCATTTAACACCTTATCTGGACATTATGAGTATTTAGTGATGCCCTTTGGACTCAGTAACGCCCCGGCAGTCTTCCAAGATCTGATTAATGATGTCATGCGAGAATTCCTCTGAAGATTTGTCATTGTGTATCTCGACGACATCTTGATTTATTGGCGTTCCTTGCCTGAACATCGTCTTCATGTCAGATCCGTGCTCCAGAAACTCAGTGAAAATTCCCTCTATGCTAAATTGGAGAAGTGCGAGTTCGAGGTTCCTCAATCCTTTCTGGGATTTATTATCTCTTCCTCTGGCTTCAAAATGGATCCTAGCAAAGTCAAGGCCATTCTGGACTGGGTTCAACCCACTAATCTAAAAGCCATACAACGTTTCCTGGGATTTGCTAATTTTCTCAGGAGATTTATCCGTGGTTTCTCATTATTGATTTCTCCCATTTCTGCCCTTACTAAGAAAGGAGCGGATACTAAGAACTGGCCTCCACATGCCTTAGAAGCCTTTTTATGATGTTAAACAAGCCTTCATTTCAGCCCCTGTTCTCCGTCATCCTAATATAGAACTACCATTTATTGTCGAAGTAGATGCTTCCGACTTTGAAGCTGGAGCGGTCCTTTCTCAATCGATCCTGTTGATGGTCTACTTCATCCTTGTGCCTTTATGTCTCGAAAATTTTCTGATCCAGAAATTAATTATGATGTTGGGAACCGTGAGCTTCTTGCTATCAAGTGGGCCTTTGAAGAATGGAGACACTGGTTGGAGGGCTGTCTCCATCCCATTAAAGTTTTTACAGATCACAAGAATCTGGAATATATCCAATCCGCTAAGAGGCTGAATTCTCGCCAGGCACGTTGGGCCTTGTTCTTTACTCGTTTCAATTTTTCCATCACTTTCCGTCCTGGCTCTAAGAACCTCAAGGCTGATGCATCATCACGCAGCTTTCTGGATTCCCATGCCTCCAAACCAGCTCCTCTTCCTATAATTCCTTCCTCCACCGTACTCATCGGACTCTCCCAAGATTTATTCTCCCAGCTTCGTGGCCTTCAAAGTCAAGCTCCGCAGGACACACCTGCTAACCGACTCTTTTTACCCTCTGCTTTTAGAAGATCAGTCCTTCTCGAATTTAATTCCTGCAAGTCAGCTGGACATCCCGGTATTGCCAAGACTAAGAAAATTCTCGCTCAACATGTCTGCTGGCCTTCCTGGAGTAGAGATGTCATCGAATTTGTTTCCGCTTGCAAGACTTGTGCTCAGAATAAAGTTCCTCGTCACCCACCCTCAGGCCTCTTGCTCCCTTTACCCATTCCATCGAAACCTTGGACCCATATGTCCATGGATTTTATTACCGACTTACCCAATTCTTCTGGATATAACACCATCTGGGTAGTGGTGGACCGTTTCTCTAAAATGGCCCATTTCATCCCTCTCACCAAGCTCCCTTGTGCCAGAACTCTTGCCTCTCTATTTGTACAACATGTCGTTAGACTCCATGGACTTCCTTCTGACATCGCTTCTGACCGGGGAGTTCAATTTGTTGCTCGTTTTTGGCGTTCATTCTGCTCATCACTCGGCATCAACATCAGCCTCTTTTCTGCTTACCATCCTCAATCCAACGGTCAAACGGAACGAGTCAATCAGTGTCTTGAACAATTTCTTCGCTGTTTTATCTCTAAGTTTCATGACAATTGGGCAGAGTGTCTACCATGGGCAGAATTCGCCTATAATAATGCCAGTCACGCCTCCACTGGAGTATCTCCTTTTTTCGCTGTCTTTGGTCATCACCCTCGAGCTAATTCCTTTCAAGACTCATCCTCTCTTGCCAAAAGTCCTCACAAGAATTCCTGCCTACTCAAATCCATCTAGAGAAAGGTCCATGCCGCCATTATGTCTTCATCTCTTCACTCTAAAAGATTTTCGGATCAGCATCGGAGGATTTCGACCTTCAAGGTTGGACAATGGGTATGGCTGTCTACCCGCAATATTCGCATCCGCCAACCCTCTAAGAAGCTAGGTCCTAGATTCATCGGTCCTTATCAAATCGTCCAAAAAATCAATCCAGTCAGCTTTAGATTAAATCTTCCCCGTAATCTTCGCATTCCCAGTACCTTTCATTGGTCTCTGTTCAAACCACAATGTCATATGCAGGATTTGTTAAGGGGGCTGCCAATGCTTGTAATACATGTGTGGTATATATTAGGGGCCAAATCATGGAACACTATAAAAATGCATGTGTGGCATATATTAGTGGTCTGAATATGGCAAGTAATATAATATATGTGGTTTATATAAGGGTATGGTAATGGCATATTATAAACAGCATATAGTGTGCCATTCTTTAACCCCGAATACTGTATATCCTACATATAATATAGTATGTACGTTTCACAAACCCATAATATACTTTATAATATGCTTTATAATGTACTTAATAAACTACCTACGGTTGACATGTCACTCTTATTGAAATAAAGACATGGGCAGCTTTGTTGGATTAAAAAGGCATAGATTTATTAATTAGAAATAAATGTACTATCGTTTTTTGGTATAGTCAGGTAGCACAGATAGCAGATGGGGAGTCAGCTGATGTAAACAAGCAATAGGAGGACAGACAGCGCCTGTCCCCGACACCCTGAAAGGTAATGGCCACCATGAGAACACTAACCCCTTTCACATTTATTTATTTATTTATTAACAGGTTTTTATATAGCGCCATCAGATTACGTAGCACTTACATTGCACACCACGGTTATAGCAAGGAGGTAAACCGGGAACCCAGCCACCAGGCATAGCTTCCCAATTCAAATAGAGGGGTGTGTCTATCCTAAACCATACCTTATCCTCTTCCCCTTGCGCCAAATTGACTGCTGACGCCACGAGCGCTACCACCAATCTATGCCCCATCTGCAAAGAAAAAGTGCACCTGTTAGCAAATAACTTAAGAGAGGGAGGGAGGGAAAATCAAGGAAAAAGAGACAGAATTTCTTATCTAAGTGCCTTATATACCCCTAAGCCTCACCCTTGCCCCACTCAGAACACCCCCCAAGTCTGTTCAGTTTTATTAATGTGCCATCCAAAGACTTACAATAAACCCCACATACATTATAATGTATGACATTTGCAGACCCCTTGTATCCCCCCACATGTACTTTATATAGTGTGCCATCTCCAGATACCTAAGATACACCACATATACATTAGGGGGTATGGGAATGGAACCTACAATATGTGAGGTATATTAGTTATATTATGGGTATAGGAATATATTGTATGCCATTCCTAAATTTGAATATACCACATACATAATATGCATCATCTTACACCCCTAATATACCCCATATAAACTATACTGGGTGCCATCCCTAGGTCCCTAATATATTCCAAACATAATGAATGTATATCAGAGGTTCTGGGATTGTTACATACTATAATATATGTGGGGTATATTAGGGTTCTAGGATGGTACATACTATAATAATGTAATATATACTGGGTAAATTAGGCGTGTGAGAATGGTACATATTATACTATATATTGTGTGCCATTCCCAAACTCTAAGATACCCCACATACATTATAGTATGAGGCATCTTAGACCCTCAATATACCCCATATATATTTTATATAGAGTGCCACCTCTAAGGAACACATGTGGGATATATTAGAGGTTATACGCCAGCTGCACTCTGCGTTGTATGAGTGACTCATGCATGCTGTTGTTCTGCTTTACAGCATGGGAAAATCTCAATTTTCTGCAGTCTTTGTGTAATACCCTGACTTAGAGTCATGTTTATTGCCATATAATATTCTAACATGGAGTTAGGTATTCTGCAGCAGTGAAAGCAGGAGGCTTGTGTTAAGACAGGCGCGTGGGAAGTTGCATAGCAACCACCAGCTGATTGGTCAAACAGTAAGAGCAGCGCATGGGCAATCTAGAAACTTCAGGTGCGCGAGGTCAGGTAGAAAAAGAGCGGGGACAGAAGTCAGTGAGAGAGTTGTGTGAGGAGAGGTGAAGAGAGCAGTTGTGTGAGAGAGAATTGGGAAGAAGACGCAAAGCTGACAGGCGGCAGGGAGATGGAGATCGGGAGTTAGACGGCAGTGAAACAGAGGGTTAAAGGCAGTGATAGAGAGGGAGAGTGGAGAAATTCTGAAGGGCGGTGAGCTGCGGAGGTCGGGAGTTACAAGCAGTGACGGAGAGACAGTCGGACGCAGTGTAAACAAGTCGGGTTGGTGAATGGCAGGGTGGTGAGAGCAGGAGTCGGAGGAAGAAATAAAGATAGAGTGATAATACAGAGATTGATGGTAAAACAGAGCAGAGATTGTTGGTGAAAAATTTGGGAAAGAGAGTTTGACAGTGTGGCAGCTGAAGCATAAAAAGAATTGCTGAGAGACTGAAAGTGGGAGTTGGTGGTGTAGATAAGGAGGCGATTCTACAGGCTGCTAAAAAGTGTGAAATAAATATTTTTTTTTTTCTTATGGTGACACAAACAATAAGATACAGATAAGTATATATTATCTCCTCCCACACCAAGTGGTTACAAGCTGGCATACAACCATTGACTGATACTTAGAGAATGTACATTGTTGCATATCTTGCCTGAATTGTCTCACTGTGCTAATTAATTGATTGCAAGGACTGCATATTTTACGCAAAGCCTGCTATGCAATTGGTGAAGCTGAGTATATGAATGTTATTATTGTACATTGTCTCACTGTGCCAATTAATTGATTGCAAGGACTGCATATATTGTTCAAAGCCTGTTACGCAATTGGTCAAAATGAATATTTGCAATCGATAAGCTTGAGTATTTAGGAGTTATTAACTTTATATGTTGATATATACATAATAAGTCTTTCATGATTGATATTCTATTAATTGGCTAATCAATTGATTACAAATATTGATTGGATAATCTAAATACTGTTATTTAATTGTAACCTGTTTAGTAAATTTTGTTAATTCCATTCATTAGCTGAACTAGTAGGGGGATATTGAAAGATATGGCTTGGGCCTCTCAGCCATGTTATTAGTAGACACTGTACAATTTCTATTAATTTGAAAGGAAGAAAAACATAAGTAAACAGATTTTATCAACTAAACTTGTGTCAGAGTTTATGTTTGGTGCATTATACATTGTATTGCTAACTAAAACACAAAAGAATACTCGGTTCAATTACAGGACATATCTACATAAATATTTGTGTCTCTGTACTTCTCGGCTAGTCCGCGACATTTAGAAGTGGTGGTATGGACACTTAGAAATGGCGGTATGGACATTTAGTAGTGGCGGTATGATAATTTTTAACTAACAGAAGTGAATGGGGATTTATTGCTCTTTAATTAAATCAGTGGGAGATGTGTCGGTATGGCATATCCCCGTATACCCCCTCACTTCCAGCCCTGTAATATATTATCAAAAATATATGAATAAACTTTGGGGATACATGTAATACTCTTTAGTATTGTTCAAATATTCTTTATAAAGGTATAACACTAATATATATTTAAATGGCATACCTGATGTAATCTACACGTCATATATACAGATTATAATGAAACAAATAAATAAATGAATAAATAATAGAAAATCCCTGAAGTGCATTAGCAAAAGATAATCTAAAAATATAAAAATGTATGTATGTGTGTGTGTATGTATGTGTGTGTGTGTATGTGTGTGTATGTATGTGTGTGTGTGTATGTTCCAGCATAACTCTGGAATGCCTGGAGCAATTTACACCAAACTTTATACACATATGACTTACAATCTGGAAAAAAATACTGTGGGGGTAAGACACCCGTAGCACCTCTTTTTTGACCGCTATGCGTTTCAGCCCTTCCCATAGAGAACAATGGGCTTCAAACTTTTCGGCCACTCCGCGCCCTCCGGGAGGCAACCCTGATGCCGCCGCGTCACTTTCACTCTGAGATGACACAAGATGGGCACACCCCCGCCTCGCGGGGGGCTGGATACTTTGCAGGACACCCATACACAAACCCTAGCGACGCAGGGACTGCCCCCCTTCCCGGCAGCGCAGGGACCGCCCCTCCCTGGCGATGCAGGGACCGCCCCTATGCTTTTTACTTTTCTCCCTGAAATAAATTCTCAAAAGTAGGCAACCATGAGTAACGTAGGATGCTGCTGAGAGAGAGGCTCACAGCGGCTTTAGACATAACAGCTCAGCACAGTGCAATATGGCACCTTGCCTTGCCATCGCCATCGAGTGTAATTAGTGGAAACAACCAGACAAGACAGCTTATCCAGAGTTAATAACACAAAGGTGCCAATCAGTCCCTGTTGCAGTGTAAAGGGTACAAATTATTAAAAAATATGTTTGTATGCAGGGAATATACTGGCCGATTATGCTTATTGTGCACAAATACTTAACAGTTTATTTTTAAACTGTAATTCATAGTTCAGTCATGAACCATTCACTTTTTATATGTGTTATCCTATACAGCTCAATATGGTCTTGCTATGGTGCAGATTTGCTGTTATTTACCACTATGGACCAGCTTCAAGGTGTCCAGTGCCTGTGCAAGGAGGAGGTCAGTGGGTGTATGTGTGTATGAATAAAGGGGGGGGGAATTTGGAGTGAAGCCAGAGTCTAGTGGGTGCCCTCTTGTAGTGGCGCAGAGGACACATGCCACGCTGGTCTCATCCTAGTTACGTCTTCAGTTGTCACACATGTTACCAATATGTTGTTATGTTATATAGATCCAGTCTCATATACAAGGTCATGAGAATAAATAATAAGTGAAATGTAATATTTGCAGGGCCGGCGGAACCCAGTAAGCGGGGTGAGCGTGGCAGGGGGGGCTCCATGCCAGAGAGGTGGTCCTCTCCGCCTACTATCCCCCACTGGAATATGGTGGACTGGGGAGAAAATGTGC
>WWET01001564.1:324086-345692 GCA_011038615.1 Limnodynastes dumerilii | reverse complement strand
ACTAACGCCGCCATCCCAGCGTATTAACAGTCGCTTACGCCGGCTGAAGTTAGGGTAGCCTTCAGCCGGCGTAAGCGACTGTTCATGCGCTGGGGCAAGGGGTAGTGCCGGGGGAAGGGAAACGATGGTACGCTGAGCGGTAAAACCGCTCAGCGTACCATCGTAGGTCTGGATACGGCCCTAAGAGCTTGGCTAAGCCCTTATGTATGATTCGGTATCCCGCACGGAAGGGTTTCCGTAGGGGTCCTTGCATGTGGATTCCCTATCTGCGTGTAGGAGAGCAGGGGAAGTGACCAGGGGGAGTACCTTGCACCCCTATATGCGGACCTCTGAATCACAAAATCCGTATGATAGCCTCCGCAGCGGAGGCTACCGTACAGATACCAATCTATCGTCACTAAATTCTTACACAACACGAGGTAGGCACCGCTACCAAAGGACCGGTTTCACACTTAAGAGAGTGCTGCATTTTCTGTGAGTATTTTTAGGACCGTTTAAACTGAGCATGCACAGTAACTTTATTTACAGAAGCTACGCGCTTACGCAATCTACGGACAGAAATGGTACGTAGATAGCATAAATAAGCTACTACGCATACGTTGTAGCTCAATTCTTAAAACAACGTACGCAAGACGAAAAACTACATAACTGTGACTCCGGACCCATATCCTTTGTTGCTCTATCTTCCGGAGAACTGGTAAAAATATGCTCTTTATACGTGACCCGCTAATCCGCGAGGCCGTCTCTGGCTTGGAATCGTCATGAAAATAATGCATTATGACATATTAAATGCAAACTCTCTGCTGATTCAATAATTATTCCCTAAACCTATTTGTTAGGGGGCTATTTGTGCACAACCGTCACTCCGGAACGTCCAGACAATTCTATTACTCCTACGACTGCAATAGCATATTTAGGTAATAAATTTAATCTTAGTAAGTGTTATCGTAAGACACAGCACAATAAGGTTACGAATGGAGGTCAGCACTCAGGGACATCCATTTATCTGGATAAGGAATATAACATTAAACTGTCTTCTCTATAGACAAAGTGTAATTATAGAATATACTGAAACCAGTCAAATGATCTGTCTGGGCTGAAAGGAGATGTCACGCTGTTGGTTAAAAGATCGAATCCGTCTGAACCATTCGGCTGAATTACCATCCCCATCACTATTACCAGCCATATGGTTTCAGGAGAGCAGCCAGGCTAATGATGACATAAAACAAAACCAGTATCGCCAATACTTTATTGCAGGATCTCTTATCCTATATCATAGGTATCATGTTCATTACACATTATATTATTATATTCATATAGTATATCTATTTATTTATATTTATTCTCAGTCCATGAGGGCTGAACCTTGTTTATTAAAAAAACAACACCTTGCACCTGACAGCTTAGTGCTATCCTCAGCAGGGAGAGACAGGGGCAGCTGCCGCCAGAGAATAGCAATAGCTGTATATACTGTATATACAGCGCTCATGGACTGGGCCATCCATGGCCGGCAACGGTACTGCACTAATGGCGGATTGAGGGTGGGTGGGTGAGCTCTCTATGCGGCCGTAGTTTCTCTAGTCCCCCTTTCCCCTGATTATATGTATGTATGTATATGTATATATATATATATATATATATATATATACATACAAAAAGGCCTGACACTCTTCCAAAACGCGCAAGGATGCGCTTCTATTCAAATATATGAAATGTGTGTGTATATATATATATATAAATGGGGAGGTGCAACCAAGGACCAAAAGTGACCATTTGTAACTATGTAACTACAAGGAACAAATGACAGGTCCGGCGCTCCACACAAACATTATATAACACTATGGACCGGATTCAAAATTAAGTGTATTGGTAAGGTAAGTGCAGCGCTAATGCGCACGCGTAGTACGTACGTACCATTTCGTTACGTAGATTGCATACATACGATCTTTTAAGAGCGCATGTACGCAATCTACGTAACGAAACTCTACGTAAATAGCATAAAATATTTACTATGCGTGCGCATTAGTGCAGCACTTAGAAATTGGCACATACCATACCAAAACACGTAGTAGTGAATCCAGTGCTATGTATCATAAATAAAAAGGAGGTTTAGGTCACAATACAGCTATATTGGGTTAAGCTCACCTTCCCAGCGTCAAGGCATCTCCTGTAGGTGAGTCCCCATCCATTTGCTTTATATGTACTCAGGAGGTCTGTATTGGTCTGTAAGGAGGTGCCTTGATGCTGGGCAGGTGACCTTAACCCAATATAGCTATATAACCCTTCATGACCCACAGCCTAACCCTAACCCCCCCATGTTCTGCAGCCTAACATTAACCTTCCCCTTAACCTTCACCCTAACCTTAGCCAGCCTCAGCCTGTCACTATTTGGAATAGGTTGAAATACTATAGCTACTGATTCCCTATAGTCATTTTCTGTGACAATGATACAGTGCAGCCACCACCAGCATGCTCAATTTATTAATGGCTTGCTGTTATCTATACTGAACAAACACAAAATATTGTATTTCATGTTTTGTTCATTTGTTTTTATTTTACTGTATTTATTACATGATTTCTTTTTTTTTATTTATTCACCTGGAAATGGTTTCTTTCTTTAGTTATTTGCTTGGATGCTGTATAAGGCTCTCCTTATAAAAAAAATCCAAATCCACAAGATCTGACATTTTAAGCAAAATGTTTTTTTGCCTCAATCTAGAATCCGAATTTGGTGGGAGGAGCCAAGGTATAGTTGCCGACTCTCCCGGAATGTCCGTGAAAGAAATTCAGGCAGTTTTCCCGGTATCCCAGGAGAGCCGGCTAATCTCCCGCAAGGGACCTGAGGCTCGTGGTTTCCATTAAATCACGGCCTCAAGTCCTGCCCCCCTGCCTGGCAACACTAGTTTACTAGGGATAGGGAGGGACTTGATGATGCAAATTGTCAACAAGCCCCACCCCCATCCATATTAAACCCCGTAAGGGATAACTGATAGTCAAGGGGCAGGGCTTAATGATGTGATTTGCATAATTCGCGCCAGCAGCCCTGAGCCAAGGTATGCATTGGTAAAACTCGGAACCCCCGAATTCAAATCCCTCAGATTTCATCCCATCCAAACCACTCATCTTTATAATATATAACATTACTGCTTTGCTTTTATGTTTCATTGGTGACTGCAGTGGAATCACATATTAGATTGCATATAAATTTATTATAACTACTCAGAATTCTGAACAGCTTTACTGTACCAGTTGTTTTTAGCCTCCAAATATGATCAGAATCCCTGAATGCTGATAATTGTACAGCTGTTTTATATACATAATTAGATAAAATTCAACAACATTGCTGGACATAATGTATTTCCTCCAATATAATACATTATCAATGCACCATAAAACAGAAAATGTGTCTAAATGTGTGTTGGTTTTTTTTGTTTTTAAAACAAAATAGTTCCTGAAATGACCATATGATCATTTTTGTCATGTTCACTGCGGCTCTGTTATTTAAAAAAAGATTCCCTCGTTTGCTAGTGAAATGTTCAATAACAATTATGGTTGACTCATAGCCTTGACTGTTTCATTGTTGACCAGTGCACTAAATGGACACCAATTATGTCAACAAGGCGTACTGGCTGGGATATCAATTGCTTATGCCTCGATGAGGCATAGCAAACGATCCCTGGAGCAATGAACACGGTGCTCCAAAATGTGAATTTTCCCCAACCTGCTCCCTAACCCAAACCCTAAGCCTCCCCCCCACAGCCTAACCCTAAGTCCCCCTGCAGCCTAAGGCTAAGTCCTCCCCCATGCAGCCTAAGGTTTATGTGCCCGGCGGGAGCACTTCCGGAAGTGAATGGGTGAGTGTGCGAATCGCAGACGCGCCCATTCATAAAAAAAAATTCTGAGAGGGCTCGCATTTGAAAAACAGCTTTTGGCTGCCCCCTAATTCGCTAAATCATAAGGTACCCCACTCCATTCTTTTCTCTATCCGGCTCCTCCCTTGCACGCACATAAGTTAGGATGTCGCAGTGATCCTACATCCGGTCCAATGTCAATGCAGCAAAACATTTAAAGAGATCAAAGAGAAGAGAATCTTCACAGCTGGTTATAATGGACACATTACTCATGCCGTTTGTATGGTTTTCCGAGCTTGCTTACAGCTGCTGGTTATTTATCAATATTGTGACAAGCTGATAAATTTGATACTTACAGTGGGATTGCTGGAATTCGTGTACCATTCTCATCCACAAAGTGTCCCCCAGCATTGAGGAGCCAGCAGTGATGTAGAGACATAAGTGCATGGCGGGCGGTAGTGGGGTTGTCTTTTCCATTTTGGCTGTCTGCATTCTTCAGAGGAGAGAACTCCTCTTCTCGCAGCACTTCGAACACCACAAACTTTCTGTGGAGGAGTTCAATAAAGATCATCATTAAGAGTTTGACTCTCCCGGAATGTCCGGGAGACTCTCGAAATTTGGGCAGTTCTCCCAGTATCCCGGGAGAGCCGGCAAATCTCCCGCAAGGGACCTGAGGCTCGTGGTTTCCATTAAATCACGGCCTCAAGTCCTGCCCCCCTGCCTGGCAACACTAGTTTACTAGTGTTGCTAGGGATAGGGAGGGACTTGATGATGTGATTTGCATAAATCGCGCCTTTAAGCCCTGTCCCCTACATGCATCTATATCTTCCCTCCAGGATCTCCTGGAAGGAAGCTTTTAAAAGTCAGCAGCCCTGAGCTAAGGTACGCCTTGGTAAAACTCGGAACCCCCAAATTAAAATCCCTCAGATTTCATCCCATCCAAACCACTCGTCTTTATAATATATAACATTACTGCTTTGCTTTCATGTTTCATTGGTGACTGCAGT
The DNA here is from genome assembly GCA_011038615.1 of Limnodynastes dumerilii. NCBI lineage: Eukaryota > Metazoa > Chordata > Amphibia > Anura > Limnodynastidae > Limnodynastes > Limnodynastes dumerilii. Next base: position 340,834 of record WWET01001564.1, on the reverse strand, counting down.
GGAATCACATATTAGATTGCATATAAATTTATTATAACTACTCAGAATTCTGAATATCTTTACTGTACCAGTTGTTTTTAGCCTCGAAATATGATCAGAATCCCTGAATGCTGATAATTGTACAGCTGTTTTATATACATAATTAGATAAAATTCAACAACATTGCTGGACATAATGTATTTCCTCCAATATATTACATTATCAATGCACCATAAAACAGAAAATGTGTCAAAACAGTTCCTGAAATGACCAGATGATCATTTTTGTCATGTTCACTGCGGCTGTTATTTAAAAAAAGATTCCCTCGTTTGCTAGCGAAATGTTCAATAACAATTACGGTTGACTCTCAGATATTTCAAAGTTCCACAATCAAACAGTGGACACCATAGCCTTGACTGTTTCATTGTTGACCAGTGCACTAAATGGACACCAATTATGTCAACAAGGCGTACTGGCTGGGATATCAATTGCTTATGTCTCGAGGAGGCATAGCAATCGATCCCCGGAGCAATGAACACGGTGCTCAAAAAGGTGAATTTCCCCCAACCTGCTCCCTAACCCAAACCCTAAGCCCCCCCCCAAAGCCTAACCCTAAGTCCCTCTGCAGCTTAAGCCTAAGTCCTCCCCCACGCAGCCTAACCTTATGTCCCCGGCGGGAGCACTTCCGGAAGTGAATGGGTGAGTGTGCGAATCGCAGACGCACCCATTCATAAAAAAAAATTCTGAGAGGGCTCGTATTTGAAAAACAGCCTTCGGCGGCCCCCTAATTCGCAATGCGAGCCTTCGCAGCGGGGACTCGCAACGTTCATAAGGTACCCCACTCCATTCTTTTCTCTATCCAACACCTTGCCTTTCCGATGCCATTCTCCGGATGACCATCTCTCTGCTTTGATGTCCATTATTTGTTAAATGGACTCTCTTTAGACAAACTTATCAAATTCCTCAACCTTCCTAAGCTTTATCTACCATATTAAAAACCACTTCTGCCTTTCTTTTACATTATTAACACAAACCCGCACACTCTCTCTCTATTCTAAAATTCCCTCAGCTCTGTTACTAACACTGCTGTGTGGCTGGAGCATACAGAGCATTGAGCACTTTTGCCATACACCCTGGCTGGTTCCATTTTGTGATATATAGCACTTGCCCTTATGTATCAAACCCACTGTCCTATAGAGTGTAAGCTTGTGAGCAGGGCCCTCTTACCCACCAAATCTGTCTGTTACTACCCAGTTTTGTTTATAAAAATTGTTAAAATTGTAAAGCGCTACGTAATCTATTGGAGCTCTATAAAAACCTGTTAAAAATAAATAAATAAATAAATAAATAAATAACCATCCCCACTCAGACAGACCTTAGACAGATAGGGCCTACCTCAAATTTTATGACTGAAGCAGGGATAAAATGGTTGATGGTCAGAAGTCTGGATTGGTAGGTAAAGAGAGAGTAGGTTGACAGTAAACCTTGTACAGCTCAAGATAGGGTCACACATGGGAAGATAAGAAGAGAGAGAGTGGAGGATTAGAAAGGGCAGAGTAAAGGAAAACCAGATGGAAGGACAGGATATGAGAGAAGAAAAAAAAATAGAACAGACAGGACAGAGCAGAGGAAGAGTGGAAGGAGGGACAGGAAGGGAGAGAAGAAAAGAAGACAGAGGGACAGGACAGAATGGAGGAAGGGGGGTGGTTAGGGACAGGATGGGAAAGATGAAAAGAAGTCAGTGAGGACAGGACAGAGCCGAGGAACAGCAGACAGAGGGACAGGAAGGGAAGGAAGAAAAGAAAAAAGAGTGGACAGGATAGAGTGGAGGAAAAGCAGATGGAATGACATGATGGGAAGGAAGAAAAGAAGAAAGTGGACAGGAGAGAGCACAGGAAGAGCAGAAGGAGGAACAGAACAGGAGAAAAGAAGACAGACAGAGGATAGCAACCAGGAAAGACACAAGAACAAGGTAATAGATATTGAATAACGGTTTTCAACATTTTATTTTGTCAACTTTATAATGTGTTAGTATGCCGAAAATATAGCTATCACCATGGTGCCTTGCAACATATAGTGTCATCTCCATCCCTGTCTCTGTTATGACCACAACCACTTTCTTTGATTAAATGTTTTTTGTGTTAACTTATATCCAAGATGGAAAGTAATACAAAAGCTCCTAAGTGTATCCGGCTGCCAATCACGTTCACTAGCGTCTACTTCAAAGAGAAAAAGTCCTTCCTGATTGGTCACTCATGGTTTCAGGGCCTTTAATGCAAAGCAACCACCTACAGGCAAGATTCTCTCCATTACAGACAGGGCACAGCGCCTTTCAGACAGCAAATTGCACCGTGCGTTCCTGTAGAGAATTTACACTACGTGAAGCTCGTCAGAGCTTGAATTGTAGGTATTTTGTGAGCTTTATAGCAGGAGATATCTTCAGTCCTGACAACCGAATGACCCTAAGGGTTCGATTCCTTATCACTTCAAAATCCCATATGTCTTTGTATCTGCAGGCACTGCTCCAGAAAAAAAATACATTACTTATCTTTATTATCAACATAAAATCTTTCCATTCATTTATTCAGGAGAAAAGCTATCTCAGAAACTGCTTTTCAGTGGTTGTCCTTAGGCACATATTTGAGGTTGTCTGAGAGCTTTTCAAAAAGGAAAAAAAAAAAAAAAAGAGAAGTTAAAGACTTCATAATGTTCTATCCAAGTGAACTTTTCTAAAAAGCAAAGTTTTGAGATTATCATCTCAGAGATCTATGAAAGGGATCTCTATGACCAAAGTCACGAAGCGCCTCATTTCTAGGATGTCCGGGCAATTTTCTGTGCATCGCTGCACGCTCATACGCTCATATAAGATGCAGATCTTACTGGATCAAACAGAAGGGCTCAGCCCCTACTGTATGATTACCACACCTACCCCCCACCATCACGTGTATCTGGAGATTAAATTCCACACGGAATACATCATCCGACGGCTGTGTTCCGATGTGGAATTCTTGTGTATGTAAGTCGTCTGTCTTTTCTTATTCAGGGTCCAGTGTGGAGTCTGCAATCTGCGTGTTGCATAGACAGCTTTATTTTTGCACCGTAATTTACAGTTGATAGAGGACACACAGGTGTAGGTCCCCGCTCAGAATGGCCCTATTGCGAAAGAGCTGTTCTCTCTCAGCCAGTTCCGAACTAAACAAGGTCCTCTAAATGGTAAGTAAAAAATTTAACACCAACCCCTTATCCTTACCCTAACCCTCCCCTTCCCTTACCCTAATCCTCCATCCTCCGCAGCCTGACCATAACCCTCCTTTAACTGCAGCCTAACCCTCCCTTCCCCGCAGCCTGACCCTAACCCTCCCTTCCCCGCAGCTTGAGCCTAACCCTAACCCTCCCCTTCCATGGCCCTAACCCTATCCCTCTCTCCCCAAGAGCCTAACCCTAGCCTTCCCCCTAACCCTTAATATGCCTGGAGAGGTTACTCACCTCTCCAGTGGTATCTGTGGTGGGGGACGGTTTCCAGCAGACGGTGCTTCCGAAAATGAAGGAGTGAATATGCCAAAACGTACACAGTGTCAGCACACTCACCCATTCTGAAAAAAAATGGCTGCCTATTCGAAATAGAGACAGCCCAAAAAAACATTTTTGGGAGATTCCCACTGAGAACACACCCCTTCTAGATTTTCCTGATTGGTCAGTTTTATTCTGAATACCAAAATGGCAGAAAATGAATTTTCCCTATTACAGCAAAAACTGCTAAATGTAAATCCAGGGGCACTTGGTGTAATAAGGCTGGAGAAAGGTTATTTTTTTTTTTTTATATAAAATCTCTTTTAAAATAATAATAAAATAAAAAAAAGAAAGAAATCAATATTGTACATTTTATCTAAACCGCAGTGGAAGATAGCAGGCTGCCAGAGACAAGGTTTAAAACCGATGCAATCAATGCTTCATACACACTGTCATTTATCTTGTTTTATAGGATTCATCAAAAGCTTTACAGTTTAACGGAAAGCAGACAAATGCGACTCCTATCTCAGGCACACACTGATTCATGTATAGACTTTGCTGAGTCTCAGCTTGCTCCTTCTCTTTGTCCTTGAGTCTGTAAAACTGAGAAGTTAACGGTTACACAACTGACGGAGGCTAAGGCCAAAAGAACACACGGCAGATGGCAGAAACTACAGAGCAAGGGAGACATGCGAGATCCTGGGGAAGAAAAATGGCGCTCTATGCTAAAATATTAAAGCAAGGTGCTAAATCAAGCAGAGCAGGTGATAACATCTGCAGATTTCCAAAGAGATGCTGGAACAGAACTATCATTTCATAGATGGCTACAGAGAGAGAGAGAGAGAGTCTGGCTTCAAGGAATAATTCAAGAGAAACTATGATGAATTAAATTGGCATCATACGGCCTCAAATAGGATCCCGTTTATTAGCAAAAATAAACAAATCGAGGGCCGTATTCATAGATCCGATTTTGCTACTTTTTACGTGCGTATTTTTAGGTACGGTGGAACTGCGTAGTAACCTTTTTACGCAATCTACGTAGGATTTAGGTAGGGAAGTCCATTACGCCCAGATTTCTAAATTGTACTTAGTGACATACGTACAGAGGGGCGTGGTCGTCTTATGTACGTGCGCAGATTAGTGAAAGTGGGTGGGGGGAGACATTTAAATGGACTAATATGGGCGCGGTTTGTCATGTACTCATGTACAGAAGGAAAATACGCACGTAACGACACACGTAGAGTTAAGGTTGCCCTATGGACGCGTAAGTCACCAAAAAAACGTCCGAGTAAGGGGAGTGTCGTGGGTGTTGCCTTGCTACGTACGTGCGTATATTTGCATACTTTATAAACACGTATCTGTGAATACGGTGTCAGAGCACCAAAGGATTCAGGATTCCTGCCATAGCCGATGACTGTAAAGCTGCCATACACTGATTTATTTATTAACAAGTTATTATATAGCGCTTTACAGAGAATATTTCACATCAGTCCCTGCCACATTGGAGCCACATACACAAGTCCCTAACACACACACATACATCCACACACTAGGGTTAATTTATTCGGCATCCAATTAACCTACCAGTATGTTTTTGGCATGCGGGAAGAAACTGGAGCACCTGGAGGAAACCCATGCAGACACGGGGAGAACATACAAACTCCACACAGATAAGGACTAGCCCAGGAATCGAACTCATAACATCATTGCTGTGAGACACAAGTGCTACTCACTGAGCCATCATGCTGCCCATTTGCGCGATTATTGCTCCCAGCATAATCTGTCCAATAACTGGGATGATTTCACCTAGGGAAAGGTCTCGATATCAGTGCCACTCACACCTGAAGAGGGAGGGGCTGCCGAATTCACAGGAGGCCCTTGCAGCTGATTGGTAGTATGGGTCTCCTGTCAATCTCTGCATTGATTGGCTGCACAAGCCTCCTATCAATCTTGGCAGGAGGCCCGTGCAACTTGATCATTCCCTGGCTGTAGAATGTCCATAGTGTGTGTCCTCTCCACCTCTTGGCTGGAGGTATAGTAGTAATATAGTAATGTGAACTCTGCATCTCTTGCAGAATGCAGATCTTTCATTACTTTATTGCTGCTGTACTTGCCAATAATCATGAGGTCACATGGATTTTGGCCAGGGTGGTGGAGGTACAGGGTCAGATAATACTACTCGATATCAGGGGCCTGCTGCTTATTATAGTTTGTAGAGCCAAAGAATAAAATTATTGGACCCTAGTATTTCTGTGGTTTGGTTTGGTTTGGTCATGGCTGCAATCAAGACACAATGGACACTGCGATTGGTAGGATTAACCTTCCCTTTTATCAGTCTAACACTAACCCTCCTCTAACCTTAATTATCCTCGTCCCGCAGTCGAACCTTAACCCATCCCTCTTCGTAGCCTAACCTTTCCTGTCCCGCACCCTTACCCTACCATTCCCCTCTCTGGAGCCTAACCCTAACCCTTCATCTCCCACAGCCATTTTCTAACCAGAACGGGTACCTTATTGAAATAAGGCCTTTGAACATGGTACCCATTCCAAAATATACATTTTGAAAACATTGGGGTAGATCCAGAACTACGTGTGCAATACGTTTCCACGCGTAACATATTTTCGCACGCTTATGTTCTATACACTCCCCTAGGCACACCCCTTGAATGTACGTATTTCATCAAGTTCCGCTTCCCAAACCCTACCGTTTTTTTCACGTAACAGCGTACGTCCGCTAACGGACGTATAGACTACGTGAACGTACGCCGCTTAGCACGCCCATACTGTACACTTTAAATACAAACCTCCACCTACTTCACGTAAATGGAACGTATTGTTGACTCACATAAAATTGGCACGCCCACGCGTAAGTATTTACGTGACAAATACGTGAATGGCCCATACGTTCACAATTACGCTACGCTACTGAGCGTATTACGTCTCCACCACACGTAAATTCACTCTGATGCGTTGTCCTGGATCAGGCCCATTGTCGGCAATGGTACAGCCAAAATTGGTTGTATCATTGCCGAAAACAGGCCCTTCATACCAGCAACTGCATCCCTTAGTGCTCCATTTATTAAAATGCTGGGGGAAAAAATCTTTAGCCAATACAATCCTGGACTCTGTAGTTTTAAAATGTTTATAAACCCACAGTAACTCTCTGGTGTTCTGCAATGGTCGGTTGTTACTCCAGAAAGACCTTCTCTGCAGCAGAAGCATTTTTCATATGCGCATAAGAACTTCCTGCTTCAGAGATTGGCAGGCAGGAGTGGGATGAGAGTGTAAAGTGTCCCTGGTAAAAAAAATTCTACAAGAGGTCACATGTGGACGGGTTAACAATAAGTGGGGCCAACACAAAGATTAGCGGGATCCTAGTGACCACCACCTAATACAGACAACATTCTAATTGTCAACAAACACAAGAGGGTTTGCTGTGTGGCCTCAAATGGTCACAGGCCTACTGAGGAACTTTCCTATGAGGCCTATGTTAGATAAAGACAGTGCTGAAATTGCAGTCACTATGACAAGTAAGTAAAGATGAGCTGTTCCCATAAGAAAACAAGGAAGGCAGCTCATTGGTGGCTGGTTTCAGCAGAATCAAGTCTCAAGGGCTGACTCCCTCTAGCCCCCTGCCATTGGCAGATGCCCTCTTTCGCACACCAATAGAAAAGCCCACAAACACAATGGAGGAGTTAGCTAATTTGAAGTACTGCAAGCAGGGCCAGCACTGTATAGAACAGGTCTTACCTTAATAATGGAAGACTGATCAGACCACAATTAAGAGAGCTTATTCAAGGATGCTTAAATTGTTCTACTGTGTTAGCCTTTACCACTTCCGATGGGAGGCTATTTCCCTCATCAACTACCCTTTCAGTTAAGTAATTTATCTAATCAGACTTAAGAGCACTGACACTTCGTCTGAATTCGGGCCACAGAGTAGATCTCCCACTCGTTCCAACCAATCAGCACCTTTGTCTCAGTGGTTGGACCAATGGAAGGTATGAATCTAGGTTACCTATCAGTGGGGCACAGCAATGTGAACTTATCTAGAGACTAAAGTATATTTTGCTGGTCCCTCCTCCTCATTCTCCTGCTGTTTCTGACCCCACATCTGGAACAGCAGGTTGTGCATAATCGAGTCAGGAAAATGTGTCAATGTTTCTCGGATATGCAAACCTTTTGTTTCTCCAATGTGACATTTTTAACTTGATTTTAGCAGCATGGCAGCATTGAAGTGAGACCAAACACCGGTCCCTTCCATGCCTGACTTATATTGGGGTCTTGGATACATTTGAAATAGCACAACACAGAATCTGATTGGTTTAGGGGTGGGGGGTATGGCTGGATGGAATTGGGTGAGGTATGGATGGGTAGGGTAGAGTAAATTAGGGTGTGGTTATATTGTCTATAAAAAGGGCTACTTACCGGTGATCCAGCACTTGAGGGTGCCTAGCTGTAGTGGTAGCTGTGGGGGTGTCAGTGGTTAATTTGGTGCTTGGGGAAGGGGTAAGTTTTCCTGTTGTTAGTTAGGGGTACAACCTCCACCGTAAGTTAGGTCTCCTGTCCCGTGCCTGGGTCCTGGTAGGTCTCCTTCTCTTAGTGATGTGTGCAAGTTAAGGGAGGTTTTTGGTGCCCAATTTTTGCTTTAGATAGTTTATATAAGAAAGTGTCTTTTGGAAAACAGCAGTCTTTTTAATTGTTCCAGTCATAGTCAACTTAGTCTAATTCTAATCAATAAATCTATGCCATCTTTTTCAAATCCACACAGTGGTCCATGTCTTTATTTATCCATACAGTGGTCCATGTCTTTATTTATCCATACAGTGGTCCATGTCTTTATTCACCGAGGCATAAGCAATCGATATCCCAACCAGTTCGAAACTGGCTGGGCTGAGGCATCAGTTAGTTGTCAATTAACAGACCCCATAGTGATTAAAATAAGTTGTGTCTCATTGGTACTAAGACATTTTGGGAAATGGTGTCATCAAATAATTATTTACATAAATTAATTCAAAATAATCTTAAACCACACTTGTATTCTGACAAAGCAGTAGCCAGTCTCCTCCCCAAATAACAGGACAACCAGCTGAATATATTTAGAGAGACAGAGATTCTTTGTTCAGGCAACAGATACATAAAAAAAAAACTGTGAGAAGAGGCGGAGCGTTTAGCATGTCCCTCCCACATTACTTCCTGTCTTTTAGTCCCTCCCATTAAACTTTCCAAATTGATTTTCATAAACTTTCCTACAAAATGTTGTATACCCCTGCAAAAGGGTTAATGTACAAATTTTTTTTTTTATTCAGCATTAAATGTGAATATTCAGTGTCCTTTGCTGCTCCTGACAACCCAGGTGCAGGAACAGATGGTGTGTCTCCTAACATCTGCAATGTTTGGTTGCTGGTAACGGTCCCCATAGATCTCCATTGCTCTTTTTTACGTTCTCTGCCTTAAATAAAGGTCTCCTCATCAGCTGTGACAGGGCAGGTGACAGGATGTGTCTGAGGTTGGGGACCATTAATGGACAGTAACATGTGTATTTCTTCAGTAAATGATTGAAGGAATGGCTGCAATGAAACTTAAGCAAGCGAAAAGACCAAGAGTTGGAATAAGTGCCAAAAAGCGGGGTTCAAGTATAACTCAGTCAATGGTTATGTTTTAGGTAGTTAACAGACTTCCCCTGTGTGATCCTGTACGGGATCCAGAGTTTGAAAATAAGAGGAAACCAGGTAGAAAGTTACGGTTGCAGGCCCTGCTATGATGGGCTGCTTTCATAAATAGAGACAGACGCAAGTTAATTTTCGGTTGTCTCTATTTCGAATAGGGAGACTTTTTAGAATTTTTTTTATTTATGGGTGAGTGTGCCGATCGGTATACTCACCCATTCATTTTCATAGGACCTGCCGGACCCACCGCTGATAGCTCTGTAGAGGTGAGTAACCTCTCTGGGGACTTTCAATGTTGGGGAGGGAGGGTTAGGGTTAGGCTTTTAGGAAGGGAGGGTTTGGGTCAGGGTCATAGAAGGGGAAGATTAGGGTCAGGCTGCGGGGAGGGGGTCTTAGATTTAGGCTGTAGAGAAGGGAGTATAAAGGTTAGGCTAGGGAGAAGGGAGGGTTAGGGTCAGGCTGCGGGGAAGGGAAGGTTAGGGTGAGTCTGTGGGGAAGGGAGGGTTAGGGTAATGAAAGAGGAGGGTTAGGGTTAGAATTAGGGGAGAGGTTAGGATAGTTTTTAGCCTTACTTTTTGGAGCACCGTGTTCTGTGCTCCGGGGATCGATTGCTATGCCTCATCGAGGCATAAGCAATCGATTTCCCAGCCAATTCGAAACTGGGTGGGAGAGAATGGCCCTATCGAAATAGTACCATTCTTAGTGGGGACTCTCACCCAGAAAGTTACACCTGGGTAAAACCATGTTGATCGCAGGGGAGGCAAATTGAATCAGTTGCAAACAGTATTAGAGTTAAGAGGTGATGTTTCCCAGCACAAGTCTAATAACAGTTTAAAAATAGAGCTGGTCAATAGGCAAAACCATTAAAAAAATGTAATGAATTTGACTCCCCCTAAAATGAATTAACATTAATTTGCTCAGATGTTACTCTCCACCTGTTCTCCTCTTGACCCTACAGCTGAATTTCCCTCCAATAGCATTCCCTAAGCAAAAAATGCCATTGTATGCAAGGGTGCAGGGAATATTTACAATCTGACATTAACTCTCCCGGCACCTGCTGTGCTTTGCTGTGCTTTCCGGTTAAGATGTTAATGTTGGGATTTAAGGTTAGGGCAAGAGTTAGCGGACCCGATCCAGATTGAGTTATGTATGCTACATACGTAAGTCAGCTGTGAATTGGTACTGCGCATGGAGGTACACATGGTGGGTGGGGTTAGGTATTTAAATTGTTCAATAAGGACTTGGTTAAGCCCTTATGTACAATTTAGTACTCCCCACACACAGGGTTGAATGCGGAATACTTGAGATAGGGTCCCGGCCATGGCAATGCATTCTGCACGCAGCAAATTAGGATAGAAAATTCCATGTGTTATCCTCCACAATGGAGGCTCACGCATAGGTCTTGTCACTATAGTGTCACAGGAGAGGGTCCTGTCACTATAATATCACAGGAGAGGGTCTTGTCACTATAGTATCACAGGAGAGGGTCCTGTCACTATAGTATCACAGAAGAGGGTCTAGTCACTTAAGCAGATATGTAGGAGTCTGTCCCTGCATCACTGCTATAGTGATCAGATGCTGCAGGACTGGAAGGTGAGTATAGGGGGGAGGGAACTGCTGGGTCAGAATTCGGTACAGGAGCCCTTTTAGCCGGAACAGACCATTAAAAAACGGTACTGTACCTGCTTAATAGGTAGAGTTGGAGGGTATGGACTATGCATGACATACATACCGCTCTCTGATAATCCACTATACACTTGCTCTATGCACATCTAGTATATAGACATTTATATTATCTTCTATTTATTCATATGTCTTTACTAAAGGCCCAGTTGCTTATATAATGCCAAAAACTTTCCAACACTGCAAATGGATCTACAGTACAAGTCTAGAGTAAAAGTGAACTTTTGCTGATGAGCTATGTGTAGACATATGCAGGCCCCTTTTCAGATTTCTGTAGCTAAATTAACATAAAACACAGCTTACTATGCACAGCCACAACACTACTGAGCTCTAAAACCCCATATAACATGATGTGCATAGCATTATGTTGGATTTACAAGACTGCCGGGCTTTTTTGAGAGCCGACAAACAGGTGCATTCATAAAGATCTATATAAAACACCCAATAAGGAACAATAGGAAATATAAGGACAGAGGGATTTAGCTCCAAAAGACTTGCAAAAAGGAGGGACACTACTGACTGTCTATCTGTGTATAATTGAAAATAATATGTAGGAAACATTTGCTCAATGCAACCCTGAAAGGTTGTCTGTGAATTACAATAAGCTACAGATTTCCATATAAGATGCAGAACAATGTATGCAGACATAAGTGATTTATATATACCAGCTCTGCTTATTCCCTTATCATAAAAAGGTCTTATTGTTAGGCTTCGGAAGTGCAGATGAGGACAGCAACTGAAAACGGTCAAGCAATGAAGGAAGTTTTTCCAAGGTAAAGGAATAATAATTATTCTAAACAGCGCAGAGTCAGTTCCTAAATGTTCCTCTCCTGGGCTGACCCGAAGGAGGTAAATGCAATGGAGTGGCAAGACATGTATCTCTGAATCCTGCAGTGATATTCTATGTTCCATCAGGGGAGTTGTTGCTGTTCCGATGTTCCCACTTTTCAAAATGATACAGTCAAAAGTAGAATGTCAGCTTTATCATTTAAGACGTGGTCCCAATTCTGAAAAATATATGTCAGTATAGGAACACTATGGAAAGCTGTAATTCTGACTGCTGTACCCGTGTGCTGAGCTCTGCTGCTCCGTGATTCCCCATTGTAGTTAGAATTAGGAATTAGGTTTAGGATTAGGGTTCGGATTAGGGTTAGGAGACCTGATACTTATACTTAAGAGCATTTCCCATCCGCACAGAAGACCCGATTCACAGTTAAGAAGCTGCTGCTATTTCCATGTGTATTTATAAGAACGGATAAACTGTGCATACGTGGTACCCTTATTTATGCAATCCACGTAGGATTTAGGAACGGTGATCCCTTAAGAACAATTCTCAACCCCACGCTTAATGAGATAAGTAAGAGGGGGCGTGCCAGGCCATGTTAAGAAGAAAGTTAAGAAAAGTGGGTGGGTGGAAGTATTTAAATAGGGCAGACAGGGCGCGGTTTGCTAAATATGGGCCGGATCCAGAACTACGTCCGTCTTCCATAGACGGACGTAGTTCAATAAACAGTAGCTACTGCGCATGCGTATTAGCTATTGTACGTAATCTGCGTATCGTTTCTTTTAGACCGCATATACGCAATCTACGTATCGAAACGACACGCAGATTACGTACAATAGCTACTACGCATGCGCAGTAGCTACTGTTTATTGAACTACGTCCATCTATGGAAGACGGACGTAGTTCTGGATCCGGCCCTATGTGTGTATTTTAGCTACTGAAGAGGAGACATATACGGAAGGAAAGATAAGGCCTATGGGCTTCTTAAGTCAGTTAAGAACAACAAAAACGAGGGCGTGTCAAGGAGTTGTCTTGCAAGTTAGGTGCGTATAACTGCGAATCCATTCCTTCTTATCTCCTTCTTAACTGTGAATCAGAGTTGGTAAAGTCCGCATGTAAGAGGCCAGTTAGCAGACTTCCGTGTCAATAAACCTACCTTAACGTCTCTGCGCATCCCACTGTTGGTACAGAATGCCTTGTCATATGGAAGTGCCCAACCCAGCCCATACTGTACCGCCCGCAACAAGAATAATCGATTGTACTGAGTGTTGTCACATCCTGACGTACAGAACTCTGAATGTATGGCAACCTGCTCGGCATGTTCAGAGTTGTGTTGCGAAACATCTGACGTGTGCATTGACTTACGTCGGCTGGTCAGAATCTGGTCCAGGGAGAGGGATAGGGGGCCGTAGTCAGAGATCCGATTTCTCGGCTAGTCCCGTGCGCATTTTTAAGATCGGACCAACTGCACATGCGTAGTAACTTTATTTACGTAGTTATCGTAGACTATACGAGTGGAAGTGCCTTACAAACAAACCTGTGAATTGCACATTGGTACATACGGACGGATATGTGACACAAATATATGCACGAGAAAATTTAAATAAAAAAAGGGCGTGGGGAGGCATTAAAATGAAGAAAAATGGGCGCGACTATCATGCGCTCGGGAATGCACTCGGAAAGTTAGAGGTGGTCTATGGTGGCGGATGTCTTCAATAGCACAGCCGAGAGAGGGGGGTGTTGTGCTTGTGAGGGGGTTTGGCCTGCATCAGCTGCGCATATAATTGTGATCCGATCGCCACATGGATCTCTGAATATGGCCTCTGGTTAGGGTTAGGAATTAGGCATAAGGATAGGGGTATTATAAAGGTGATCAAACGTGTCGGCATTACAATATTCAATCAGATCGGAGTTGTGGCAATGTCTGATTGAAAGCAGCCAATGAGTGGACACTAACTGCAATTCAATCCCGCCACATTCACTTTCAACAGACCGGTAAACCATACCAGTTCCCTAATCATTATTAACTATGGAGCTCATGGATGACGGCAGGGAAGACAGGGTGACCATGTGCCATGGTGGAACAGATTAGGCAGCTGCAGACAAGGGCATCGGCAGAACGTTGGACGGCAACTTGACTCCCCCTGCAATCAACATGGTTTAGCCCAGGAGTAACTTATGTCAAGCACTTACTTAAGTCTGGATCCAGACCATTGAACTTAAGAGTAGGGTGTAGGAAGGTATTTTTTTGCAAAGGAAGTATTAAAGAATAATGCACTTTTGCTTACTCAGAAACGCACGCCTCTAAACTTTACTATGACTTTGTGAGACCATAACCACAGGGTCAACAAACTGTGTGCAAACAAGCCATGAGCCTTGCTGGAAGACCCTCGTATAAAACGTTCTACTTAAATTAGTTTCTTCATTTATTATTGCAGATACCTGTAGTGAACGAACAGATTGTGAAACAACATTAATTCATACATTCATTAATCATAGGTAAATACAATGTTAAATTAAGTAGGTCATTTAAGAGCAGAGCTTTCTGTTGAGTTATTTTATGCTTCTTTCAAAGTTCTAAGAACATTTTTTAGAAAATTGGAATCTTTATAAAGTTTTATTGAGACACAAATGTAATATGTACATAGAAAAATAGAATTAATGAGCAGGCAGGTCTTAGATCAACTCTTGTCACAATTTGTTCAGTTCTTTGATTTCTGCACTTTATGCTTGTTTACCTTCAGCCTCTCACATGATTCCGTTTGTCTTTGCACTTCCTGGTTCACTCCCTGCTGCAGGCATTATCTCTCAGGTGCCACTCATTACCTTGCTGGACTGCCTCATCACCTGCTCTATTTAAACCTCTCACTAACCTCACTGCTCTGTCAGAGCAACAGCTAATCTTAATCTGCTGATTGGTGTCCTTGAGTTTGCTCATGTGCTCTGGCTCCCTGGTTCCTGGTTCCCTAAAAGTCTTATTCTAGTATTCCTGTATCACTGGTTCCAGCACAGCTCCAGTCCTGTCATCGGATTCCAGCCTCAGTAGCAGTGTCTACACTACCTGTAACTATTACCCCTGCTCTTCTTGGATCTCGCCTCACCGTCTCTGTGTCTGTGCACTAGTTCAGAGGGCTGCAACCTGCCCCTTTCCTGCAGCAAAGTCCATCCCTGCCACCAGGGTCTTTGGTGAATACCTGGCTTGGGGTTAGATTCCGCACCTGTGGTCTGGTGTGGTCTGTTTCCGGACCGGTGCTGAGCTCGATGATGATAACTCTAAATTACAGTGTGGAGATAAAGTTGTCCAAAATTGGTAAATACCTGGAAACACAATCAGTATCCATTTGCATGCAAAACAATAACTTAGGACCAGTTCCTGGACTCCGTGCATTTTCCATTTGCACGGTGGTCAGTAAGTCCGCATGTGAGAAGGGACTGAACTTATTTGTCTGCTCTGCCTTTAAATCTCTGCACGCATCTGCATCTGCCTGAACGCAGATCTGTGGAAATCTTACTTTCGCCGCCCACTTACCTTTATTTGCATATCTACCACCGTCTCTCTGCTGGGGATTAGTCATGCAGAATTTGTGGAACCAATACCAGCATCTATCTCTTCTCTATCACAAAAATACAATAAAGTGAAGCAAGCACAAATGGCAAAGCAAAATGCCAGGTGTCAAGCTTGGCAGATCAGGGAGGAGGGGTTAGAGTGCAGTGAGAGGTTAAGAGGTTAAGAGGGAGCCACCAGGTGGGGACGGGGTAAAAGGGTAACAGAGGGAGACAAAATGGTACATAGTAATAAAGGAAATGGTGGAGGAGGGAATAACACTAGGTTGGACGGTCCTGCTCACGTGAACTAACACACTAAGTGGGAGGGAAGAGCTTACAGAAGACATAAGGAGGGGAAAGGAATTGGACTGCTGGTGTGAGCGGAAGAGGGAGAAAGAAGGAAAAGAAGGGATAGACTTGGATGCAGTGAGGATGTTAAGTGGAGGAGGACAGGCTAGCCTGAACTGGTGCGTTTTGAATGAGCACTTGAACTATGTTACACACGATGGAAGTTATATTAGTAAGAGGATCCGGGGGTGTATGTGTACGGCACTTTGCGTGCGTAAGTGAGCTCCCGTGCGGAGCTTTGAATCCTATCCCTTGTTTGGATATTGAGTATAAATAGAAACACAGAGGGGAGCATATTTGGCTATGCTAAATTTTTGAGCTTTGCGTCACTTCAGGCAGAAGGGAGCTGTCAGCGGAAATCCTACTTCTTACCAGTCAAATCTGAAAATATTGTTTAAAAATACTTTTAGGTGTCAGTTGGAAGTAAAAAAGGCATCAATCATCCAGTAGCACTGGTTCACTTCAGTCCAGAGGAAATTTAGCTTTTCAAATGCTGCGTTTCTCTGTGACAGAAGAACATATAGCAGTGGTTTCATCTATACAGGCTTTAAAACAAGGTTTAACAGATAACACGTTAAATAAGTTCTTAATATTTTTTTTCTTTATTCTTTTTGCTGCTGTGGATTTTTTTTGCCTTATTATTTGAGCGTTGGGAAAATAAAAAGCCACAGAGATCCCCAGCTGGTGAATTAGAAAGTAGGTTTGTTTTAATAGTGTTTCTACTCACCATACTTTCGTTATTTATTTCCGTTCTGCTCGGATTACGTGAAACATACTGCCACATTTTTAGTCACTTGTTTGCTGACAAATAGATGAAACGATTTTTTTTTCAACATATTTTTTTTTTCCTTTTCAAGATTATTATTTGATAGATGAAATGTCAGAAATAATTAGATTTTTTTTTTGCCTCCTACTCTGGATTTATGAGTATTTTTTGCTGGGAGCAAAGTGTCAATATGTTTCAGGGGTCATTTAAGAAATTCCTATAGATGTGAGTTTTAAATTACAAAAGACTCCCTTATGAATAGAATGTACAGTCAGTTAACATTTGCATAACACATACTGTTGTTATTGCTTTGCTGCATGACAATTTAAATAACATACACATATACGCACAGATATTTGTATATATATATATTATATGCATACACACACATTCTATCTATCTATCTATCTATCTATCTATCTATCTATCTATCTATCTATCTATCTCTCTATCTATCTATCTC
>WWET01001564.1:299290-320288 GCA_011038615.1 Limnodynastes dumerilii | reverse complement strand
GTCTCTGGAGCAGGCCCTTCATGTAGGTGAACAAGGCACCCCCCCCCCCTGCACTGCGACGTGTTGGACCTAGGACCCTACCTTAAGTATGTCTGCTTAGCCAAGTCCATACTGTACGATTACCATAGCTAATCCCACCCACCTTGTATATCTCTTATGCATGGTGAGTGTGTTGATGCCCAATACGTAGAATGAATTCGGATGGATGGCGTTCAATGCAGAATTCCAAGTACTGTGCCTGCGCAGTACAGACCGATAGGAGACTTACTTAGCGTACATAAGTCTTTCTGTATTAGTTCTGGTCTAGGATCTGGCCCATTGGGTGCAGGGTGAGTGCCCCTATGTTTGAGTTATGTCACATCATCTTCATTGCAAATTAACAGCAACTTCTGCTGTAAGCATGAAATACTTCAGACCTGGAAGCTTGCATTGTCTACATGGGAACCAGGACACTGTGGTTTATACACCGAGCGTAGTCAGAGAGAAAGAGAGAGAAAAATCAGAGCTCTAGTTGAAATTCAGATCACAGCAAAAGCAATTTCCGAGTGTGCAAAGTACTGTCAGCAAGCCTGATGTTTGTGTATGAAATATAGACAATATGACTGGCCCATCGGATTCCTCTGTCAGTCTGATGGATGGAACTTGTGCAGCAGCAAAGCGGATGCTTTAGAGCTCAGTCTCTCGCCCGTTGAAAGGGGATCGAGGTTTAATAGAGGTAAAAGTTTCTTTTAATCTGCTGAAATTCCTAACTGCGACTACAGCGGAAATAAAACAAGAAATGACTCCTAGCCCCAGGCAGGAAGCGTTGGTGTAGGGGAGACTGGCACGGCTGGCATTTAAATCTATTCTGTAGAGCCCTGTTTTTGCCAACAGTGAATATTAATGCAGTATGTGAGGGGCATTAATCTGCTGCGTTCTTATCATAGGGCTCATTTTATGAGACAGATTCTGTGGCCCATTTTACCTCAATACCTTTTATAATAAGGGCTCAAACAGGCTCAGGCTTAATGGGTATGGCAGGGATTTAAGGTACAGCTATGGCCTCGTTCAGCGGTCATGCAAAACGGCAGCCATATTAACTCATAATTGCCGACTCTCCCGGAATGTCTGGAAGACTCCCGAAATTCAGGCAGTTCTCCCGGTATCCCAGGAGAGCCGGCAAATCTCTCGCAACGGACTTGAGGCTTGTGGTTTCCATGAAACCACGACCTGAAGTCCTGCCCCCTGCCTGGCAACAATAGTATATTAGTGTTGCTAGGGACAGGGAGGGACTTGATGACACAAATTGTGTCATCAAGCCCCACCCCCATCCCTATGAAACCCCCAAAAGGGGTAATTGAGTCAAGGGGCGTGGCTTAATGATGCGATTTGCATAAATCGCACCATTAAGCCCCGCCACCTACATGCATCTATGGCTTCGAAAAGCCGGCAACCCTGTTTTAACTATGAATATCAAGCGCTCCCTCAAAACAGACCTAGCCCATCCTTCCTCTACCTAACCTCCTCCCACTCCCCATGACCTCTCTCTTTGGTCCAGATATAAAATTAAGTATGCACAGTGGTAGTAAGTCTACGCAGCGAAGGCAAACTTACATTAAAGCCTAGATTTACTGACATTCTCTAGTAGGTAATAGGAAAGTGAGAGCTACATTCCCATTGGTTGCTATGAGCTACAGCTTTACTTACTGTACAATTTAAATAGAGACGAGTGGTTCGCATTTCTTTAAAACTGACAGAATTTGAGGGATCTGAGTGGAATTAAGGCATGCTTTAATTCCTCCTGCCAAATCCAGATTTGAAAACAAACCAAAATGCCATTTTTCTGAAAGTGTCAAAACACGCGGTTTGGGATTCTGCAGGAGATCTCCAGTGATTTGGCAGCCATTTTGTGGCTATATAAGGCACTACCTCGTCATTTTGGAGCCATCTTAGCAAAAGAGTATAAGATAATTTTTGCAGCACTACTGGCTGTGAAAGAAGAAGGAGCTTGAAATCAAGAGAGGAAAGTTACACCTGGGCTAAACCATGTTGATTTCAGGGGGAGTCAAGTTAATTGTATACTTTGCATGCAGGGATATTTCTTTGAATTGCTTACTGCACACAGATACTGACCAGCTTTACTTTTACACTGTTATTTAGATCAGGGTTGCTGTCTTTTAAAAGCTTCCCTCCGGGACCTCCATAGATGCATGAGGGGCGAGGCTTTATGATTTATGCAAATCGGGTCATTAAGCCCCACCCCTTGGCTATCAATTACCCTTTTGGTGGTTTCATAGGGATGGGGGTGGGGCTAGAAGACGCAATTTGCATAATCAATTCCCTCCCTGTCCCAGGGGGGCAGGACTTGAGGCCGTGGTTTCATGGAAACCACAAGCCTCAAGTCCCTTGTGGGAGATATTCCAGCTCTCCCGGGATACTGGGAGAACTGCCCGAATTTTGGAAGTCTCCCAGACATTCCGGGAGAGTCGGCAACTATGATTTAGACTTGGTATAGGAAACATCACCTCTCAACTCGAATACTTGGGCCGTATTCAGAGATCTGTGTGGAGATCGGGCTGCAATTATACGCATGGCCGGTTGTCTATAAAATGTCACATGACTACAGATATGTGGACAAGTAGAACTGGTCAAACGAATGTACTTTGTGGGTGTATCGCCTTTAGCATCAGCAAATTAGAGACCATCCCATTGTGCACACAATAAACTTGATGGAGTAGTATTTATTAAAAAATGACAGGTCTGTGCAGGAGATGCTGGCTGTGGACTGTAATATTACTGGATGCTTTTGGCTTTTGGCAACAGCCTGTAAAACTTTGAAGCAGCTGCAAGAAATGTTCCATTTTCCATGTCATCAACTGAAGAACGAGGTAGTAACTAGGTAGAATTCCATCCTTTATATGCTTCAACGACGAACAAGAACAAGCTATCAAGATGTCAACGTCAATCCAAGAGATAGGGAGAGGGGGATATTACCTTACTGCAGAAGAAGCTCCTTTTTATGAAAGATACTGAAACCCTTTTAAATTGTGGCCCAAGATGTAAGTACAGATGCAGCCAGCATTAAGCCAGATCATCCCTTAATTAAGCTGATGAACCAGCTGGGGACGCTGAAGCAAGGGATGAAAGTAAGTGAATATGCTAATACATTGGACTTGTTGATAAAGTTCTTTATTTGCTTCGTCCGGACACAAGGCTTAGCAACACCTTGGAATTGGATCACTACTTTGTTTTTTCAATGACACAGATATTAAGAGATGCAAGGAGTTGCTTGTGAGCTCCTGCTGCAGGTTCTCTATAAAAGGCTTCTGCCAGGAAACAACTGACAATTTCAAACACAACCACTGGTGATGGGGAGTCAAGACAGCGAACCACAGTCAGAGATTAAGACATCTGGGGCCAGATTTACTAAGCTGCGGGTTTGGAAAAGTGGAGATGTTGCCCTGACATTCTCTAGTATGTAATAAGAAAGGGCCTGATCCAGACCTACGCTGATGCGCTGTGTTTACTAAAGCACAGGGTATCGGCGTTCATTTTGACCGACACTCCCCCTGTGCGGGCGTATGGCCCGCCGGCGTAAGGAAGGGGCCATACGCTCGCACAGGAGCGTATGGCTGTTTAGCCCACCCTCATTTAACTAGCTCCCCCCGCCAATGAATAAAATGGATTAAACAATTCAGGGGGGTTTTACCAAAATTAAAACCAAAACATGACGATGAATATGAGTCAAAACCAAAACCAAAACAGGAGAGGATGGTGCTCATCTCTAGATTTAAATCCCTCTTCCAGATCACCATGCCCACACATATTATGATGCACTGCATTATATTACTTTTGTGTTGTTTTGCCCTATTACCACTGTATTTTACCATGTAGGTCATGTTATTTAACATAATAATAATAATAATAATAATAATAATAATAATTATAATGCACCATTTGTCGTGTACACATCATATTGGAATTATACACTCTAAATATTCCATGTCAAAATGCCCACAAAGGATTTGCATATGATGATGTGACTGGGTGAACTTCTCCAAGCTTATACTGTATTGCATAGTATGTCCTTGCTCAACCAAGCTGTTATTATTCTTGCACTGGATCCTTTCCAATTAGTTTGCATGCAGATCTTCTTACTCACCTGTTTTCTCTTCTCACTTTCAGCTGTAAATAAGAGATGCAACCATCAATGTCACTGCATGTGTGAGCATTTAATGCTGTACCTCTCAGTTGACAGCCAACTGAACCTCTCACTGACAGCTTCAGAAGAAGTCAATGGGCCTGATCCAGCGCTACGAAAATTCGCAACGACGGGCGAATGCGAACGTACGCTCGTCGTATCAAACTACACGCCCCTAGCACTCCCATAGTAAAGTCCCTGCTTACGGCGGCTATACCCTACACTGCGTACGACCGTCGGCCGTACGAAAATTCGCAGAGAATACGCTGAGAAAATACGCTTAGCACGCCCATACTGTACAATTTAAATGGCTATCCCCGCCTCCCTGTAGTAAAACGGGCGCCCAGCCGACCATCGTAAAAAAAATACGCTCGGCGAGCGAAAAATACGCTAACGATACGCCCGCTATTCGCTCATGACGCGCGGGCGACCGGAACCTGTCATACTGGGCATGCGCATTGCGAATTTTTTGACGAAAATTCGCTTACGATGAGCGTACGCTCGCTTGCGAGCGTTGCTCTGGATCAGGCCCAATGATACTACTGAGTCAGCATTTCAGTCATGCAGACTCTGCCTACATGCTTGAAATCCCGTCACTCAGCAATGCAGGTGAATCCCCCTTTAAATTTACACCTGGTAGGAAAGCATTCCGCTCACTTAGCATGGATACACACACAAGCACTGTATAATCTGATTGAAACAGATGAAAGTTGGGGAAAAATCGAAAGTCTATATCTCACCCATTATTATTATAGTTTGTTTGGAGAGTAGAATTTGCCTTTAATCTCTTTTATCACAAGCATGGTGTAATTATCATGTATTTTGTCTGCTGTAAAAATTGGATTGCCTTTGTAGAATGAACTTAACTGCACATTTACACACAAAAAAAACAAACATTAAAAATAAATGAATTTCAATTGGTCTTTGAAGTCAGCAATCTCTACAGTCTGAAACCCTACAAGATGATTTCCATTTGCATTAAATCAACTTTTCATGTTGTTTTGCATTAACTATCGCACTTCCAGTTCTACAACTGATCGTTCTTACTTTATTGTCTCAAAAAAATATAAACATATAACAAATCATTTTTCCAGCAGGGGTTTATTACTTACTTACGGTTCATGTGGTGACTTCAATTTGGGATTAAGTAAATCTTCCAATTTCACTGTGTTAAAAGGAAGGTGTTTTATTTCTTTCACACATGATAAACTATTGCCATGCTGCCTACCAGTTTCCACCTCAACACAGTAATGTATTTCCTGATTTACCCTCATATTCCTTTTTTTATTAGTGATCAGAAGCAAAGTGTTATTAAACTGCTCCAAGGCGTGGAGCCTAACTAAAGCCTGGTTTTCATTGTTTCCCCCTAGTGGTGGGGACAGGCTTTGCTGCAGACTCTCATCAGGTCACAACCTCAGAATGCAGTTCCAGATGCAGAACCAGATACAAAGAAATAAAAACCAAAAGTTTTTTATTAGTACACAAACAAGAGTCACGTGGCTTACAGGAGAATTGTGAACTGAGACCAACAAGAAAATTTACAGTGACAAAACAGGGAACATTATCAGATAGACAGCAGGCTATAAGCATTAGAGACACAAGGCTGGATTCACAACCCCGTAATTTGTAACATCCGTGCCTAATTTGCCAATTCTAGTTACTACGAATGCATAGTAACTATTTTACGCTATCTACCGCATGTACGCAATCTATGTAATGAAACGATACGCAGATTACGTACAATAGCTACTACGCATGCGCAGTAGCTACTGTTTATTGAACTACGTCTGTCTATGGAAGACAGACGTAGGTCTGGATCCGGCCCATTGAATGTAATGGCAATAGTAGAAGACTAAACAATTAGCAAAATTAAAATTAAAATAAAAATGAAACACATAAATTACAATATCATTTGTGCAGCCTCAATGTATTTTTATTTACTGGAGAATTTGAATGTGACCTTAGGATAAACACTTCAAAACACTGGAGAAGGAAAAAGTTTATCTTTGGTGCACTCATTTCTTACTGTATATCATTTAGAGTATTAACTTAATTCATATTAATTAAAATAAACATACTTTAGCAACATAGGGGTAGATCCAGACCTACGTTCCCTTTCTGTTTCAACACGTAGCGTGTTTATGCTATCGTAATTACTATGCATTCCCCTAGACACTCCCCTAACTCGTACGCACTTTTGTCGTTTTACACTTTCCAAACGTGCCGTAACATCTGCCACGTGCATGCTGAGTACATACAAAATAAAGTTTTTACGCTTCCGGCTAGCGAATGTTGTTCTGGATCTCGGCCATAGAGACCAAAATATTTAAAAGCGTGAAACAGTGGATTAAGACAGAATTGAGTATCATAAAAGCAAATATGACCAGACTGTTCAAATGTGAATATCTGTGAGAGGCTAAGGGCCCGATTCAATTAGCTAAAAAGCATTCGCCGGCGTATTTTTAACACTTTTTTTTGTAAAATTACGGCCGATTTTTTTTTTTTGCAATTCAATTATTTTTCTAGCATTAAAAATACGCCGGTTTTTGAACGATAAAATTTTTTAAGCTGCCCTATGTTGTGCCCCAACAGGGCATGCTGATGCTTGTAGAACTACAAGCATCAGCATGCCCATGGATGCCAGGGCATGCGGCACCATGCCCTGCTATCCAGGGACCGCTGAGCAGTAGGTAAAAAAAAAAAAATCCTTCACTGAACGCCGCAAATTACTTCCTGGTAGCAGGAAGTGCCGGCGCTACTGAGGCTATTACCCAGTGTCTGAAGTATCGTGAGAACGTGATTTCAGGCACTGGGTAATAGCCTCTCAGGAGGTGATTTGCGGCGTTTAGAAACAGTTTTTTTTTTCTCCCGTTCATTTTTTACTTCGCTGCCTGCTGTTTTAGCGCAGCGTAAAAAAAAGATTGAATTAGGGTTTTTTTTGCGGGCGAATGCGTCGTATTTTTTCCGACGCTAAATTTTTTTAAATACCGCCTGCAACTGAATCAGGCCCTATGAGTTTATAATGTTACTTGATGTAAACTTTTATAGATATATAGTACGAGAAGAATATGATCAATGTAATTGTAATTGATTTAATTATTGCCATTGAGGGAAATTTTATTAAGAGAAATTTGTCCCTGTACTATGTTTCCCTATATTTAATGTTTAGTGTTTAGCAGAGTATTTACAGTGAATAACATTATAAACTCATAGCATTTCATATATCATATAAATATATTTATAGTTCAACACTCTTCAATATTTCGCCCTTTTCAACTTTTAATACTAAACTATGTTAATTTTAATGCATATGAAAAAGTTTTAAGACATAGAAAGTGATTTCACCATTTAGACTGAACTTCTTTTGTTCTATAATGTCTTTGCTGTGTCTCTTCAACCCTCATTCTCCCTCCTTTTGTCTCTAACTCCCACTTTCTTTCATGCCCCTCTGTGTCTTTTCAACCCCTATACTCTGCCAATGTGTGTCCTTAACCCCCTGTCTCCAAGAAACTCACTTTCTCATCTCCTTTGTCTCTCCAACCCCCTTTTCTTACTCTTTCTGTGTCTCTCTAATCCACACTATCTCCCCCTGTTTATGTCTCTAAAACCCGCTGCTCCTTCTGTTTCTCCCTGTGTTCTCCTCTCCCTGTGGCTCTGCAGAGCTGTTCATTAGCATTAGCAGAATGGTCTCTTTATCTGCCACCTGCATTCTTCAGATGCTGGAGGCAGCACGATACTGATAACCTGAGGTCATGTGACACTAGTATTGCGCTACTTGTTGCTCCAATGAAAAAAGCCAACAGCAGATGCAATGACACATTGCCGGACCAATTGCTGATAATTATCAGTGCGGATCCTGCAATATGACACTGTCTGCTGCAAGGGCAGTATCATCGGCAGTGTGGGTAGTGCCATTGAGTGTCACTCCTCTGAAGATTCAGTGCAAACCCCCTTAGCACATGGTTGCCAACTTTTGCAAATGAATATCAGGGAGATTGTGATAACCCTATCAAGGCGCTGCACCAAAGGGGTGTGTCCTGTACTACCAAAGGGGTGTGTCTTGCACTAAAGGGGTGTGTCCTGTGGCTGTCTAGAACTGCCAGGAAAAGTATTTCTCAATAAAAATGGCAGCAAAAGTATTTATTCAGCTTTAAATTATCAGTGAATAAATACGTATTTATTAAAAAGATAATTGCCAGTCTTTGATTACATCATAGCCTCCATAAAAATGGCTGCCTCCATAGGCCTCAATGCAGGGAAATAGGACACAATATCTACATTTTGTCATAATACAGCAGTGACATTTGGAACTGAATCAACATCAGGGAGATTATCAAACACTTCAGGGAGTCAGGGAGATTATCCACATTTCAGGGAGTCTCCCTGATATTCAGGGAGAGTTGGCAACTATGCTTTAGCAACACCACTGCATGAAAATAATTTCTGCAAATAGCAAGCTATAACCCTACATCATGCATTCTGGAAGCCCTGTAGCAGGAAAGAGAATTATCAGTAAGTCCCTTATATTAACCAAGCTCTGAGAAGTGTGTTCTGATAATACACAGTTCACCACAACAAATCAGTTATAATCCATTAAGTAACCTATACAATATTTACACTAATGTTTAGATCTGGTTAATGAAACTTTGTCGAGCATCCATAACAGTGAAAAATGTAGATGTAACAATATTCCCAGGCTTTTTATTACCTAGTATAGATTTATTGACAGGCCTGTGTAAAGATAAATGTCAGGGTCATTGCGCTGATTCTTGGATTACTGCTGGAGAAATATAAAGCTCTTTGCCCTTCAGTTTGGCATGACAGACCCGCCTGCTCCTTACTGGATACTCAGTCCCCGAATCCCTTTTCATCCCCACCTCCACCCTTTTCACAATGCATTTAAAATTACAAGATGCTTCATTTCTCTCTGACCATGATTGATAGCTATTCATAAGTCATAAAACAGAAGCATGACAGATGCAGCAGAGATATTAACCTACAGAGAGCAGACTATCCGTGGAACGTAGCAGAAATGCCATTAGCTGGGTCCCAGCGGAACTTTCTATTAAGAATGAAACGTGATCATTTTCCATTGGCCGTCAGCAAACTTCCTCTCTCTCTCTCTCTGTCTGTGCCTTATGGGAAGGAGTCTCTGGGGAAGTGGCTATGTTTGTGTTTGGATGAGTAGAGCTGTTATCTGTTCATTTGCAGAAGGCTCGTTTTGGGCTGTTGTATTTAAAGAGCTGAAGTTTTAGGGTTGGGTAGCAGGCTCCAAAATACAGTAACATGGAATGAATTGTAAGATCAACAGATGAGGGGCCGTATCCTAAAATAAGAAAGTCACCCGACTTCTTCCGCAAGCTGTTGGCGGAAGTTGGGTCATTTTATGGTAGTGCATCAGATATTCTGCAATGGAACTCATATCATACGGATTCGGATGGAGAATTTAAGGTATAGTTCTGGTCCAGATCGACGCATGTGAGAGGGCATTGACAGGGGAGTTCACTCAATTCTCTGATTCTTAGATTTACAGACCCCCTGTGCACATATAAATGCATGGAGGTCTGAAGCAGGTTTGTAGCTACCCCTCAACAAGGGGAAAAGCCCATAAGATCCACATATGCAGAGAGAAGACTTCTTGGCTCTGTTCTGGACAGGTCTTTTCCACGTTTTCTGGCCTCTGTGATGGCGACTCAAGTCATGGGTGGTAGTGTTACTGGTGGTGCCCTATGGCCCTGGATAGTATCGATAACCTTATAATGTACTGTAATATTCTAAAATAATAGTGTAACTGTGTGCTTGCTGACCAACAATCTTTTACATGGGCCAGATTTACTGGAAAAGCGGAGATGTTGCCTATAGCAACCAATCAGATACTAGCTCTCACGTTCCTATTACGTACTTGAAAATGTCAGCTATAATTTGATTGGTTGCTATGGGCAACATCTTCACTTTTCCAAACTTGCAGCTTAGTAAATCTGGCCCCATGTGTCTTTTGAACAGGGGGTCTGAGGTCTATAGATTATAAGGTATTTAAACATTCCAGTGGAATAGAGATTTACAATTTTGAACTTTTTCATAAAGATTATAACAGAGATGGTGTAAAATAAAAAAGAAGAAAACATAGTTGTCCCTCGACAGTTATCAAACTCTAGTGTCCACACCAGATACAGGCCCATATTGAGAGTACCGGACGTATAACATATACGTCCGGTGTAAAAATCGCTAAACACCGGGCGTATATGTTATACGTCTGGTACTCTGAACACGGGCCACAATTAGTAACAGCAAGTTAGTTTAGCATTCCATCTCATATGTATTCCTCTATCCTCTTTCCATAGGTAGTACGAGAGGCCAACTACATCTTTATCTACACAGATAGTAGCTTAGATCCTTAAGTCTCTCTGGGAAGACCAAAGACCAAGATAAGATCTCAGCAATGGAGTTTTCCATCAATAGTCATACATACACCAGGGAACCCTTTACAGAAGCTTTTAGTACAGTAACGTTGATCGTTTCATAATCATTGATAAGAATCAGTAGCTGAAATGAGGTAGAGTTAACTAACTTCTGAATGCAAGTATGAAGTGGACTTCATCTGCTCATTTTATAACACAGTCACTTAATATATCTATAATGGGCCAGATCCAGAAAAACGCTTGTGAGCGAATTTACGCGTGGTGGAGCCGTAAAATCGCCTTTTGGTAAGTACTGCGCATGCGCACCATAGAATATACGCTCTGTAACGTAGCGTAATTGTGAACGTATGGGCCATTCACATATGTGTCACGTAAATACTTACGTGTGGGCGTGCCAATTTTACGTGAGTCCAAAATACGTCTGAAATACGTTATGTAGGCGGGGGGTTGTATTTAAAGTGTACAGTATGGGCGTGCTTAGCTGCATAAATACGTGTTGCCCATACGTACGCGTGCGGATCACTGCGATTACGTTGCCAAAAGTTAAGGTAGGGTTTGAAAAGTGTATCTTGACAAAATACGTACATTCAAGGGGTGTGCCTAGGCGAGTGTATAGAACTTACGCGCACGAAAATACGCTACGCGAATAAAAGTACGGCAAACATAGTTCTGGATCTACCCCAATGTAACTGTGCTCCTTAATGTATGGAAGGTCCTTCAGTCTTGGGATAGGAAACATCACCTCTCAGCTCTAATACTGTTTGAGACAGACAAAATTTGCCTCAACTGCGATTCAACAATTGACTTCCTTGTCTAGGTGTAACTTTCCACCTGTTTTTCTCCTATTTTTAAATTGAGGATGTGCTACTAAGAATTGATCTATGGAGAAAATGTAGATAATTGCGGTTCCCCACGGCGCTCCTTCTTTCCACAGGATAAATGACAATCCCCCGTAGTAAGTGTAACTCAATCCCTCAAGTCAAATGCCATAGAAAATCAAAAAAGAGGGGTAGGGATTAAGATAAATAATCAATTTATTTGCAACACATAAATTTAAACTCAAAAGAAATATAGAACAGTCTATGATGCGCCAAATAGAAGTTCTGCAGCCAGGCACCCACAATAACGACCAGACCACCACTGGACCAGATATATATGGAAAAAATGTAGATAATTGCGGTTCCCCACGGATTTTCTATGGCATTTGACTTGAGGGATTGAGTTACACTTACTACGGGGGATTGTCATTTATCCTGTGGAAAGAAGGAGCGCCGTGGGGAACCGCAATTATCTACATTTTCTCCATATATATCTGGTCCAGTGGTGGTCTGGTCGTTATTGTGGGTGCCTGGCTGCAGAACTTCTATTTGGCGCATCATAGACTGTTCTATATTTCTTTTGAGTAAGAATTGATCTAGGTCATTCCCTCTGCCGTCTCTAAATCTAAGGACTGCATCTACAATGTGTCTGTTTTAAGCACTCTGTACCCTAAAGTGCGCTTTCCGCATGCACAGAGGTTATAAAGTCCGCACACAAGAGGCTAGATCGCTCCCATAACACTCCCCTCTCTTATACGGAATATAGCTGACTAATGTGTCCATAACCCGACCTTAAAAACCAGTTCTGTAAATGACTTCTAATGTGTAATATCCGGCGTGAGAATGCGCAATGCACCAACTTGCTCACAAAGCTTTCGGACTATACGTTCTGTATTCACACCTAAGAAACTTCTGCTTCTTAGGTGCATAGATTACCGAACTGACCTAGTACGCATGCATAGCAGGTCATTTACACAATCGACTTACCGGTTAGGTATTCAGGTACGTAGATTGCCTCCGTGCGGTCGTTAAAGTAGTTTAGTTAGAAAGAGGTGGCGTAATGCCTCCTCGGGGAGTGTTTAGGTAGAAGTGGGAGGGATTTAGATTAGCCGGGGAGTTGGGGAGAGGCAACATCCGTGCGTAGATTTGTTCTTAAGAAGGAAACTCCGCACGGTAAGATAAGGTAGCCCTATTCTTAAGTGCCATAAGGTACCTAAAAATGGGGGGGGTTAAGGGTTGCACCAGTGAGTTAGATGCGGTTTTATGAACTTATAAGTACGCAGAAAGCGCACTTAAGTCTGGATCGGGTTCAAAGGGCTTGATCCAGACCTATGCTCGTGTGCGGGTATACGGTGGTCGTATGCGTAAAAACGGCCATTTGTACTTACTGCGCATGCGTGGGGCAGAGGATACGCTCATGTTACGGTCTGAAAATCTTTGCGTCTGGCCCTTAATCGTAACCGCTTCGCAGTACCGATCATGGGGGCATGACTGCCATACGAAAGCCGTAACCACGCACCAAGGGCGGGGTGAGGCATTTAAATTGTACAGTATGGGCGTGCTAAGCGTCATTAATACGCATTGAACCTATGCACGGCCGCGGGTAGGAACACAAAAGTTAGGGTAGGGTTTGCCGAGCGTATGGATGCTAAACTAGGTACAAGCAAGGGTTGTGCCTATTGGCGTGCATCGGTGGTACGTTCGGCGATAATACGCTACGCACAGGAGCGTAGGTCTGGATCAGGCCCAAAGTGCTTAGAACAGACACATTTCTTAATTCTAGATCACAGGGACATCCAGAACATATATTTCAGGATTCCTCTGGGAAGACTACATGTGTATGTTTTGTCCTCTGTGTCTTTTCTTTTCATGTATTATTAATGTAGCAGGAATTGGTAATATAAAATTAAAAACATGGGGTGTTATTTTCAGTGATTGCCGAGGTTTTCGGCATAAGACAGTATGTTTCGTAGCCTCAAAGAAAACCTAATATTAATGCAGCGCAGGATGAGATTTCCTATTTATTTTTTTAATTGAAGTCTCAGATTAGTTTTGAAAGGGCACAGTGGGCCTGCAGTTAAGGCCAGATTTACCCGCCGTATTATTGTAATGCGATGGACCCCTGTGGTAGCAGAATGAGACTGATTACTCCTGAACATGAGTGACACTGGCTCATTGCCCAAAAGGCAAAGTCGTAGACTGGTTCTGACCCACCGTAACAAGATTTCTCATAACGCAATCTGACAAACTTTATGCAGCTGGCTCCATGCGCTCTGCATTTAGAAATAAGCCCAGAATGATGTCTAGAGAGGTTCACTTTTAATTAGCTTTGGGATTTAGTAGTACGGAGGGCCAGCTTATCTAAGGGCTATATCATGATGCGGGTATAATTATTTTGGCCGCCACCACGAACCACCTGTTCGTCAAAGGCCAGTTCGATGCAGCTGTTTTAGCACCACTTGGGAAGCAGACCTATTTATCATAGTGAAATGCAATCATTATATATGGGGTAAAGTACGGAAAATACAGGTTTAATGTCAACAAATGGTTAAAATGGAATAACAATCAAGGCTTTTTTTTTCTCAGAGCCTGCCAGAACTCAGTGCCCCCAAGATGAATTGTATTTCATTTACATACAGAAAGAGCTGTCGAAAGCATCATCAGTAGACTGAGGAATAACAGATTCCATCAGGAAAAAAAATCAGGCCGATGTTTTTATTCAGGGTGCGGAATCCAGAGGCTGAAGGTTTGTTTTTATCTATGGGGGGCGCTCTCAGCCAATCAAGACGTTTCCTCACTGAATATTGTGGCTACACTGAAATTCTTATTCTCGATGCCAAATCATTGTTATCATAAATAAACCTAAATGCACAAAAGGTACATTTTGTTTTACTCTTGTTGCATGATGCATGAAGACATCGATAAATGCTTTTACCCTGATTGCTTTTCTTGTTATAGTATATATTAGGAACTTGCTGACGTAATATCTACCTCTGCAATGGGAGCCATAAAAAATGTTTTAAGACGACTTGCGTCAGAGTTAGTCACTTTCCTAATAACAATAACATCATTCATACAAAAAATCTGTGTTTAATGACGTGGAGACCTTATTGACATTTAAAAGGTTGTATATATATATTTTAGGTAGCTAAAATAATAATCAGCAAGGCGGCTGATCCAAAGTTTGGAGCGGATTCTGACCTCCATTCGTTTAACGCACATGGAGGTCAGATAGTCCACGCGGAGGAGGAGAGTGAACTCCCCCTGTCACTCCACTCTCTCATACAGAATTTGGGTGATTTACGATGCCATAAAGAAGCCTTAAGTCACTCAAAACTCTGTACAACCGCTTGATCCACACACAACCACTAAAAGCAACCCCTACTGAACAATTTAAATGCTCCACCTACCTTACAGAGTTCAGGCAGGTGTTGGACGTATCTCCAGGATCCATTGCCAAAGAATAGCCGAATTATGTATTTAGCGCGCGCAGAATTCGTCTGTCGTGCGGCAATGTGGATCAGGTCCTTTGAGAGTAACAGCAAAACCAGGTATAAATGCTCACCTGGGCAATACCATGTTGAATTGCAGGAGGAGGAAAATAAATAAATTTTCATGTGCAAGCAGTCTATGAGTAAGGAGTACTAACTTGATAGCAGCTGGTAGGGGATGTAGTCTCCGTACAGAAAATACGGTTTCCGAAATAAAGACAGCCTAAAACTAATTTTCGTCTGTCTCTATTTCAAAAATAACGCTAATTGAAAGATTTTATCAATAAATGTGTAAGTATGATTTTTCGACATACATACTGATTCATTAATTCGGAAAATGGCCCTGCAGACCCATTGGACAGGTGAGTATTACAGAGGAGTCTATTTGGGAGTTTTAGGGTTATGCTGCTGGTAGGGGAGTCTTAGGGTCAGGCTGCGGGGAAAGGTGGGTTAGGGTAGAGGAAGGGGAGGGTTAAGGTTATGGTAATGGAAGGGCAGGGTTAGGGTTAAGGTAAAGGAATTAGGATAAGGGTTTGGGCAGGATAAATACTCACCTCTCCCTGCTGCACATTCGTCTACGGGATCTTCGGGACAAACGCAATGGAATGCAGAGCCAATTCGAAATTAGCTGGGAAAGGACCATTCTCGTTGCCAATCCACACCCGCTAGTAACTTAGTGCTGCCCTCTGCTGACATGAAGTGTCATTATCTGGAATGTCAAAAACTCTATAAGCAGGGGAAAATAGGAGGGGAATAGCTGCGGTATACAGGGGATTCCTGTAAGTCTTCAAAATATACCAATGTAGGGTCCAGCACTTAGATGAAGAATTAATGTTGGAAATAATGTAAAAGAGTTACAAGTAAATACAACATCTACTGACTAATATTTCCCAATCCAATAAAGAGATGCAAGCAGTCACTGCCACCCGAAACATACAGCATCCTAGTTACCCCCACCCAATACATACAGCATCATAGTGACCACCACCCAATACATACAGCATCATAGTGACCAACACCCAATACATACAACATCATAGTGACCGCCACCCAATACATACAATATTCTACTGATCTCTGTTCTACACAGACATCCTTTTAGCAACCAATTAAATATTAACTTACTGGTGCCCCCTTAAGGTTTGCACCTAGAGTGGCCGCCACTATCACACACCCCTGGTTACAGATCTACCTAGCACACACGGGGCCAGTCCTGATACAAAGAGATTTTGTATTCCTGCAAAATTAGATTTCTTATTATTGTTTGCAGCACGTCTTTGATAAAAATGCTCTTATAACCCTTAAAAACACTCATTTTTAGTTAACTAAGAAATGAATAATAACAGTCTGAGTAGCATAGTAATACAATAAAGGAGCACTTACAAAGTATCATTTATAATTGAAAAAAAGTTTGTCTAAAACATGATTTAATAGGGAGTTCAGTTAAAAGGACACTTCAATAAATTCTCCTTTATAGTATTATTTTATTATTTAGACTATTATTTTGAATTTATTTGCATTTATTTGAATTTATTTGCTGTTTGAATACATGTTTGTGTTATTTATTAATAATAAGATCTATTAGTGTTTTAAGAATATCAGAGTACAGTGCTTGTCTTTTTTCATTTTTTCAGTTTTGTTTGAAAACAACAACCCCTAAATTATAAATAAAATTGCTACTAAATTATTACTTTATTAAATCACTATTTTACTACGACACTTACCAGTAATTATGGAGTCAGACTGATGGCGAAACTCTAGCCAGAATGTTGAGGTGCCACCCACTACTGACCAGCGTTTCTACAGCCAGCCAATCAGCTAGATGCAAGGGCCTTCAGTCAAGAATGACAGGAGGCCAGTGCAGCCAATCAGTGCTGAGACTAAAAGGAAGCCCGTTCCCTCTGTGCAGTTCTGCAAAATAAGTCAAGAGCTGATCACAGAAAAGGCGGATTACTAGACCTTTATACATTTTCCATAATTGTGGTTATATCTCCAGGGCCTGTGTTTATTAGTTTTTATTAATGTTTATTAATGTTTATTAATGTGTCTTTGATGAGAAGGAATAATCATGCAATTAAATAAAACATTTTATAAAGCTTAAAGTAATACAAAAATAATAAAAAAAAGTCATGCTTTAATAGTGATTGCTATTTGTATGAAACCTGTAAAATAAATGTTTCCCATATGTCTGCTCTGTTTTCAAATTTGCCAATTTACAAAAAAAAGTATCAAAGAAATAAAAAAACAAAACCAAAAGTCATGACAACACTCCATATATGGGAACATGGAAGTAATAAAGAGAATATATATTATAAAGTGTGGTCTGGGTTACGCACTTGCGTACGTCAGAGCATTTAGTACAGCGATCCAGGCAGAGAAGTTAAGGTAGGTTATGGATATGGAAGTCCACATGTGGAAGGGGATTGTCATAGCAAACCTCTAATTTCTTGCATGTGGACTTGCGGAAAGTGCCCTTAAGTCTGGATCAGGCCTATAATCCGTAACAAAATGTGTACTCAGCGCTAATTCAACTCATGAAAAAAAAACACACCAGTTTTCACACCAGTCTTGTTATAACCTGTTTAATAATTTTTAACCCCCAAAATTTGTCAAGGGACAATCTAGTCCCTGGCCCTCAGAATAACAAGACAGGTGGAAATTCAGATACAGCCTGGAGAACCCTAAAATTTTTAACAAACACACTCATGATTAATCCTTTTGACCAGGGCATCAAAACATGTCAATGGTGATCAAAGTTAAATTCTTGACATGCGGGAAACGCTGTACAACATGATGTGCTTTCTATGCATTATATATAAGGTATAAAGACATACAAACATGTTGCTAATGTTGAAAACAAGACTTCCTACAAAAGAGACAGTTGCCCTGATCCAGATTTAAGCGCACAGCCAGCTGGTGCAAAGTTTTCTTGGCGTTTTTTTCGCATTACAGAATGGTAGAAAATGTATCAGTTTCCTATTCAATTCAAAGAGCAACTCAATCGTCCAGGGCATTCTGAGGGGCGTGTTGAGGGAGAGAAAGGGTGAAGGGACGCACAGTTGTGCTCAGTTTAACCTTTCCCAAACAACAGGGCAAAGTCTGCCATACATGGTGGGATATTGCATGCTTGAAGAGCCTACCTGCTGCAGAAAGTTGAATAAGTCTTCAGAAATCATTCAAATTTAATTTACCAATTAGCAGTTGCTGGCTTCCTGCAGACATCAGGCAATGGAGATGACTTCATCCATTTCATGCCAGACAGAGAGAGTGTATAACTCATCCTGTGAATTAAATGGGTGATGTCCATTGTCTGCTCCCTGCAGGAAGCCAGCAGTTGCTAAATGGTAACTAAACAATATTTTAATTATTTACTAATGGGTTGCAGTTTACCCTTGCGCTGTGCATTTAGGCACATATCCGCTTATAGCTTAACAGCTGTTTGCCCGTACACTGTGTATTTTACATGCATGTAATTCAAATAAAACAGTAGCGTGTGCTTCTGGTTTACATGCAGCCCCCCCTCCACACTTTTCCAGGAGCATCTATGTTGTGCACAATGCAGGTGGATTTGAGCATAGATCTGTATCGGGGTCCAGTAAGTCCTTGCAGGTGTAGATGTATGTTCTTTTTAGATTACATGAGCTAAACTATTGATATGACAAGAAATATGAAATACAGATTTCTACAATATATTGTTAACATAAGTACCCATATTACTATGTCTACAGGGTGGCTATAGAAATAAAAGAATATAACACAATACCAATTTTACTAGATTGTAAAACCTCTTTTTCGATGCCATGTAAGTCTTGCAATATTCTTGTAGATCACAAGAAAAGAGATGTGTGTGCTTTTAAAGCAACCTAAGACAAATTACTTTCAGCTACATTAAATCTTCCAATATGTGTTCTTGTGCAGATATGGCATTTCTCTTAAAATAAATTACATTTTCCATTAGGAAAGGTTGTTAAGAGTCAGCATTCTGTGCTTGGGGCTGAAATTTGGATTTGATTATCAAACAATATGAAAGAAGAATGTTTTGAAACCCTTTGCTGTCAGAGGGACATAGATATAGAACATAATAAAGGGGCATTTTATAATACAACAGCCCTGTCTCAGACATCTCTGTATTGCAATAGGGAGTTATGTAGAGACCACATCCAATGACATACTGTATACAGAACATTTTAAGGACAGTGCAAGCTAACCTGATTAACCATTAGACTGACTAGGCTACAACCAAGGGTGAATGGCTTTAAGGGGCACCACCATTGGGAAGAGGCACTGAAGCTTGGATGAAGGAAAACAAATTTGAAATGAAAGGTAATTTAATTTTTGCCTGTCGTTTCTTTAGTCTGGACTGAATGAAACTCTTAATCAGGCCCCTGTTAATCAGGAACCATTAATAGTGCCTGTTTTCCAGATCTCCTCATAACCATAAGTGATATAGGACCAGATTCTGAACTAATAGAGAATTGCAAATTATTATAATTATTATTATGATAAATAAATAATAATAATAATAATAATAATAAGACTCCACAAGGTGTCCGCAGCGCCGTACAAAATACAACAAAATACAGTATGGACAGCATAGTCCATAATAAAATACAATATAAATATAAAAATATCACAAAAATCCAATAAAGTGAAGCAAGCACAGAA
The DNA here is from genome assembly GCA_011038615.1 of Limnodynastes dumerilii. Lineage (NCBI taxonomy): Eukaryota > Metazoa > Chordata > Amphibia > Anura > Limnodynastidae > Limnodynastes > Limnodynastes dumerilii. The sequence continues at coordinate 300,715 of WWET01001564.1, read as the reverse complement.
CACAAGGCAAAATGCGAGGTGTCAAGCTTGGAAGGTCAGGGAGGAGGGGATAGAGCGCAGCGAGAGGTTGAGAGGGAGCCACCAGGTGGGGATGGGGTAAAAGTGTAGCAAAGGGGGACAAGAGGGTATGAAGTGAGGGAAGAGTGGTGGAGGAAGGAACAACACTAGGATGGAGGACTCTGCTCACGTGAGCTAACACATTAAGTAGGAGGGAAAAACTTACAGAAGACATAAGGAGGTTCCATACGTTTAAACGCTCCTAACTTCCATATGTTAGTGCAGTGCCGGATTAAACATTATGGAGTGCCCCAAGGTAGTCGAAATATCGGAGCCCCCTCATGCGCTCCCTAATGGGATAACATTGATCTAAGTAGTGTGCATGTCAGCCGCTAGATGGAGATGACATCACAGCTGGACATTACACGGACGTAGGTTGCACTTGCACTGACATTTTTTACAAACTAACAGCTAACAGAATATGAGCTTTAAGGAGACAATCTGTAATGTGATCTGATGTCTATGGTTTCTGTACTTTAATTTGTTAATGGGTCAACAACATTAATACAGTATTTTCTCCAGGGGCGTAACTAGCCCAAATGGCACCCAGGACAAATGCCCAAAATTCGCCATTGTCACATTGTAGGGACCCTGCAAGACACGAGGCTCATAGGCCAGTGCTTACATCGCCTATTTGGTAATACGGCACTGTGTAGTTGGATAGGGCACTCCCTACAGACGTACAGAACTAAGGTCACTTATCTGTCCTGAACCCTCCCTAACCTTGTCGCACATAAGAGTAAATGTACAGACAATGCCAGCGTCTGTAACCCAGCCCTTAATGTGCAATGTAAATAGCACCACATTACTATGCGTATGAAGCACGCACAGAGGTCTGTCACCCCCACGTACAGAACCTCTGGATGTACAGGAACAATGGCCCATATGCAGAATCCCGGACGCATAACATATACGTCCGGAGTTTTGCTGTTTTTACTACCACGCATGCACAGTAAATTTTTAACGTAATCTATGTATCTTTTCCTTACGTAGATTGCGTATATGCGGTCTTAAAGATATGTAGATTAGGTTAAAAATTTACTGCGCATGCGCAGTAGTAAAAACAGCAAAACTCCATACGGGCCAATATCTGTACGTCCATCGTTCCGATGCGTAGTATTAAATTTCCATACTACACACACAGATATCAGCTGTTGTTCTTAGTCCAATCCAATAAATTCCACCTGTGGATCTTTTCACACGTCAGTCAGCACTGAGCACACCTGTGCTCCAGCAAGGAGACATGGAAAACATGCACTGTCAGGCAGGGTACACACTGGCAAAAATAAAACCATATTTAAACACATAGGGCCTGATCCAAAGCTACGGCCGCCGTCGCTAGTACGGCGGCCGTAAGCGTTATGCGCA
>WWET01001564.1:272869-293027 GCA_011038615.1 Limnodynastes dumerilii | reverse complement strand
CTGAATAAAACCGGTAATTCCTATTAAATCAAAAGTTATGAAGAAAACCTGAAGCAGTTGACTGCAACTTGATTATGTTGTAGTACCTTCCCACTGTCTCTAGATGGCGCCTTTAATCTGAAGGCGCATGGGTACTAATTAATTCCATTTTCCTCTATTATGTTTTTACTCATATAAAAACCACTGATCTCTAATGACAATGGTCCCGATTCACATAATTTTCGTCTTAAGTACGTTGTTTTAAGAATTTAACTACTACGCATGCATAGTAGCTTATTTACACTATCTATTTATGTACGTAGATTGCATAAGCAAGGTCTAAAGACCAAAAATACGTAACTGTGAATTGGAACACACTTTCTCCTTAGGGTAGAACTATTTTATGGGAGGGCGACCAAGGTAGTCCCCCACAAATGTTACACTCAGTGGATGGATCCAAAATGCAATTGTTGGTGAACCACATGGCTTTGCCGCTGGTCTGTAAAGGTTTTGGTTTTTCACTTCTGGGATGCTAGTTGCAATCATCAGGACCTGGGCAACAAGGGGCTATGAGACCACAAAATTAGAGTAACCTTGATCTGGCCATGAAAGGTATATCAAAGAAGGAATTGGGAAAAGAAGAATTGGCTGGACTTACCTTACTCTTACTCATCTACCTTAATCTGCCCTAATATAATAATGTGTGTTACTGTAGTTCTGCAAGGTATTTATATCATCTCCAGCCAATCATTTTCAGGCTCCTCTAGGCCCATTGAACCAATTGAGCTGTCCAAGTTATTGCCTGTTTCTTGTGACACGTCAGGAATTACAATAATGAAAAACTTTAAAAAAAAACTATGGTCCCCTGAATAGCATGATTTTTAATTATCTCCTGCCAATATAAAAGGGAAAACAAACAATTTCTCTAAATACATTTGTTAAAATTGAGTTATATAATTCTAACCAGAAAATGCACTGTCTTATATTCATCATTTAAATCATCCAGGAAAAGAAATATGATGTTTCAATCAATCAGTGCCTAGTTAATGATTCAAAGACCTAACTTGTCTTGAACACAAGCTCTCTGGGAATGTAACAAAGAATCCATCTCCTTTCATAAGCTTAAATAGAACTTTATTTCAAACACTCTTGAAAAACTTCAGTCCAGTCTCCCATAAAGCTTAAACGGATGCCCAGAGGGCTCCATATGTTAAATTTTTTGAATGATTTTCACTTAAGTAACAAGAAGCACTTTCCTGAATGTTTAAGAAAGTTATCTGCATTAATATAAGGAGTGGAAATGTTCAAGAAACGTATAGTTCCAGAATTAATGCTGTTTCTGTATTCACAAAAATTCCCAATTCTTCTCACAGGCATCTCTTCATGCCAGAGGATTCTGCTGTTTTAGTTTAATGGCCTTTAAAAATTGAATATAGAGATGTAGAAAAGGAGATTAAATATACTGGAGTCTACAGCGGGGAAAATAATTAGGAAACACCGCCCCTTTTTTGTGCTTTAGTTCTTCAGAGCGTTTTTGAAAGTGAGTTTTAATGTAGCAGATAGTAGGGTTACAGGTACAGTTTATAGAATATTTAATTAATAACATTAATTAATATTATTTAATTAATATGCACAGGCCAAAGGAACTAAATGTTTCTGTTTTCCAACAGCATTCAATATAACATTACACATTCACATCAGTCCCTACTATGGAGTTACATACTAAGGTCTAAGACATACATAAACACATTAGGATTACTTAAATAAGCAGCCATTTAACCTACCAGCATGTTTTTGGCATGTGGGAGGAAACCAGAGCACCCGGAAGAAACCCACACAGACACGGGGAGAACATACAAACTCAACACAGATAAGGCCTAGGCCTGGATTCCAACTCATGACTTCAGCATTGTAAAGCACACGTGCTACTCACTGAGCCACCATGCTACACATCTTGGTAAAGGAACATACTGTATCTGGGAATATAACTGAATGTACTTGACTGTGCTGTGTCTGCACGCAACCTGCTGTACTTGCTCATCTGAAACCATGACTCCCATTGCGTTCGGATGTACAGTGATAAGACGTCTTAATTCACAATCTTATAATGTTTGTTTATAATGGTATAACGCTACGTAATATGCTGCTATTAAATTAAAAAACCTGTTAAATCATCATATTTCAATTTAAATCATTTATCATTAAAAACTTTGCAATAGTTTCCTGGCACTACTTTTGTTACACTTACAGGACTGTTGTGCATCTGAAGGATCAGTCGCTTCAATCCGTATAATGTTGGATGAGCCCATGGAGAAGGATCTTGCCAGTGTCTGTTCAGGTCGAAGCCCATCAATGAACACCTATAATAAGAGATAACAATGTTTAATTGCAAACATACAATACCAATGGTTTTTATAAAGCCTAACTAATAATGTGACGTATCCAGACGTAAACAGTCAACATTGATTAAATGTCTATTAATGATAACCTAGCATAACATTATAAAACAAAGGTTGAAAACAAAGAAGTGTAAAGAAAATATATGTCAATTGTTTGCAACTTTGTTAGTGTTTTGTACAGTGGCGGAAGTACCGGAGACGCTGGCATGGGTATTTCTCCATTGTCCTCGTCCCCTTCCGGCAGTGTTGTGTCCACTGGGCCCCTGAAGCTAACGCTATGCACTAAGGACTTTTAAACAGCTGACCACCCAAGCAGCACTACCAGGGCCAGCACAAAGCACCAGCGGATCAGGCAGTGCATCAGAAAGTATCCGAAGCCCACTACTTCATTATACACATCCCGACACATTATGGGGGTCTATTAACTTACCTGGTCGTTTCCCTGTGAAGGAAGCTGCCTCAGGCTGGCTTATGTTAACTGCGAGCCTGGCAGTTTCATTCACAGTATTTACAAATACTCACCCCTCCTGTAAGGTCATGTGTTGATCTGCTGGGTCATCGCAGGACTTCACATTTATACAATGTGTGAAAGAGAAGTCATGTGATGACCCAGCAGACCATGCCGGGACTTGGAAATCGTCAGACAGCCGCGTTGCCCGGACAGGTAAGTCCTGTCTGCTTTTTTCTCTTTTGTTTTTTTTTTTAATGATTTTTATACTCCATATATTTATTATAAAGAAAAAAAAATATAAAATTTTTATTTTTTAAATTGACGTGTTTTTTAAATTTACACATGTATTCCAGTGGTCTCCCTATACATACCCTTCTTTTCCTCCCCCTAATAACAGCTATTGGGGGAGGAAAAGAGGAGTATATGGGGACATCGCTGGAATATTGGGTCTGTATTCAGACTTCCGTTTTCACAGCGACTCCCGTGCGTATTTTTATGTACGTTTCAGCTGCGCATGCGTAGTAACTTTTTGTACGTAGTTGACGTAGACTATTTGCATGGAAGTGCCTTACGGACAGACGTATGATACGCATGGGTGTACGTACGTCCGGATATGCGACACAAATATACACGCGGGAGAATTTAAGTGAAAATGGGCGGGGTGATGCATTTACATGAAGGGAAGTGGGCACGATTATCATGATACGCATGTACGGAGGACACAGATGCACGGGACTGCACATGTCCTATCACAATGTGCGGTTTACTAAAACTAAAATGTTTGGTTGGGTTAAGTTGCCGTCTCCCAGGTCATACATAGGTATACTCCTTTAACAGCAGACAAAATTAGCACACAGCTATCCAGAGTTGATAAGACAATTGTGTATATTTAAACCCCCGGAGGAACAGCTGGCAGTTCAAAGCAAGTCTCGAAGCGTAAAGATAAACCCTGGGCCTGTGAATAGGATCCGCTGACATCTTCACCTTTATAGAAAAGATAAAAGTAGGTGAAACTGCAGCTGATTAACAAGAGACCAAACTGTATTTTTTTATGTATGCCTTCATTATTGAGGTCATGTTGTCTTAGATAACTGGGAGTCTTTGATTACATCTTGGACTCCATGATAATGGCCGCCTCCATAGGCCTCAATGCAGAGAAATAGTCAGTTTCTAAATTCAGTCCTTATACCGCAAGGACTTCTGGAAATGAATCAGCATCAGGGAGATTGCCAAACACTTCTGGGAGTCAAGGAGATCTCTTCAGGGAGAGTTGGCAACTATGGGCCTGATCCAGAACTATTCAGTCCTTATACCGCGAGGACTTCTGGAAATGAATCAGCATCAGGGAGATTGCCAAACACTTCTGGGAGTCAAGGAGATCTCTTCAGGGAGAGTTGGCAACTATGTGTTATATGTGCTTCCCCAATCAGTCTGCTTCCAGAGTTAGCCTGAAGAGCTCAACTTGGTCTGGTGGATCACCTTTCTTATCTCCTGTCCACAAGCCCAGGGACCCTGTAATCCGAATTTTACTAAAGCCATACCATTGTTTTGAAAATTCTTCCAAAATAAACTTACTTCTCCCCGGAATTTTTATAGTCACATCAAACCCATACAAAAGGACGATGGGACATTTCTAGTGCTTCTGACCTCTAAATTCCATAGTTCTAACCCAAAAAAATAGCATTTTTTGGGGTTTTGTGAATTATTTCATGTTATAAAGTAGAATCTAATAAATAGGTTTAACAATGACAAAAAGTAAGAAACTGACATAAAAAAATAACAATCTGGCAAAAAAGAAAAAAACACTTAACACAACATAAAAGTAAGGGAAGTAACTGTTTTGACATTCTGTTAGTGTTTTCACACAGTAAACACCCAGGGGCCTTAGCATTAAAACTCTGTTGCTTGTGATAAGGTCACAGACCGTGAGATGGCCAAGTATACAAGCAGAATAGAAAAACATAAATAATTTTACCCAAAGGTAAAATACATAAACCTCGATGTGTAGGCCCACCTAAGAGGTGGATGGAACGGAGGCTTGACAATTCTTTACTGTATGGTGATGATTACTGAGCTAGTCTGCTATGCCCTTTGACATTGCATTTGAGATTGCAGGGGGAAAAAAAACTTATATGGTCACTGATTACTGATGGAAAAGTTTCGAAGGCTTAAAAGCCATTTCAGAAACCCATACCTAATGGCCTCATCTGTTCATCCATGACAAAAGACACCAGAGAGAGTGTTTCTTTTCTCAAGGGCTTTCAAGGTCATTGTGATACATGGCACGTTTCAAGAGGTCACTGCGACGGAGCCAAGAGCTGAATATTTTTTTTTTCTTTAAACCTGCTTTAAGTAACAGTAAGAAGGGTTTTGTCACTGTGCTGCTTTTGAAAAGAGTAAATTAATTTTCATTACCTCTGCTTTTTAATTCACGCACACATTGAAAATACAGCCGTTGCAAGGTCCAATCACAGTGCCAACAGGGGTGCAATATCACTAAAAGACACTTTAATTGAAATTTATAGACAAGAAGATGTGACGTCTTGTACAGAAAGAACAGGCAGTATGTTAAGGTTAATCAATGTAATGGATTGTAATGGACACTGGACCTCCACTTGGGGTTAACCTCAGTGTTTTGTTTTGATAAGCTAAGGAAGCAGCCTGTGGGTGAAGCACATGAGGCAGAAGGTGCAGTATTAAAGGGAGCACATGAGAAATGAGGACCCTGCCTATGGAAACACATAGTACTTAAAGTAAAAATAATTCAACTTGTAATTAATAAAAGACAAGGTATAAATATGACTGTAAGGGTTAAGTTGGATTTTCTAGTGACCTTTCATTTAATGTGTAGATCGAGAGAAAACCAAAGGTTAATAACGTGCACGCTTGGTTATAATTGATTAGATTAAAACAGTAGCGCTTTACTGCATCAAATAAAAAAAAATGTTTTATTAGAATACTACAACAGGAAATAAGCACTACTACAAGGAAACAAGTACACGCGGATTCGCAAAAATACGCACCTAAGTCCTTACCGATCTTTGCTGACTTTCGCCTCTTAAAATCCTTCTTACAGAGTACTGTCACAGTCACTCTTACACATCTCTTACGGATCTCATTAGGCACGGGGCTAGACTCGGTGTGTAATGGGTTTGCATGCGTAACATCTGCGCAATACGCAAGATACACACACGACATTTAGGGACGTTATTAAGTATGAATCAGGTCCCATGTTACTTATTGTCTTTGTACAAAGAGATCACTACTCTCTTTCTACATGCACCTGAAGGTTTGTACCATGAGAAACTTAGGGGACTGAATATAGTGTGAATTTTCAGGTACCATATTCTTTACTACGTCAGTCACTTCCCCTCTCAGGCCTCTTAATAGTGTAAACTTTCCCTAGTGTAAAGAATATCAGAGGATGAAAAAAGAACAAGATATATCAATAAATATAGAAGAAATAAAAAGTTATATTTAGGGAGTCATGCATGGCTTGAAAGCCGTACAGAGCGAAACGCGTGTCAGCCTGAGGCATACACCCTCCCCAGCTATAACTTATTTCTGCTATATTTTACCTCTTAACTCTCTGAATAATTCTTCTGGGAACAGGTCCCAGTTACCTAATATCGGGTCAAGTACCACAATGCATACTACAATACAGGAGATATAACACAGGAGTATGCAGTTAATGCAGTAAAAAGCACAGATAATAGTTAGTAAACACAAGGATATTAGAAATGCAAAGAGTCCAAATGTGTCCACAGGTGTAATATGCAAGTGTAGTTAATCCACAGGAAGTAAGCAAGAAAGTCCAAATAAAGTCCAGAGAGTGAGCAGCTTGGCTGGTATAAAGCAAGTATCCAGGCAGGATAAAGCAGGTAATGGAGAGGGAGAGAACCAGATAACAGCACCACAGCTGAGAAGAGCAAACAATTATGCAGCAATTGAAGCAGATAACAAGAAGCAATAACCCGCACCTTTCTCTGGAATGATGGGATAGATAAAACCAGAGCACAGGTGTAGGATAACAAGCACATACATGATTAGTCCCAGAGAGAGTGTTCAACAGCAGCCTCTAGGGGCAGGTAGTAGAAATGTCCACAATAGGAAACAATCCAAAACTGCCCCTAGAGGCAAAACCAGATATAGCAGTCCAAAACTGACTAACTAGTCCGTACTATACAGTTTATCTGCCCCACCCTACACAAACAGCTTTTCTTTCAATGTATGGAGTGCTGTTACGCCCCATGTTCACTAACAAGATACGTACGATTAGCATTCCAATGCGTAACTCCTGTTCTGGGCATTCACAGTTAAAATGAAAAACCGATGTACACACTTGACATGCGTATATTGGCCATCATTGTTAAATCTGGAATTGATCCATTTTGGGATATACCTCTGTGCACGATATAGAGCTGAAACACCATTAGCCGATACAATGTCATTTGAATACTAAGCGTGCATGATTATTGACTTAGAAAATGTTTTTTATACATGCAAAGCAGAGTCATTTTGGTGGCTGTGTCTCTCTCTCCACAGTCCTGTGCTCTGCGGTATAGATCCCGGACGTACATGAAATAAAATCAATCCATCGCCTTATTGTGAGCCTCAGCCGTCTGCGACTGAAGCCTTTCATTTGTAAGAGAGACAGAAGACAAAAACAATGAGACAAGGTTAAGGAGAAGCTGGAAGGGAGCATATAACAAATGAATAAGTAATGCCTAAATGTCTATGTCTGATTTACTTGGCAAAGATATATGAATGAGAAAGCTATCCTTCACATAATGTCTCAGAGCAATGAAGAAATCTAAAGCCTCTCCAGCACAGAGCAATGGATTTAAAAGTTTATCAATGACCTTCAAGGGGTCATAGGTGGCATCATGCTTTGTCATATGCCAGAAAACGTCTTCATTATTCATAATGAATAGAATATGAATGCAAATTGGAGGCTTACTACAGAAGCTTGTAAAGAAGTAACAGTTATCAAAAAATCTTTCACAGCGGTCTCAGTGATTGGTCACTAAAGACAGATTCCAGGTTGAAAAGGTGTAAAGATCATTAAGATCGGAAAACATACTTGAATTTTTTTTTTTTGTGTAAAGACATGCAAAGCACCATGTTTCCAGGATGGATCTTTATCTCCTGTCCTGAGAGCATTTTTGACAGCAGTGATGGGTGGCAGAATACGGACAGCAATTCCTCTGTGTAGGAAGGTGGCTAAGTATGCTAATAGTACAGTGAGGGCGCCCTAAGGCCCCGTATTCAGAATACCAGACATATAACATATATATCCGTTCTGAAAGACCACATTTATGCAATCTACGTAAGAAAAAGATACGTAGATTACGCAAAAAAATTACTACGCATGCGCAGTAGTAAACATCGCTAAACACCGTACGATACTCTGAATACAGGCCCAAGTGCCCTCTGTAGGATCCAGATTTCTGCGCTGTCGCCATTTTAAGTGAGGAGGGCTTAGATGTTTTAAGATAATGGTCAGAGACCATAAGTCAGAGCAGGTGGGGAGAGTAGACTCCCTTCGCCCACACAAAAGCCTGGATCCAGTGGAGACACGACATTGGATGCCAATCTGCAACCATTTTTGGAGTTTTTTTTTTTTATTAAGCCTTAAATAGACAAATGGCTATCACACATGCTAGACATAGGCTAGACACATGCTATAGTAATGTATAGGGTAGGACAGGCTCATAGAAGTAAAGGGAAGATCTCTGCAATATATGAGGAAGTTATACTGTTTGTGTGGTTATTATGTGACTGTAGACATTACTAGTGGCATAATCATATGACCTGGAGACATTACCAGTGGAATAATCATGGGACCTGGAGACAATGCTAGTGGCATAATAATATGACATGGATGGAGACATTGCTAGTGGCATAATCATGTGACCTGGAGACATTACTAGTGGCATAATCATGTGACCTGGATACATTACTAGTGGAATAATCATGTGACCTGGAGACATTACTAGTGGCATAATCATATGACATGGAGACATTACCAGTGGAATAATCATGTGACATGGATACTTTACAACTGGCATAATCATGTGACCTGGAGACATTGCTATTGGCATAGTCATGTGACCTGGGCACGTACTAGTGGCATAATCATGGGACCTGGAGACATTACTAGTGGTATAATCATATGGCCTGGAGACATTACTACTAACATAATCATGTGACCTGGATACTTTACTAGTGGCATAATCATGTGACCTGGAGACATTATTAGCAGTTTTATATATCGGAGAGAAAACCCCGACTTTAAAATATTTGTCCAGTGTCACAATATACTCTTATATAACATTATGCCAAAAAAAGTTGTCTTCCTATGAAAGATCCTTACAACCTTGACAATATAAAGATTATTATTTTTCTCTGCACTTGTTGTTAGGTATTTGTAAATGTGTAACTTTAATCAATACATCTACAATGACTGATGCTATCATGAGAATATTGATCATTTTTGAGACATTGGCCAAAATTTTGGAGTTCTACGTGGCAAAAGCAGAGGCGTCAACTCCACCTCCGCTCCCACTGTCTAATGATGCACTTGAATAATTGGGGGGTAGGAAAGGGCCTTAATAACCCAATTTGCAGAAGATCAGGCGATCGTGCCAACCTACTTCAATGTGTCCACGGCATGCTGGCAACGATAGGGTTAATCTTGGCAAAAGCAGAGGCGTCAACTCCACCTCCGCTCCCACTGTCTAATGATGCACCTGTAATAATGGGGGGGGGGGTGTAGGAAAGGGCCTTAATAACCCAATTTGCAGAAGATCAGGCGATCGTACCAACCTACTTCATCAAGTCACTGTTTGACTTGAGCAATATGTCCACGGCATGCTGGCAATGATAGGGTTAATCTGCTTTCTTTGTTCAACCTTCCAATGCCTTTTCATTTTTTTGTTTGACCATTGATAGAAAATGCCCGGTATGTAATGGTAATTTACATTTCATATGAGAAAACGTGATGTGTGTGTTTTTTTTTTCTATATAGTTTTACTTATTTCATGGTGACTAATTGCCAATTACTATGGTAATGCTATAATTCAGCCGCGTGTGAGGTCTAGCAATGAAAAATGATCGGTAACTTCTTTGCTCTCATTTCTATGGCAACAAAAGCTTAATTGTCATTAAATAGCAGTTACAATATATAGAGGCTGGACCCGATAATTATAGGATTTATATGCCCATAAACATATATAAAGCCAGCGCCTTTATTATAAAATCTCCCTCTGCTCATTTCCACTGGGTTAGATTTCTATGTGTTGTGGCAACATCTAATCAGACAAAATGTTTACTATAAAAATAAAAGATGGATTATGAATCTCCACAACCACAGGAGATGCTTCATAGAACGCGTTTTATGGTAGCCATGAACCATAGTCTTCCAGCTTCAAGACGCCACTTAAATGGCAAATGAAAAAATATCACTGGTTATATTACAGCAATGTGTCAAGTGACAATCTGAATGTATAGCTTTCACCGTGAAAAAGGAGACTAATAAAAAAAATACAAGTATATAGTATATTTTATTTCATAGACGAAAGCGATTACAGACCTTCTTTGTAAATAGACCCATTTTTCACTTAAATATTCCGTGAAACATAGAGCGATAATTTGTTTTATCAAAAGAAATGTATTTATTTAAATTCTACCATGCTAAATGACGGCTGGTACATCAAGTGTGCTACAATTATTGGACTGTATTCAGAGATCCGTTTCTTTGAAGGTACGCAATTATACGCACGGCCGGTGCAGGCCACATCCCCTCACACCCATGATACACCCCTCTCTTGGCCGTGCTGTCGGTGACTTCCGCCTCCATAGACTACTTGTAAGTTTCATGAGCAATTGCGTGCGTATGTGTCTGTACGTGCGATCCATGTTAGGTGCGCCTAATACATTTTCACGTGTGTATTTTTACGTCGCATATCCGCACATATGTACCAGGTGCGATTCACAAGCGCGTCTGTGAGGCACTTACTTGCGTATAGTCTACGTATACTACTTAAAAAGTTACTATGAATGCGCATGAATGGAACTAAAAATACGCACGGAACTTAATTCTAAGTTATGATGATGCCTTATTTTCCAAGCAATTGGATTGGGCCGCAACCAGTTTTGCACACACAATCTTGCTACCTGATTGGAGCAAAATTATGCCTATCCAGATTTAGGAGGACTGAAACTTTCAATAGAGTGAATGGGTTGTGATCAAAGGTGGGAGTCTATTGGTATGAATGCATACAATGCAGGCACGATCTCGCACAGCATACGGGTTCAGACTTTCACCATTTTCCTTTTTACAGGAGTCGTGAATTTAAGGTAGGCCTTTGTTTTTGGTTGGTTTGGTTTTTGTTGGTTCTAGGGAGGGGTTAGCGGTTGTATGAATATATCAGACTTGTGATTGGGTCATTCGTATGCAACTATTCGCCTTCAGATCTGGCCTTAGGAATCAGTTTGTTGTGCCTATGAGCCTGATCCAGAGCTACGGCCGCCGTCGCTAGTACGGCGGCCGTAGCTCTAATGCGCATGCGCCGGGCAGATGTTGCCCGGCGTCACTATGGAAACGCCCGATCGTTGACCGGGCGTCCATAGTAGCGCCGTAGGGACGCTGGAGGGGACGTCCTCCAGCGTCCCTACGCACACGTTACGACTGGTGGGCGGGGGGAGGTAAGTAAATGAGGGTGGGGGGGCGTGCTAAGAGGCCATACGCTCCTGTGTGAGCATATGACCCCTTCCTTACGCCGGGCGAAGTTAGGGTAGCCTTCAGCCGGCGTAAGGAAGGGGCCATACGCCGGCACAGGGGGAGTGTCGGGCCAGAGCAGTGATGTTACGCTGAGCGCTACAGCGCTCAGTGTAACATCGTAGCTCTGGATCAGGCCCTTCCTGCAGATTCTCTGATTTTGGGTGGGTTTGACCAAACTTAACTCTTCTTTTCTTTACCTTCCGGCCTTAGGGCCGGATTTACTAGGCTGCAGGAAAGGAAAACTGGAGATGTTGCCCATAGCAACCAATCAGATTCTAGCTCTCACTTTCCTATTACACACTAAAGAATGTCAGCTAGAATCTGATTGGTTGCTATTGGCAATATATCCACATTTCTTTTCCTGCGGATTAGTTAATCTACGCCTTAGTCTCCACTATACAACTCCCACTCCATCCTAAAAACCCACTACACGATACATATATATCTTAGTGACAGCCATACCATACAGGCATCTTCCCAGTGACTGCTATATCATAAAGGCCACATCCTAGATACCACCATACAATAGAAATTGTATCCTTCTGACCACAATACAATAAATTCAACCACCATGCCGTGGACTCCTTGGGTCTGATCCAGACCTATGCTCATGAAACGCTCATGTGCGTAGCGTGTCCTGTGATGGACTGCCAGAGCCCCGCCTACATCTCCGACTGGCTGTGAGACCTATCAATAAAACAGCAGCCAGAAGGTCATAAAAGGCAGAGGGAGGAAGAGCGCACCCACTATTAGCAGCAGCTGCTAGTAACAACATGTGCAGGCCATGCTTGGCCTGAAGGGAATGATGTCTACAGAGGAAATTACCAGAGCAGGAAGAGTCAGTTGCATAAAAGAAAAAAAACATAAACACCATGATTAGCGTGGTAACATGTAACAACTTATGGAGGCAGGGGTGTCTATAGAGTGCTTTGAGGCAGACTTCAGTTCTTCTAGAAGCCCACATAATGCTTATGATACTGATCTGAAGGTCTTAGTGCAGTGTTTCTCAACCTCGGTCCTCGGGACCCCCTAAGAGTCCATATTTTCTAGGTTTCCTTAAAGAATCACAAGTGATATAATGAGCAGCACCTGTGTAGCTTTTAAAATGTGACAGTTAGTAATGAACACACCTGTGCTCCAGCAGTGACACCTGGAAAACATGCACTGTTAGTGGTCCCTGAGGACTGAGGTTGGGGAACACTGATATAAATAACGTGTTTGTTTGTTTATTTCTAGAAAAACGACTGATTCCAACCGCCCCTTGCTTTCATGGCATGCATACCAAGTGGTAATACACTCTGACAGCCACTTAAGGCACCAAGCTATGTTGTTACGTGTAGTTAAGCTAGAACAAAGGTCCAGATTCATAGGTCCTTTAGATGATTGCTCTGGAGCTCGTGTGGTGGCTAAGCTTCATGGACAATTGAATCAGGCCCTTACAATCCCGAAAATGGGTCAATAAGGCCCTCACCGGTAACACACAAACGCTGCCCCAGTGCCAATGAAACTCCATCCAGTAACATCCAAACTCCTCCCAGTCTTGTTTAAACTCCTCCCATTTCTTCATATACCACTCCCCTTTTTCTCTGCAGGACAGTTCCCCGAAATCAGAACTATCCCACTGGAACCGGGACAGTTGAAAGGTTATCCTCATGTGCAGTGTGACACAAGTTATTGTGGGCTAGAATGACTCCATGTTGCTACAAGCAGGAACCTATCACACAATCTATAGGGTTAGATTTACAAGCATTAATAAATAGAATTGTTGGTAAAATTTCTGTAAGCTGGATGCCTTAGAACAGCATCCCTTTTTTTCGGGGAGCATCGGTTACCCCTGGTTGAGAACCCCTGCTGTGATTGATAGTCTGCTGTGGCCAAATAACCACGATTTTACTGACACAAGAAATTTTATTAGCAAGGAGCTACAGTTCGTCACCAGTACACTTAGCTGCTAGGCATCCACTGGGCCTATGAAGTTCCACAACACCTGGAATGCCAAATGTTGCCTGTGTCTGAATTAGGCTCCCTCAGGACATACAAATTGCTATAGTGAAAGAATAACCAGAAAAGATAGAAGAACACATTTAAAAAAAAAAATTATATTTAAGTTATATGAAGGATTGACTAGATTTGATTTTAGTACAGATGAGTGAAATGATTTGACAAAATGCAGGATTCGCCAAATTTCACTGAATTGACGTCTGAAAACCACTCACGTTAAATAAATTGGAATACGGTGCAAAATTGGCTTTTAAAATGATTTTTGTGAAGAAGAAATTCTATAAAGAAAAACACGAGTAACAAATGGAACACATATCCACGATCAATGACTTGGTATATGACTAAAATATCTGCCTAGACAACATTCTTCTGTGACTCGGAATGTAAGTGAAGGACAGTTATTGCCACGAGGGCATGTAAAACCCCTGGCTGTGCACCCCATTGGCAACTCTCCACATGGTTGGGGGATCCAATGGGGAAGGGAAGGTAGGGGATGGCCTCAGAGGAGGAGTTAGAGAAAAGTGGGGTTTATCAAAGGGAGTGAGGAGAGATCTCCCTTTCTTACCACAGGGTCCATCTCAAGAGCGGGCAGTGGCAGTGCAAAGATTCCCCCCCCCATCCCACCCTTGGGTCAAGCTGGTTCGCATATCTTCACACGCATCTTGGTAGCTCACTGGAGATAACTGCAGATGCTTCATATTCTTTTTAGGTTTGGGTCTGGAAGTAAGGAGTAGTTAGTAGTAGTTTATCTCCTTTAGCAGTTAGATGGCAATTCCTGAGACAATGGTTCATTATACTAGTTAGAGCAGGTGGATAGTCAGTTGTGTAGTCAGATGGCTGATTTTTGTTAAGTTAGTTCAAAAGTTTTGGAGTTTTCTGTTAATTATGCAATCGGCGTAATGCTTGATTGATGGTCACACAATTGGCTTGTTAGACTGTGTACGAGTTTGTGCTTTGTTATTGGTTGTATCACGCGATTGGCGCGTTGATTAGGTTTCGCCCCAGTGGCCGGGCCTGTTCTTGTTTAAGAGTAGTTAGTTACGGGTAGGTAAGGATTATTGCTGTTGAATATGTTAAGATGACTACACACTGTCTTTCCGTCGCCTTCTTTTAGTCATGTTCCCCGTTGTGATTATCCCTAATGAAGATGCCATGTTTTTGTGCAACACTGTGGGCCTGATATAATTAGGTTCACGCACAGGATGGGAAAAAGCTTGCGGTGCACTTTTTCCCGTCTATTACGGTAGACGATTTTATGTGTATCTATGAGGTGTGCTTAAACCCCCCCACAAAAAAAAATTCTCACAATGAGCTTTGCACCGCAAATAACGTGGGTCCTGTGTGTTAGCTTTTATTTATTACATGATGGTTGGTAGACGATGTGGTGGGTGCATGGGGTGTCATCAACTTCTAGGGGGTTTAAAGGTTTAAACAATCAATTTGTTAAAGAAACACTATAGTCAATTGTCCATCTCTGTAATCTCATACATCCCCCATTGGATGTCAACAGATTGGTCCGGTAAGAGGATTACAACAAAAGGATTTTGCCATTTTCACATATTGGACCGTATTCACAGATCCATTAAAAGGTACGCAATTCCAAGCATAAGTTAAACGTAAATAGTGTAAGTAAAGTTACTACACATGCACAGTTTATCCGATCCTAAAAATACGCACAGAACTCTGCGCAAAAACGTGTCTGTGAATCCGGTCCATAATTTTCAGCACAACAGAACTCATAAAACTTCAATCTTGACCAAACCCACACATTAGCTAAACTTTGTTATCCATAGAAAAGTGTCTGTGTTAAGACAGTCTAAAATGGCCGCTGTTCTCCATTTTGTGTACTTTTAGGTATACGTATCCTTGAAATTAGGTAGAAGTGGATAGTCTAGGAATGTGTTTACTGAACAAATGATAACAAGGACCAATAAACGAACTTAAAACATATTTATAACCTAATAAGGTAGCGAGTTTCGGCACTGTTGTTGTTGGGGTATACAAGGTCTGATCACAAGGGACTGGATCCAGGCTTAAGAAGGAGCTTGAAATTAAGGACCTGATTCACACTTAAGAATCTTCTTAAAATAAGAACTTAAAGTCACACCTGGGCTAAACCATGTTGATTGCAGGGGGTCATATTTCATCTGTTGCAAACAGTACTAGTGTTTAGAGGTGATATTTCCTATCCCAAGTCTAAATAACAGCGTGATAGTAATGCTGGTCAGTATCTGTGTGCAGTAAGCCCTGCATGCAAAGAATACAAATAAATTAATTCCCCCTGCAATCAACATGGTTTTGCCCAGGAGTGACTTTAAGTTCTTATTTTAAGAAGATTCTTAAGTGTGAATCAGGTCCTAAGAGCGGAAAGTTTCTCCTGGGCTAAACCATGCTGATTGCAGGGGAATCATATTTCATCTGTTGCTAACAGTATTAGAGTTGAGAGGTGATGTTTGCGTTGTTTCTGGTCCGTTTTTAGCAGTTTCCCGTTCTAAGCTCCGTTAGAGCGCTGGTGCAGACACGTGCTGAGGGACGCAGCGGCGTGCACACCGCCGCGTGTGGTCCTAATCAAACAGTTGTAATTCGTGTCTGTAAGTTCTCCGGTCCTTCGGTCCTTTGTGCTGAGTGCTTCTTTGGGGAGATCTCCTTTATCCAAGACTTACTTCCTACGCGTTTCACCCGCACCGGGGCTTCGTCAGGGGATTTAGTTTTGCTTGGAGCACTCGTTTAGCATGTCTGAAGGTGGGGGCGGTTTAAGTACAGGTGGATGTTCTATGATAGGTCCATGACTCCGTGGGGAGGTGTGGCCTGAGTGGCGGAAGTAAACAAAGACGATGGGAGGCAACGTGGTTCCCGTGTCAATAGAGTTGCTGGGTGTCTAGGATACAGGGATAATTAATCCCTCTGGTATAACTATTACTGTGGCAGACTGTGACATAGAATGCCCTTATCTTAGGATGGCAAAGAGGTACCTAATCTATAGCACAATCTCTGTGGTAGAGGACATAATAAAGAAATAATAAATAAATAATAAATATAGAATTAAAATTAAAATATATATATAAAAAATATATATATAAAAAATAAATACAATAAATGGATGTTCTCTATGCTGAAAAAAGTTAAAGAGCAGTAAAGACCTAAGGTTGAAGTTGCAAGTGAGGGGTGGGGTACCTAGACTGTTAGCATAAGAGGTGAGGGTACACATATCTGATGTGATGGAAAAGGTAGGTGGTCCTGGAATTGCGGGAAGGATGTACGTGGTTAGGCAGCTATGTTAGGTTCCTATTTTATGTGCTAGGCTGTTACATTGAAAAGATGGTCTAATTATAAATTTTAAATTTGTGTACTAGTTGAGTGGATGTCAGACTTTATTCGAACAGAAAAGTCCCTAGATCGAGGTCCAAATTTAGGCCTTTAGGGGCTAGGGTTTGTAGGTTAAAAATCCAGAGGGTTTCTTCTTTAGCTATAGTTGCTAAGAGATTTCCTCCTCTCCAATGTTTCTGGACTTTTTTTATTCCTGTGAATTGTAAAAGTGATGGGTCGCAGTTATGATGTTCCTTATAGTGTGCTGGGACACTGTGGGTTGTGACACCTTTGGAGATGTTTCTCACATGCTCTGCGATTCTGTCCTTGAGGTTCCTTAGGTGTTGTTTGGCGCGGGGTAGACATTCTTATTTCCATTTTAGGTATACGTATCCTTGAAATTAGGTAGAAGTGGATAGTCTAGGAATGTGTTTACCGAACAAATGATAACAAGGACCAATAAACTAACTTAAAACATGTTTATAACCTAATAAGGTAGCGAGTTCCGGCACTGTTGTTGGGGTACACAAGGTGTGATCACAAGGGACTGGATCCAGGCTTAAGAAGGAGCTTGAAATTAAGAAAGGAAGGTTACAACTAATTGTATTCTTTGCATGCGGGGATATATCTTTGAAAGGCTTACTGCACACAGATACTGACCAGCTTTACTGTCACACTGTTATTTAGAGTTGGGATAGGAAACATCACCTCTCAACTGTAATACTGTTTGCAACAGAAGAAATATGACTCCCCTGCAATCACCATGGTTTAGCCCACGAGTAACTTTCCTCTCTTAGGGCCGTATTCACAGATCCATTTTTGCGCAGAGTTCTGTGCGTATTTTTAGGATCGGAGTAACTGCGCATGCATAGAAAATGTATTTACGCTATTTACGTTGAATTTACGCACGGAAGTCCATTAGGCCCGTACGTGTAAATTGTACTTGGGGACATACGTGCGGAGGGGAGTGGTTGAAATCCGTACGGACCCGGTTACGTGAAAGTGGGTGGGGGGAGGCATTTAAATGACCATTTGAGGGATGGTTAGTTACATACACACGTACGTATGGATTATACGCATGGAAATGCATATGTTGAGATAAGGGTGCTCTATGGAGGCTTAAGTCACCGATAACCTGTCCGTGTGAGGGGAGTGTCATGGGTGTTGCCTCGCCACGTACGTGCGTATAATTGCGTGCCTTTAACTAACGGATCTGTGAATACGGCCCTTAATTTCAAGAGCCTTCTTAAGTCTGAATCCAGCCTGAGGTCAGCTCTGCAGTAATGCCTGTTTTGCACTGTGCAGCTCGATAAGGGGCTCCTGGATCCTAGCTAAACATTTAGAAGCAATAAAATACCAGCTGAAGCTAAGTAATTACTCCTATATTCTTTTCCATATATTCTTAATAAAAGTAACGTCTGGTTAAGAATCGTGTAGTAACTCCTTTAAACAACCTGCAAGTTCCACCCAGAACTCTGTTTCCTTATAGAAGATGAAGAGTTTGAGATTACACATAAAACAGGTGGAAAATTTACACTTCTCCAAAATCATGTTGGACGGCAGGGGAGGCTAATTTAATTTGTGAAAACAGAATTATAGTTATAAAGGAGAAGTAGATGTAAAATAAAGGTTAATAAAAGCTATGGAGGATATGGGTTTTATATGCAAAAGGAAAGTAATGTCCCTGAATGAACATTTGTTTTATTCGTTTGCACCTCTCACAATGCAATATGCTTTGTCCAGGTGTAAACTTGCACCTTTGCAACCTTTCAGGATTATTCTCTAGAAAAGGCATAAGCAACCTGTGGTACTTCAGGTGTCAGTGCCGCCACCAGACATTGTGGAGCCTGGGACCCGGGTAACGGTTCTCCACCCCTTATGTCACAAGCCATGATGTCACAACTAGATAGAGCACCATGAATTCGTTTTCCGTGTGTCAACTGCAGACCCTTCAATATGACCCATTCCATTAGGTACAACATGCTCCACTCCTGAACTTCCAACAATAACAGTTACTATGGTAACCACATTTGTTAAAGAGAAAAGGTTTTTCCTACATCAGGTAAGTCATTAAGGGCCGTATTTACATATACGTTTTTGCGCGGAGTTGCGTGCGTATTTTTAGGATCGGAGTAACTGCGCATGCGTAGTAACTTTATTTTACGCACATAAATGCACACGTAGAGATAAGGGTGCCCTATGGAGGCGTAAGTCACCGATAACCCGTCTGTGTAAGGGGAGTGTCATGGGTGTTGCCTTGCCACGTACATGCGTATAATTGCGTACCTTTAACTTACGGGTCTGTGAATACGGCCCGAAGTCATTAAGACCAGGTGAGTGACAGTTGAAATGTATTTTGGACCCAATGGAATGGGTCATGTCGGAGGGTCTGCAATTATGAAGCTGTCAGAGGCTGGCAGCATGATACAGCTGTCAGCTGCTGGCAATGTATTTACAAGCAGTGCTCAGCCTAAGATAACTTGCTTCCATGAGTGCAGGAGGATTGGATGCCATGTCCCCCCCCCCTCTCCTCCAGGCCCTGTAACAGTTGCACCCTCCTGTACTCATTGAGGTTACGCCACTGTGCTTCCCTAATAAATGTATAATAGCATAGACATTACAGGATTACTGTATAATCTGTTTAATGCCTAAGTGACAGCTCCATTATAAAATCTGAAGAAATAATGCAGCCAATTCAACATATCTAACATAAAATGAGGCAAATCTAATGTTTAAATGCAAATAACGACGGCTCTAGCAGAAAAACCATGGAACTACGCTCGATATACTCTGCAATATCATGAGCATGGTCCATCGTTGAGCATTAGTAAAAATGTAGATTAGAGCAAACAGTTCATTATATTTAATGGCCCTACCTGTCACTTCAGAGTCGTCATAAAATGCACATTTACATTACTAGAGATACAATGGACCGAATATATGAATAACACTGAGACATAATAAATTGCCTGCTCTTGTTTTATACCTGTCCTCGAATACAACTTGTATGACAAATGCTCACCTTGATGTGACCTTGATTCTCTAAAATATATATTTTTTATCAGTCGTTGCTGTAAAACTTTGTTTGTCTGTACACACTGCACCGGGAGCAATCTGAAAATTGAAAATGTAAATCTTTTCCTTAATGATGTTCTGGGACACTGTCCAGGGCGTTAAATATTACAAACATGTCCAACATTCTGAGATGAACTGGCGGAAAGCAGCTGAGGATATATC
>WWET01001564.1:206895-230864 GCA_011038615.1 Limnodynastes dumerilii | reverse complement strand
TCAGTTGAGTTGCCATCTACTTTTCCTGTTTGGTTCATGGAATCACAGGAATGGACAATGTTCTGCAAACCTCAGTACATCTATTGCTATGTTATACACAGTACTAGGGGCAGAGCTAAAGAGGAGTTAATGTACCAGCAACGTCCCGTTGTGTGTTGTTGTTGTGCGCAGGGGGGGGGGGGGGGGAGTTGCTGTACTGGGGCCCAGAATTTCTCTTGGCGGCCCTGCCTCTCATTGTTATCAGTTGCCATCTACTTTTCCTGTTTGGTTCATGGAATCACAGGAATGGACAATGTTCTGCAAACCTCAGTACATCTATTGCTATGTTATACACAGTACTAGGGGCAGAGCTAAAGAGGAGTTAATGTACCATTTAAGCAACGTCCCCTTACTCCGGCCACAGGGACACTTTAGCCTCCGCCTCAAAAACGCAATTGTAATGAAACACTATAAAAGCGTTTGTGAAAAGTTATGAATCATGTTCAGTTTTGGTAAACAAGAATCAAAGACTACTCTTCAAAGGCTATTTTACAGCTTGTACATTACAGATATGACATTTGGGTTCAATACAGGAAAAATTGCAATTTCACTTCCAAAACTGCCTTCAGTTATTGCACTGGAAAACATCCAAGGATAGAGAAAGCTACAAGAAAACGGAACTTTTTGCAGTTACACTTCTGCTTTGCAAATGCAGCTAATTTCTTGTATTCTTGCAGTAGGAGGGAATATTGTCTGGGAAACTGGCAGTAATTACAGGTGAGTGCAATGGATTTATTTATTCCAAGGAGGAGGGGCCAGAGTCTGGATGGGTGGGAGTAGGCAGTGCCAGACATGGCTGGGGGTGGAGCTGTGCGGGACCACTTGTCTGATATGATCTGACAGAGGCTGACAGCTAAATCCCTCCCACTTCTACCTAAACACTCCCCAAGGCGTGTACTACGAGGCGTGCTACACTTGCGTAGTAGGTCATTTTGGAAATCTACGCACCTAAGAAGCCGAAGCTTCTTACGGTCCATTGTGATTACTCATTGTTGACCTGTTTACTTTGCCAAACTCAAGACACATCCCACGTCTAAATTTCCACTTCGAGCACTGATGTCGAGTTTAAAACTTTCGGCATTATTCCCATAACGACATCATTTTTTTTCTAAACTCAAATTCTGTCTGTAATGATAGAACCACTGTCGAAAATAGTGATTTCCGATATAGCAGCTTTATCCCTTTATTATATATTACTAAATAAACATCTTAAACAATGATGTGAAAATAAAGATGTTGTAGGTCCCCCCTTCAGAATCACTATTAGAGAAATACACTGTATGACACATGCTGTCAACCAGGGGGTATTTAATGAAGGCAGAAACTCTTTATATTTGCAAGGTTACACACATCTCTGGAGACCCAAGAGTTAATGACAATATAATATTATATCCAGGCTGCTAGGTACATTTTTTCTTGTCGTGAGTTACTGTCTCTCTGAGACGCTGTAGGAATTTCTGTTTGAAAACTTCTTTATCCTTTAGAGATCTCCATTGACTTGTATGAAAATACAGCTTTTAATCTCAAATCCCTACTGACATTTACATATAAGCACCAAAAAATGCTACTGGGCTTTGGAGATTTAATTTAACTAGAGAAAAGCATTCCTATTAAAGTGTGACTTTTTTGAAAGAAGAAAAATTTGCATGTTCACACAGGTCAAAGAATGCTGAATTATCAAATATCACAACATGTATTTTAACACACACACTCGTGCGTGCGTACGTATATATATATATATATATCTGATACATAGATTGCGTAAATGTACTACTGAGCATGCGCAGTAGGTACAGTCTTAAAAATAAACAAGGTCATGCTCCAAGGTCATTTTCAAGGATTATCTTTGTTGTTGGGAGAGGCTTCTTCTAGACATGCAACTTAGTAGTAAGGGAAACTTACCATTAACGGACTTGATCCTAAAATAATAAAGTCACCGATTTCCGCATGACTAATCCTTGTACGGCGGCATGTTAATGAAGGTAAGTGGGTGGTGGATGGACAGATGCAGATCCAGGCGGAGATTTTAAGGTATTGGTTACTGGATATGTAAGTGTCCAGAACTCCGCGGGTGAGAGTGAAAGAGTGACAGGAGAGTTCAGTCCCCTTCTCATGTACGGACTTACTGACCTCCGTGCATATGGAAACACAGGGATACAATCTGATGCGTGTGTAGGTCTCCATAACTGACATAGGGCTGGATCCTTAAGAAGGAGCTTGAAGTTAAGAGGTGAAAGTTACACCTGGGCAAAACCATGTTGATTGCAGGGGGAGTCAAGGTAATTGTATTCTTTGCATGCAGGGATATATCTTTGAATTGCTTACTGCACACAGATACTGACCAGCTTTACTATCACACTGTTATTTAGACTTGGGATAGGAAACATCACCTCTCAACAATACTGTTTGCAACAGATGAAATATGACTCCCCTGCAATCGACATGGTTTAGCCCAGGAGTAACTTTCCTCTCTTAGGTTCGGATTCACAGTTATGTGGTTTCGTCGTTGCGTACGTTGTTTTAAGAATTGTGCTACTACGCATGCCTAGTAGCTTATTTACACTATCTACATGCCATTTTTTAGACTGCGCTTACGCAATCTACGTACAGAAATGGTATGTAGACAGTAACTGTTCATCCGGGCCTTAATTTCAAGCTCCTTCTTAAATCTGGATCCAGCCCATACTAAGTAAGTATAACTTAATGTTGGAAAGTATATCTAATTCTTATAGAGAAATTATAGACCTGATTCAGAGCAGAAAATGCAGATTCCTCCAGCTCGATACAGGATATTATAAATGATAGTACAACACATCGCAGCAATCTCTGGCTTTCATTTTACAAGCATAATAGACATTTCTGTCACAGTCGAGCGTCCAGTGTTAAACCTACAATAAATGTAAAATTTTCCCATTTCCGGGAATCGTAAAAACCTCTCAGCTAGAAAACAGCCCAGAGATCCCTCTCTAATGATCTCTGTCAAGTGGACGGGAAAAAAAACAACAACTTGATTATCAAATTATTAAATGTGAAAATATCACTGAGCGGAAAAGCAAAGACGTTTGCACAGAAATTGGCAAAAGCCTTCAAACTAGTGCAAAACTAATGATAAGAGACCTGGATCTATGTAAGAAACCAATCATTCTGAGTGTATTGTAATAGGGCTGAAGGTAATGGGATATGGCCTGATGAATGGTGCCATTGCTGTTTTACATCTATTAGAACTGGGGCTTTACAAGCAGGAGACTTTGATAAATAACCCTGTGGAAATCTCACTGATCTGTGAACACATTCATCGGCCTCTGCTGTTCCCCCTCCGGACTGCACACCTGCTTACAGTACAGAGAGGTATCAGAATGCCAGCATAGACGGATATTTGTAAGCTGGCAGAGTGTTGCCTAGCAACTGATTCTATGGATAAACAGAGGGATAAATAGAAATCAATATTTTCCCTGTGTTCAGTGAGACATAAAAATAGGAATATTTACCACCATATAATATTTGTGCAATGAAAAAACTCAACCAAAAATAGTAACCCTTAACTGCCCTGCAAATAAATGCAAGTCTCCCAAAATCCTCCATTTCTCACGTCCGTTAAATAAAGAAATCTGGGGATGTAGCTCCCGCTGGGGCAATCCCACTTTTGACACTGATACAACCCACAGCTTAATCGCAGCTGTATCGGTGCCAACAGGTTTTTAATAAAGAATATTTCTGTATCGGAAGGGGTGCTATGTTAATGTTCTTATTTCGATAAGGTACTTGGGGCGGATCCAGACCTACGCGCTTGATATGTTTCAGAGTGTAGCGTATTTACGCTAGCGTACTTTCTAAACACAGGGTTTTACACCTACCAAACCCTACCTTAACTTAACACAGCATAACAACTGACGTACGTATAGGCCTCGCGTACTTACGAGCCTAATCACGCCCTTACTGTACGATTTAAATGCCTCACCCCGCCTCCGAAGCGCAATTAGCGGTGTCCTATGGCTGGCACGCCCCTTCGTTTGTTCTTACGCTGCTGATACGTGACTGGCCTGTACGCTCTGAGTTACGTGGCGTAACATCTGCCGTGCGCATGCACAGTAAGTACTAATGTGCGATTTTAGGCTAGCGGCTAGTGTAAAATCACAGTGTATGTAGGTCTGGATCTGGCCCCTTGTTCCCAGGGAAGGTTAGGTTTAGGCTTTCAGGAGGGGTGGGTTAACGTTAGGCTGCAGGACAAGAATGGTTAGGGGTAATGTCAGGGGAGGGTTAAGTTAGGCTACAGCAAGAGACAACTCCCCTCGCATGTAAGGACTTCCATATCTCTACCTTAAATGCTCTGTGGGGCAGGTGCGTAATGAAGTTAAAAATGTACCGTATAGGTGAAAGGACCCTCATTGCTAGCAATGAGAATTGTATCTCAGGTACCGACCCACAATGCTTTGTAGAAGAATGGCCAATGCAAGATCTACCAGCCCGTGCCTCCCTTAGCCCCTACGCTGAGCCCTTTGCTCTGGGGGGCTCAGCTACCTGTCTGCCCAATCTCCGCCAGCTTTAGATACAGTGCTGCTACAGGACATTTACATTCCATTGGTAGAGTTTCTGAAAAGCTGGATACAGAAAACCAGTGCATTAAACTAATCCAGAGCTCATAGGTGTATCTATAATGAGTGCAGGGCGTTCAGTGCACATGGGCCCCTCAGAACAGGGGGCCCATGTGGCATTCTACCTGCACCTGAGTCTCTGTATATCAGGGCTAGCCACTTTCTATTCCCTCAGGGAGATCTCAGAGGGAAGAAATAGATACTGGATGGGCCACAAAACAAGTGGAGCATAAATCGACCTGTTAGGCCCACCCCATTTGCGGCCCGCAAGTCGGGACAGTCCCGTCTCAGGAAAAGGGAGGCCCATGTAAAAATCCTGCACAATCCGGCCCCCTCACTTCATAAAACGCCTCTGCAAGGCTGCCAACTTTCTATTTCTTCCCTCCTTGAGATCTTGGAGGGAAGAAACAGATGGCGTTATGGAGGTGGAGCTAAATAACACAATTTATGCAAATTATGCCCTGAAGCCACACGCCTGCCCATCAACACTACTGTTCGTAGTGTTACTGGGGGATGGGGCGGGGCTTGATCATGTAAATGACATCCTCTCGCCACCAATCCTTAGCAACACTAGGAATTAGAGCTTTGATAGACAGGGGGGTGGGACTTGAGGCTGTGATTTGCATAAACGCCCATTGCAAGAGATTTGCCTGCTGCTCTCCCGGGATACCCGAATCTCGGGAGTCTCCTAGCCCCTTCGGGAGAAGTAATCAGAAGATGGACCCCTGCACTGCTTTTAAAAGCACATAAATGAAAACCGAAGATTAAAAGTTTTAAAGTTTAAAGCAATCAAAATACATAAACTTCATTTAGAAAATGTTAATTAATGGCCACAGGTCACCTTGAAAATCCTATTGAAGTTAGAAATATTTTCACATTCAGTAAAGAAGATCATGTCCTATACAGGATGTTAAGCCTTAGTAGCATCAGACTAATTACAGACTAGTACTTGAGCTTTCCTTTTATTGTCCAGCAGACAAGAGGCTAATTTTATGCAAACGTCTGTTAGTGAGCGGCCTTTAATGCCTCACACCCACTATCAAGGGCTCAATGTACAAGTGACCTTCTCACTGCCTTCAAAGCCTATGTCTCTAATTTTGGAGAGGGGCCTTTAATCAAAGTAAGTGTTATGGTATTGTGGAGATAGCCTGAAGGACCCTTTATATGACGAGCGGATAGGAGGCCTGGTGCATTTTTGACCCCTTGATGATCTGACCCTGGAATCTAATCAATTTCTAGCCTCGAGGTGGGTGATAAAAATGGAAAAAATGATGTTCCCGATTCCTGAAACAGCTCTTTCCAGATCGTAAAAGAGGCGAAGTAGTGAAACATGAGCTCACACAAGATGTGTCTGCGATAATAATGAATTCAATGCAGAGTTATGGACGTGATGCCTTTTCTGGCACAATGTAAAGTGCTGCAGCTTCCTCCTGTATTGGTATATATTACAATAATCTCCAAATGCAGACGTCAGCAATATAAGGCAGTTTCCATCACTTAACCTTCTGTATCACAGGTGACAGCACCTATAGTGATGGAATAGCCGTCCTTCAGTCTTTTTTCATAGTAAATTTACAGTGCATATTTATTTAATATGTGGCATATAAAACCTAAAGAAGCGATTAAATATATATACTTTTCTTTCATTTAAATAGACATTTTAATTTATAATGTTTTAAATAAACATCTTTTCATTTTTACAGAAACAGGCTCAGAGTTCTGAACAGATTATGAGATGAAAATGGGGACATAAGGGGGATATCCCATTATAGACAAAAGTTCCAAAGGGGTTTCGCTCAGGTGGTCATGTGACTGATTGTCATGGTAGTACAGACATCTAGTCTTACATATTTGGAATACTACCACAGAGAATATTGGGCTCCATTTACTAAATAGTGAACACCGAGAGATCCCGGAGGGAAGCCATAGATGCCGTGATTTATGTAAATTGCATCATTAAGCCCCACCCCTGAGTAGTAATTACCCCTTTTTAGGTTTCAAATGGATGGGGGCGGGACTTGATGATGCAAATTGCATCATCTAGTCCCTCCCTGTCCCAAGCAACGCTAGGATACTGGTGTTGCCAGGCAGGGGGACAGGACTTGAGGCCGTAGTCTTCTTGAAACCACAGGCCTCAAGCCCTCTGCTGGAGACTTGCAGGCTCTCCCCGGATACCTATAGAACTGCCCGAATTTCGCGAGTCTCCCGGACATTCCCTGCCTAGCACCGGCCCTGATCCAGACCTTACTGTACTATTATCATTTCTTCCCCCTCATGCCCTGCATACACGCTATATGTAGACCACCCTATCCTACCCACCAACAGAAAAACTTCCATTATGAAAGTCTGTGTGCATCTGCACTAGTATAATGCAATTATTTGCCACACCTTGCATGTGGCATGCAACCATTTTCTACATTCTGGATCCGGCCATGAGTCCTCTAATCTCCTGTACACTGACAGAGAGTTGCGATGCATTAGGATCAGATTGTGTCCACTTCTTTTGTTTTA
The DNA here is from genome assembly GCA_011038615.1 of Limnodynastes dumerilii. Classification (NCBI taxonomy): domain Eukaryota; kingdom Metazoa; phylum Chordata; class Amphibia; order Anura; family Limnodynastidae; genus Limnodynastes; species Limnodynastes dumerilii. The sequence goes on along the minus strand of WWET01001564.1, from coordinate 223,722 downwards.
AACATGCTACTACCTGATCGAAACGCGTTCCGACCTATCTAATCACATCCACAATAGCAGTGCGATCACATATGCACGGATACCGCGGGCCTGCAATTGCGAATCCTTACACATCTGTTGTCCAGGAATCCGATAACCTTCAGCCTTGGATCTTCTGAACTCAACCTTAAGTTTTGGATCACCAACTACCCATGGTAACAGAACCAGATCCTCTCTAACATTCCAAGGCAGTTGGAAAGTAAATTCTTACTATATTAAGTCTACTTTTGAGAATCCTCAATCTATAGAGAAAGAATAGGAATGAGTTGTGGAATGTCATGCTGAACCATACTCTTCCTCTAACTTATTTTGTCCTTTGAATGTCATTTTGCTAAAAGAAACAAAAGCTTTAGCACAATTAAAATCAGCGTTTCAACAAGATTTTATGGATTTTCCGTTTTTTTCTCCTTCTCGTTTCTTTGTTTCTTTACTGTGAAGAATGAAACTTTTATCCCAGATATACTGAGAAATAATCATAAATCTATTTTTACTGGCATCTCTTCTGAAAAAAAAAAAAAGAGAACTGAAGAAAACAAATAGCGGTGATAAATAGATGCTCCGTCTTCAAAAGGCATCAAGCAGGATCCGTCCTCAGCCTTTGCTCTGCGTTTTAATTGCAATCCTATCTGAGAATCTGCAAATAATGACTCATCCATTGCTCATTAATCAGATGATGTTATCAAGCGAGATGTGTTTGAGACTGGGAGAAGAGATTAATGGTTTATATTTCCTATACTGCAAATTCACAATAAAATCGGAGTCCACCCGGTTGCTGCTTTACATTTCAGAACATCTTTGAGAGGAGCACAGCTGGCTTCTCGCCTCTTCACTAGCTCCTTATACATGCAAAGCTGCCGTTTGTAAGTTCAGTAGCAGTAAAACAGTTATTTATTATCTAAAACTGAGAGGTAACCCATTAGAGTCTCGTCTTGCGTGTCTCAACTACAGAGATCCAAAATTTAGCATGAAGTAATTCTGTTCTTATACCCTCATTCCACAGACAATACTCGAGGTGACTCCAAGGTCATTAGTTGGACCCTTGGTCATCTGGAACACAAGTGAGTAGCACTCTTGCCTTGCAGCGCTAAGGTCATGAGTTAGATTACCAGGCAAGGCCTTATCTGTGTGGAGTTTGAATATTCTCCCTGTAGACACAGGGGTTTCCTCCAGCTGCTCCAGTTTTCTCCCACAATCAAAAAACATACTAGTAAAGTTAATTGGCTGCTGAAAAAATTAACCCTAGTGTGTGTATGTGTGTGCATGCGGAATTTGAAGTGTGGCTCTGGGAGAGGGGGATCACGTAATTGACAAGTGTTCTCTGTATAATAACTGGAAGGTGGTGGGTTCAGAGGAAGTTTGAGGAAGGGTTGCTTCACGGGGAGTGTTCTAAATAAGTGAACGGGCTGACTAGATGGGCCGACTAGATGGACCAAGTGGTTCTTATCTGTAAAATTCTATGAGTACTGAGTACTCTCTATAAAAAACCTGTTGGCAGCTTAGCACTGTTGCTACTGAACCCCCCTCTCCCCCCTCCTCTGGGCCCAGTAGCAGCCACATCCGATGGGCCAATGTCATACACATTATCTGCTACTTCCGGAAGCTCTTCTCCTCTAATGATCATTCTAGTAGGAGGCTTCTGATCTTCTGTTCATGGGACTATGCAATGTGCAGTATAACAGTAGACTTGCCTAGCTGCCTAGCTAGATGGCGTCTTCTATATACAATAATATGAGGTATGCATGAAGACGGTTTGTTAAACTTAAGGCCATATTTAATCTTTGAAACATGTAGAAAATGCCAAGGCATATATTTTGCAGGACAGTTTTGAAACTTCTTCTCTTCCCATAGTGACAGGAGGATACTGGAAGACGAATATCTTTTGCATCTTTACATAAAAGTACCTATAACTTCTTTATATATTACATAAGCTGACCTTCTGGTCAAAATGCTTCTGATTACTATTTGTAAAAAGTTTTAAAAATATAGAAGTAGACCAGAAATCTACATATATCCTTCCCATGGCTTGTGATTATAGAAATTTGGCTGATAGGATTTGGGTTTGGTAAATTATAGGAATTTGACATAGAAAACCTTTCTCCTGTGATCCCTTGTGAGTTATTTTGGAACCAAGATAATATCTGAAAAACTTAATTATTTTCTTATGATTTAATCTGGAACAACGATCTCCATATCTGCACTCTGTTTTCTAAGATCTGTAATTTACTGTAGTGAGAATGATAAAGATTGGACAAGACTGCCTGAAGTCACAAGTTTAGTTCTAAGAATATTCTGATTGTCACATAATATTATGTTCTATTGTCACAAAAGAAATATGATTAGATGATTACAATAAAACCAACATCCATCAATGAATCCATTAAATTAGGATATAGACTGTTAGTGAAAGACCCCTGTGAAGGCAAATGTAAAGATGGGTACACGTGCACAGTTCTCGTTCAATCTAACCTCTGACCTACCAGTTGCCCTGATATTGGATAAAAGTGTACGCTCACATAATCAGTCATTACACCATCACCAATCACTCCATCGCCAATCACTCGAACAAATTACTAGCGTGTACGCTCCTGTTTCTGGTTTATCCAATTCTTCTCCTGATACTTATGGAATGTAAACATGTCTAGATTTAAAGGATTTGAAGGTTGTGTATGGTGACATGATCCTTTCAGCAGATTGTTTCACCAGATGGAGATTGAAAGTCTGCAGTAACATTGGACTGGACGGGTGTGATAGATCAGGTGTTGTAGGTATCAAGGAGGATTGTGTAAACAGTCTGGTTGGTAGTTGGATCTCAGAAGGATTGTACAAGTGTGTCCCTATCTTAATATGGCTTGAGCAACGGCTACAGTCAGTCACCTAAGACCTGAATATAACAGAATTCGAAAAGAACGTACAGCTCATTTAGGGGTAGATCCAGACCCCTGCACGGCCCCTGCACCACCCGCTGTTAACTTTTACAACTAGGTCTGTGGCCATACTTACTTGTATAAGTCCCCTGTCGGCCTGAATTGAGGATCCAGCAATTAGTGTTTTCAAGGATGGCGTATAGCAACCACACATGAGTCACTGGCAAAATTGAAGTTAATCTTTGAACAGGCTCAAAGGGTTGTGGTGCGGATAACGAAAAATAAGTAAAAAAACGTTTATAAATAGACAACAGACAAGCTATATGTATAAAACTAAGCAACTGTCACTATGCCTAGAGTCCAGGGGCCTGATCCAGAATGAAGTACGCTTTCTGCATGCACACACAAGAGGCCACACTCTCCCATGACACTCCCCTCTTAGCTGACTTCCATAACGCTGCCTTAACTTGTCTGCATGGATCTCTGTGTGTGTGGAATGGTGAGACATAGACATATGGAAGTGCCTTACCCAGCCCATACTGTCCAATTAAATGCCTTCCCCGCCCACACAGCATACACCTGAATTTACAGAGGTCTGTAATGTACTAACGTGGGTGTGGTTTTCCAGTATGATGGTCTGTTGTGTAGCAGCTGAATGGCGATTGCCGGCAATCACCATGGGCCAGATGCAGAATTTCATACGCAAGTGATTTTACGCTAACAGCTGACGTAAATTCGCCCATTAGTATTTACTGCGTATGCGCACGGCAGATGTTACGCCACGTAACCCTGAACGTACGTACCAGCCTCGTATCAAAAGCGTAACTACGAACGAGGGGGCGTGACATCCATACGACAACCGTAATTACGCTTCAGAGGCGGGGTGAGGCATTTAAATCGTAAAGTCTGGGCGTGCTTAGACACTTACGTACGTGAAGCCTTTACGTACGTCAGTAGTTACGCATTGAAAAGTTAAGGTAGGGTTTGGCAAGCGTAAAACGGGCAAAGTACGTACGAGCGAAGGGAGTGCTTAGGAAATACGCTACGCGATGAAACGTAAGCACTTAGGTCTGGATCTACCCTCATGTTAGTAAGTGGCAGTGTTGTGACTCTCTAACCCTAACCTTAATCCTCTCATAACCCTGAGCCCTAACCCTAATCTTCCATGTCCCGCAGCCTAACCCTAACCTTCCCCTTAAGCCCTAACTATTCCTAACCTTAACTCACTGCAGCCGCCACAGCCTGTTGCTATTGGAAACGGGTCACATTTCTATCTGCCTAGCATTTAGATGATGGTATCACCGCCATTCAGCAGACAGCTGTATCATTGTCCCAATAGGGCTGGTCGGACCAGCAGCTGCTTCCCATTCCCGCCAGTGCCCAATCTCTCCTCCGCTCTGTCCACACTCTCCTCCGAAAGAGTGCCGATCAGTTAACCCTGTCAGCACTTAAGTGAACTGTTGGAGCTGGCACCATCGCACTCACAGAGTACACCCGTGACAAAGGAGAATTGTTAAGACGCCTCAAAAGTGAACAATTATAATATACTTTAAATTCACAAGTTTCCTTTGTACAATACTTCTTTGTGCCCTCTACTTTCTGCTAATACTTATCCTCTCTACTTACATTTGTCATAGGTAGATTATTACTTATATTACAAACATAAAACATATTGAACTCATTAGTTGCACAACCAAATGAATACTCACAATGTTATTGTGCCCCAACTATAGTGACATTATTTTTTTTTTCTCTTATAACAATATATCCATTTAGTCCCAGAAATAAAAGCACAAGAATAATTTTCTTAATAACACAGGACAGAATAGCTGTTTGCAGACAGAACTCCCGCATGACATGTCCTCCTTGTTCATAGGTGATACCAATTGAGGTCAAATACTGTTGTTAGGCAACAGATCGTTAAATGTGTAATTATGTGCTAATGGTCATTTCATGATTGAAAACAACTCTTTAAGGTAATTAGAAGCCCTGTACTTTCAGTGCCCAACTGCAGAGATAAATATCTGTACATCCGCCCGCCTCTTTGTGCCTTCAGAGGTGTCACATTAACGGGATGCGATCTCCGTAAAGAAAATGCTATTTCCGAAATACAGACAGCCGAAAGCTAATTTTTGTCTGTCTGTATTTCCAAGCACTAATAAAATTTTTTATTAATGAATGGGTAAGTATGCCGAATTTACTTTTCACCATTACTTACCCATTCATTGTTTCCGTAACCTGACAAAGAAGCACTGGGCAGAGCCATCGCTGCACTGGACATTTTAGTGTATAAAAGGACCGTAAGGATTAGGCTGCAGGAAGGGGAGTCTTAGGATCAGGCTGTGGGGAGAAGAGGGTTAGGGTCAGGCTGTGGGGAGAAGAGAGTTAGGGTCAGGCTGCAAGGAGGAGAGGGTTAGGGTAATGGAAGAGGAGGGTTATGGTAAGGTTTAGGATAAGGGTTAGGGATAGATAAATACTTTCAGTCGCTGCTGCGACTGGTTAGGATTAAGGCTAGAGTTAGGTTTAGGATTAGGGTTAGAGTTACGGTTAGGATTAGGGTTAGAGTTACGGTTAGGGTTAGGATTAGGGTTAGAGTTATGGTTAGAGTTATGGTTAGGATTAGGGTTAGAGTTAGGGTTAGGATTAGGGTTAGATTTATGGTTAGGATTAGGGTTAGAGTTGCGGTTAGGATTAGGGTTAGAGATACGGTTAGGATTAGGGTTAGAGTTATGGTTAGGATTAGGGTTAGAGTTATGGTTAGTATTAGGGTTAGGGTTAGAGTTACGGTTAGGGTTAGGATAAGGGTTAGAGTTATGGTTAGGGTTAGAGTTACGGTTAGGATTAGGGTTAGAGTTATGGTTAGGATTAGGATTAGAGTTATGGTTAGGATTAGGGTTAGAGTTATGGTTAGGGTTAGAGTTAGGGTTAGGATTAGGGTTAGAGTTATGGTTAGGATTAGGGTTAGAGTTATGGTTAGGGTTAGAGTTACGGTTAGGGTTAGGATAAGGGTTAGAGTTAGGGTTAGAGTTATGGTTACGATTAGGGTTAAAGTTATGGTTAGGATTAGGGTTAGAGTTAGGGTTAAGATTAGAGTTAGGATTAGGATTATTGTAATGTTGAACATTATTACAACATTTGATATTTGATAGGAGTCACAATAACAACTGTGATCTGTCTGATATAAAACATCCGATCAGTGAATGTTGCCAGTATTTTGTGCCGGCAATTTCACTGACAAAATTTAGTTAGTTAATTATTCTGTGTAAATAAAGTGATCATACTATTACCTAAATGAGATGCAAGCAAGGGGAAACATTAAATAAGTGTGTGTGTGGTGTTAAGTTGGTCATACACTACAACAATTATCAGTCACAAATTATAAGTAACAATGATCTTCTAGGGAAAGGGTCTGATGTCAGTGTCAGACGCCTTTCCTGCTGTAGCCAGTGATCGAGGCTGATGAGGCCAGACTGCCAAGACTGACAAGAGGCCCTTGCAGCTAATTGGCTGGCTGTCAGACCAGTGGAGATCCACACCCATTGTTTGGCACCCCCAAGTTTCCTATCTTCTCCACCCAATACAGAGAGCATCCCAGTGACCACCACCCAAAACAGAGAGCATTCTAGTGACCACCACCCATACAGAGAGTGTCTTAGTGACCACCTGCCTATACAGAGAGAATCTTAGTGACCACCAACCATACAGAGAGTGTCCTAGTGACCACCTCTCAATACAGAAAGTGTCCTAGTGACAACCTCTCAATACAGAGAGTGTCCTAGTGACCACCTGCCAATACAGAGAGCATTCTAGTAACCACCACCCAATACAGAGAGTCTCCTCTATACAGACAGCATCTTAGTTACACCACCCAATGCAGAGTGTCCTAGTGACCTCCATTCTATACAGACAGCATCTTAGTGACCACTACACAATACAGAGAGTGTCCTAATGACCTCCATTCTATACAGACAGCATCTTAGTGTCCACCACCCAATACAGAGAGTGTCCTAGTGACCTCCATTCTATACAGACAGCATATTAGGGACCACCACCCATTAATGTCAACATCCTAGTCCTCTTCAAACAAAAGTGTGGTGCCGGGTGCCACTAGAGATCACCAACCTACCACGAAAATTCCCTGTAAGTACTATGACCAATCAACTCTAATACACCAATGTCATATGACTACATTGCCACCAGTTTGTCGGTCCTCATTTTTTTTTAAATCTGAAGTAGCATAGAAATATAATTTTTGGAATGTAACAAGTTGAACCTTAGAATTATTTGCACTTATTTATAGCAAGCTGATTCCAGTTGTGAGTCACAGATTTGATGGATAACTGCATGTCAGAAATACACCCTGCCTTCTTCTCTCCGTTCACTTTTAGCTTGGGTGACTTCAGTGAAGACTTTGTTTCAGATAGCATGGAAAACATGTCAAGAGATGCAGAGCGCGAGGTTTCACCTTGTCAGAATGTTTGGCATACATGGACTTTAAAAACCAAACAAAATCACCTTTTGCCATTTATGCAGAGAGATTTTACAGTTGTTTTAGAACGGATACAGTGAGCTACCTTGTAATGTCAGAGCTGATGAGTATTGCTGACGAAGACAAGAGCTTTGTTTACTGTTGTGTAGTTTTAACACTTTATATGGTAATCCTAATTTGTGCATTTTATGTAAATGGCGATGAAGCGCATTGACAATCTGTGTAAAGAGTAAATCTGCAGCGTAAATTCTCCATGGGGATGTCAAAAGACAACTTTATATTCTAGAGAAGAGCAAGAGGGAAACATTTGCTGGGGTATAAAGGTTTGCATGGGCCAATGGAGGAAAATTTGAGACTCTGGGCCTCATAAAGAGTTATGGGCACATAGGACGGAATCCAGACTTACACTAAGCAGTCACTTCCTACTCCTCATCCATGCATATACAATGTAATGCTATTTATAAATCGTGTTCAATGCTCATACACGGAGAGCTGAGGGCTGTTTTAAGCTGTCAGTCTCTGACAGCTTCTATTAGGCAGCTTTCCCGCTCAACTCTCCTCAGTCCCACCTGGCTCCGCCTAGTCCCACCCATCCAGACTCAGGCCCCGTCTCCTTGCTTTGGGCTCTGAGTGTGTCACATTTCGTCCCTGCTCTAGTTAATAGCTAAAAGCTTAGTGCTACCATCTGCTGGCCAGAGGAAGGGATGCCCGGATCCAGACACTGTGCATCTGGTCTGTTTCAATACTGTGCATCCAAAGGGCTGCCACCAGTCTGCGTTTGTGCAGAACCGATGGCATGATGCACATCCAGTGACTGCACTGTACATGTGCCGGATAGGGGAGGAGCGGGCTATCTTCCCCTTTATGCAGACGTCTTGCTATTTGAGCCTGGCTGTAAGTCTGGCCTAAACCCCTTTCATAATCCACCCAACGCCCTTCTATGATCCAAGCAAACCCTGCCCACACACTTGAAAACAAAGTTTCCACCAAAATCATACCTCTCAACATTGAGAACCCCAAAAACTGGGCAAAATGAGCCCTGTCCAAACTCCACCCAGTTTTGCTCACAAATGACCGTATTTGGTCAAAACTCCACCCATTTCTGCATAAGTACCGTCCCCTTTCTTGCCAGCGAACTGGGGCAGTTGGGAGATACAGCAATATAGAGACTGTTGAGGGTATAACTTACCATTCTCAAAAATTTCAATTGCAACCCATAGACTTCTGTACAATTTCATTAATGCAAATGTAATGTTAATGTGATGTAAATGTAAAACTTATCATCCTGAATGTTTCAAAAACTAAGAATATTTAGGTGAGTAAATAATTGTAGCTGTTACCACTAAATGTCTTCTGCTGTTGGATCAGTGCTAAGTAATTGAATGTGAAAGAGAAAGCCAGTGGCAGTGTGGGAGAAGGCGGAGGTAAATGTTACAGGTAATTTAGCATACCGTACCCTGCAGCTGGTGCCTCTATATACTACAGCAAGAGGAGGGGATTGTGCCATGTATGGAAAAGTCAAGTGTCAGATATAAGCCAGTGTCTGGGCGTGACGTGCTTTATAGCATAGACAAGACCAGGGGCAAGATTTACTAAGGTCGATTTAGTTAAAATCGCTGTAGTTAGTAGTTTTTTAGCAGCGATTTTGACTGTTCCAGATTTACTATAGTCGAATCACATTCAAATCGCCAGAGATGTGTCTTTATGTAAATCGCCAGTGTTTAAATCTCTCTGGCGATTTGTAGCATAAGTGACATACAAATCTCTGGATTTACTAAGGTCGAGATTTAGTAAATCGTCAGAGATTTGCTTCAACTCTCCAGAGTTAAATCGCATGGGGGTGAGTGTCGATTTCATTGAAATTGACACTCGCTTAGCTTTTATAAGCCCCCATGAGGTGTAAAAAAAAATGTGAAATGTGTTTTAAAAATGTAACAAAATGGCTGCCACAGCTATCCAGCTATCCAGCCGTCCAGCTGATCTGCGCCCGTCAACTTAGAGGACTGCAAACTGTGAGTAGCATGGAAATTTTATCTATACTGTTATTGCACTGTTGATCAGGATGTTTTGTCAGCATATCTACATGCATTATTTTTCATACAGAACACAACATACAGGCATTTTACATAATTAGATTAAGGGGGACACATAAACCACATAAGGGGGACAGATGTTACACTCGTATTGCAGCAAGACAGGCATGTGTATTTAGATTATGATAGAAGGACGTGATGTGTTTTTTTATTTTTACACATGACGGACGGAGGCTTATCTATCTAGATAACTAGTTACACTCGTATTGTAGCAAGACAGGCATGTGTATTTAGATTATGATAGAAGGACGGACAGGTGTATTTTAATTTTGAAACATGACGGATGGAGACTTAACTATTTAGATAACTAAGTAGGCATTTATTCATATTAATAGGGACGGAGGGGACATATGTATTTTATTATGTGCATGAGGTTTTTTTTTTTTTGCACAAGTGTATCGGACAGAAGATGCTGGCGACAGCATGCCATTAACCCTTGGCATGCTGACGCTTATGGTACAGTAAGCCAAATCATGCAGTGTATCACATGTGCATGATTTAACTTATAGTACTATAGGCAGCTGCTTGCCAAGGGTGAACGGCTTGCTGCAGCAGCCATTTTTTTTTTCCTGAGACAGGAACTCCAGCGATTTAAACTCCAGCGATTTAAACTACAGCGAGTTTAACATAAACTCGTTGTAGTTCAATCGCTACACATTGCTGGAGTTTACAAATCGCTACTCTAAATCGCCTGTTAGTAAATTTAGCGATATGACTGCATCATATCGCTAAATAACTACGGCGATGCTGAGCGATTAAGAGTAGCGATTTCAACACGACTTTAGAAAATCTAGCCCCAGGTCCGGCTCTCCATACCAGACAATGTATAACTCTATACATAATCTAGCCCCAGGTCCGGCTCTCCATACCAGACAATGTATAACTCTATACATAAATAGGGGTAGTTTTTGCTGTTTCGACAATTGCTACTTCCAACGCGATAAAGCCGACAACGGCCAGATGTTCCCTGTGTGTAAGTACTAACGTACGTAACGAATGTTAGTATTTATGATGAAGGGGCAGACCCTTCACTTACGCTGGCTGTTTCCCCGCCATATAGGTGGGGATAGCCATGTAACTGTGGGGTCGGGGGCAGGGGAAGCCCGTAAAAGTTAAGGTAGGAATCTGGACACGTAAGTGTCCTACCGACAGCGGGGAATGCAGGGGGCGTGTACTGCCCGCTACGTGTGCGTACCGTTGGACCCTGGGCCAATGCCTGAAACACAACCACTGCTGAAAGTTCTAACTTCAACAGCTAGCCCGGTTAGCAGTTATGGTTAGGAATCAAGGATGGGGGTCTGAACCAGCCCTCCGTGTGTGGTCCATACCCATGGAAAGTCTGCATGTGAGAAGGAATTAGACGACCTTTCTCGCTCTCCTCTCACGGACGGCGTTCTGGACACGTAATCCTACCTTAAGTTCTCTGCACAGATTTGCATCTGTCCGAAGCTCTGCCCACTCTCCATCATCTGCATGCCTATCCCCGCCCCTCTTGCGTAGATTAGGCATGCGGCTCTGAAGTGACGCCCCATCAGATGGATCCCCATCAGACTGTGCAGTGTCAGTAAAACCCTGGCTTCAGCAAGCAGCTTGCTCGGGTTGTTTGGTGCAAATCTGGATTCGGCCCAGGGTTAGGAATTAGGATTAGGGTTGTTGTAATGGCGAACTAATATGTCAGCATTACAATATTCCATCAGACAGGAGTCGCGGACACTGCTGATCAGTGAGTGCTGCCAGCATTTTAGTGTCGTAATGTTCACTGTTGGAATTCAGAACATTATAATGGCAAAACCACATCCCTAATTAGGAGGTTTCAATCACAATATAGAGCTATTGGGTTAAGCTCACCCAGCGTCAAGGAGCCTCCTATAGGTGAGTACCTATCTTTGTTGCAATTTCTCCCTCTCCCGCAGCCTGACCCTAACCCTCCCTCCCCTGCAGCCTGACCCTAACCCTCCATCTCCCGCAGCCTGACCCTAACCCTCCCTCTTCTGCAGCCTGACCTTTGGTTCAAAATATATATTCTCACAATATTTTAATAGTGTTTTAACGGCTCTATTTCAATAGGGCCGTTTCCCCTCTCATTACCCTAACCCTCCCTTCCTGGCAGCCTGACCCTAACCCTCCCTTATTTGCAGCCTGACCCTAACTCACATCTCCCGCAGCCTGACCCTAACCCTCCCTTCCTTGCAGCCTGACCCTAATCCTCCCTTATTTGCAGCCTGACCCTAACCCCCCATCCCTTGCAGCCTGACCCTAACCCTCCCCCTCCCGCAGCCTGACCCTACCCCTCCCTCCCCTGCAGCCTGACCTTAACCCTCCCTTTCCCGCAGCCTGACCCTAACCCTCCCTCACCCGCAGCCTGACCCTAACCCTCCCTCCCCCGCACCCTGGAGAAGTTACTCACCTTTCCCTGCGATCCTGCGGTAGCGGAGACGGCAGGATAGCGCTGGCGGTGTTTCCGAATCAGAATGGGTGAGTAAGCTGATTGGCTTACTCACCCATTCTGAAAAAGAAAATATCTAAACTGGGGGGTATTTGAAATAGAGACATCTGAACAGGAACTTTCGAATGTCCTTATTTCGGAAATGAATCTTTCTAACCGGGGACTGTCACCCTTTTTTTGCGTTTTTTGTTTTTTTTCTATGTGCTGGAAAGGGGTGCATAGGGGGTGCAACGGGTGCAGGGATGCCGCAGGGGAAGGGGATGGAGGCTTTAGGGATGGGGGCCATTGTGTAAATACAAAAAACATAAACAGGTCCAGAGCTACATACCAAACATATGAGTGGGGTGAATTTTTTGTGTTATTTTTTGTGATTAAAAGTATGCAAACAAAAAACAAATGTAAATAAAGCCTTGGACCTGTCTTTAAGTTCACACCTAAGAGGGATGTGAAATCCCGTCATTCCTGTGTCACATATGGATTTCTGGACACTCACCCAATCTTAAGTTCTCCAGACGCGTCTGCGCTATATAACCAAACTTACTTACCAAGCCCCCAGTAATAAGAGTGTGGATCTCTGCTACAAAGCTTCATTTTGACGATCATACTACTACAGAATCCCGACTGCCGTCAATCTGCATTTTAGAAAGCGGCAGAAATGTGTTTAACCCAACCCTACCCCTAACTGTTCCCCAACCCTTACTTTCACGCAGCCTAACCCTAACCTTCCCCTTCTTCAGTCCCAACTCTAACGCTCCATACCCTGCAGCCTGACCCTAACAATCTATGCCCTGCAGCCTGACCCTAACCCTCCATGCACTGCAACCTAACCCTAACCCTCCCATTAAACCCTAACCTTAGCCTGCTGTAGCTACTGCAGCCTAACATAATCTACCCGCCGCAACTGCTGCAGCCTCTAGCTCCCGCTATCCCGGGAGAGCAGGCAAATCTCCTGCAGAGAGCTTGAGGCCGTGGTTTCATGCAATTTGCATAACTAAGCTCCTCCCCTTCCCTAGTATAACTAAGAAGAAAAGACATCGATAGCCAGGGGGCGGGGCTTTTGGCGGGGAAGCTATGAAAATTCGGCAACCCTTCCCAAAATGAAGGGAGTTCCCCCACAGTTCTTGTGTTCCTTCTACCTAGATGACCTTCTGCATTTAAAAAGGATGCATAAGCAATGTATATTAAATTGTAGAAAATGGAAGAAATGTGTGTGAAGAACATCCGGAATCCACGTAAACAAAAAAATTTGTGTTATCTCAATGAGATTACCGGACCTGTGTGAATCTGACCCCAATTCACAGGGATTTATCACCCAATCTGGTTACCAAGATGGCTGCACGAGGATTTATAAAAGGTAAAAAGTAACGTCTCTGAGTAGGTGGCTGGAAAGCAGACAATAGAGCAGGATAATCGCGGAGATCTCGGTTCGCTTGTGAGAGAACACAGAATACAGTAAACAGAAGGATAATCAAACACAACCCAGAGGCCTTCGGGGCTTAGAAAATGCTTACAAAGCTTCAAGAACAAAATGAATCATTTTTGAGAACAAATACAATAACATCAAGTGAGAGGAGACAGGATGCATTTCCACATCCATCTGTTCCCTTTGCGTTATGGAAATGCATTAAAATGAAAAGTGGAAATACTAAAGGGATGTTTAATGTCCATGGTAGATTTAGTAGATACTGGGAAAGAAGGCAGTGATCGGAACTTTAATGAAATAGGTTTTGTGAACTGTTTCCACTTTTAAGTGGTTTGTAGATGTAGTCCTGACTCTCCCGTTGCGTTCGCCCAATTAGCCTGGCACACATGATGTTTCTACTTGACTACTCTTTATTCTAGGATTCCAGGTTTAAAAAGAACAAGTGGATATGACGGGATGATGCTATGTTTATCATCAAAAGGATGGTTATATCATTTTACTGTCTTATGGGTGTTGTGTAACGATGTGATCCGCACATATTTCTAAGCTCGGAGACAGTCATTCAAGTCCTCTGGGGATCAGGGGAAAATCCTACACTCTGTTTGGTTATAACACTGATGTTGACTGGACAGAGGTATGTTATAGGATGTCTTTGCATTTTTTGTCCCTCTTCTCAAACTTGGACCGAACAACTGTATCTCCCTCAAGCCCCATTGAAGCAACACAAACAGGTGCAAATGATATGATTTAGCACTTTTTTCAATATTTTTCAATATTTTTTTTCAATATTTTTTATTTAAAAAATCCGTATCCATTACAAAACACAGTTTTAGAATCAAACCCAAAACATTGGGGTCGACGTTCATTTTTAACCCAGACTTCTGCACTGTCCCTATTTTACATGCAAACAGTGTGGAAATATTAAGCGTCTTAGGGTCAGGCTGCGGGTAAGGGAGTCTTAGGGTCAGGCTGCGGGGAAGAGAGGGATAGGGTCTGGCTGTGGGGATTGGAGTCTTAGGGTTAGGCTGTGGGGAAGGGAGTCTTAGGGTCAGGCTGCGAGGAAGGGAGGGTTAGGGTCAGGCTGCGAAGAAGGGAGGATAAATACTTACCTCTCGCCGCTGCAGATTCTTACTGGAGCTCTTCGATTGCTTGTCCTCGGCAGGGCAGATGCAATCAGTTTCAGAGCCATTTAAAAAATTGCTGGTAGAAAATTTTCTGACCGCCGACCCACACTGATGGGGTTTAACAGGAGTTTGTTTTCCCCAAAGATACTTTTTGCTGAGCACATTTTTAAACAAGTGTGTTTAAATTTGTCCGCATTTCCAAACCATCCATCCAAAGAAAAAGCAATTTAAAAAGAGCTTATTTTTTATAGACTTTTTATAATTAAAATACATTTCTAAATATTAAAATAAGAAGTAAAAGTGTATTACATAAGTGGCATTGGCTATGTAGCTTCGCCGGATGACTGTAGAAGTAGAGGCAATAATCCCTCTAGAAAATAGTTCATTTGCAAAGAATTATTAGAATATATTTGCAGAATCACACCTTTAATTAAAATGCTTGCGAACCCTCTAAGCGTCAGCTCATGCAGTCTGTGTGATTCATGTTAAGACACCCGAGCTGTCTAAGAAAATTAGCCGTGGACCAGAGACACGCACAGCGCCCTGTCACTTCCTACTGGTCCTGGAGGTCACCCAGAGCTTTGTGGCACTAAATTAACATAAATCTCACACATCTGCCCGTGTCACTAGCGGTGTCTGCTAACAGCTCCTGAAATGTGCTCATTGTGCGGGAGCTGATGCCAGTCCCTGGAGCCACTGGGTAGCGTGCAGGGAGATGCCATGTTCTGCAGCCATCCTGTCTGGCATCTTAATGGCTGGAATATCATGGAGAACATATTGAGAATTTATTGTGACACTGTACTATTACTTCTTCACTCTCTGTGTGCAGCATGACTTTTACTCTATACTGAAAATGATTCCCATGTCACACCAGAGCCGAATTAATTAATTCTGTGGGGGTCCCTGGGCAACTAAATCGTGGGGGCCCCTGCTTCACATAAATATACAGCAAAATTGCCCCCTATTTATTTCCATCTAGTCAGCCTTATTGCCCCTCCTTCTGTGTCCAACCAGTCTTATTACCCCATCTTTATTACTGCCCAATCAGCCTTATTGCCCCTCCTCCTGTGTGCAACCAGTCTTATTGCCCCTCCTTCTGTGTCCAGTCAGCTTTATACCCCCTCCTTCTCTGTATTCAACCAGCCTTCTGCTCCTTCCTTCTGTGTCCAACCAGTATTATTGCCCCTTCTTTGTATCCAGCCAATCTGATTGTCACCTTTATGTGTTTTCAGCAAACCCCCATTTTTATTTGTGTCCACCCAGCCTTTGTGCCCCCTCTATGTTGAAATACCAATTCCTCAACCACATTGTTTAAAAACTGTGTAGTAAACTTACCTCTGCTGCCTCTCCTCCGGCTCTGTCCTCCACGGCGCGCGCTCTGAAGAATTCTGACGCTCACGTGACCTTAGGTCATGTGGCGTCTTGAAAACAGAGCAGGGGCTGTGCATAGCAGGGGGCAGGAGCACTATGTGAAGGCTCCGCCTCCTCGCTCTCCCTTTGCGCCCCGGCTACAGTGACAGAGGATGGATGTCAGTGATTGACATCCTCCTCTTAAGCACACTATCGCAGCTGCCACAATATGACGGCGGCTGCGATACACTGTGCTTAAGAGGAGGATGTCATTCACTGGCATCCATCCTCTGTAACTGCAGTTTGTGGGGGCCCATTGTGTGTGGGGGCCCAGGGACGACCGCCCTGATCGCCCCATGGATAATCCAGCCCTGTGTAAGACACAGGACATTTTCTATCAATAAATGGCCCAATTTGTATAACAAGCTGTGCCCCACCGCCTAAGTCATTGCTGTGAATACACAAGTTGGTACCTCTTTGGGATGGTGAAAAAGAACAACCCCCCTGTAGGTATCTAGGGGAAACGTCGTTCTTTTAACGGTCTGAGATTGAATTCATCAGAGGGTCTATTGAAGCTTAACGAAAATGGCAGCAGTGAGGGCAAACCATTCACCATCTTTGTACCATCAGGACTGTATGTGGCCTCTATACTTTGTGATGTGTTCTGTTGTATCTTCCATATTGATGTACAGTTGTACATTCTACAAAAATATTGTTGTACTTTGTTCACATTGCTTTGTCTTAATAAAGAAATATATATTTTAAAAAAAGCAGTGCCATACACATGGAAACAATATAGAAACAACGGTTGGACATAACCGTCTGTGGTGCATACCTGTGGCCAGATTTACTAAGCTGTGGGTTTGGAAAAGTGGAGATGTTGCCCATAGCAACCAATCAGATTTTAGCTGACATCCTCTAGCATGTAAAAATAAAGTGAGAGCTAGATTCTGATTGGTTGCTATAGGCAACATTTCCACTTTTCCAAATCCGCAGCTT
>WWET01001564.1:193119-205914 GCA_011038615.1 Limnodynastes dumerilii | reverse complement strand
CTCCTTGTTTCTATTTCAAGAATATATATATATATATATATATATATATATAATCCCAACCCTTTCCCTAATCTTTACCCTAACTCTCCCCTTCCATGACCCTAAACCTAACCCTCCCTTCCCTGCAGCCCAGTGGCAGTCCCTGCCACAAGAGCTTTAGTTTAGTAGTAGAGACAGTAGAACATTTTTTTTTTTTTTAGAATGCCGATTTGCAAACTACCCATTAATTTTTGGTACTGCCGTCCGTTGCACCCATCGCTTGCCGCAGACCGGGGTTTTGGATTCCATGACCCTAAACCTAACCCTCCCTTCCCTGCAGCCCAGTGGCAGTCCCTGCCACAAGAGCTATCCTTTAGTAGTAGAGACAGTAGAACATTTTTTTTTTTTTTAGAATGCCGATTTGCAAACTACCCATTAATTTTTGGTACTGCCGTCCGTTGCACCCATCGCTTGCCACAGACCCCACCGGAGTATTGAGTAACCCTCACTTCCCCACAGCGTAACCCTAAAAGTCCCCGGAGAGGTTACTCACCTCTCTAGTGGGGTCTGCAGCAGGCAGCAGGTGCCGGCAGTTGCGACAGGTCCAGCAGGTGGCAGGTTCCAATAAGGAAGCCGATCGGCATACTTACCCATTAAAAAAAAACCCCAAAAAACTAAACTGGCTGTTTTTCGAACTAGAGACAGATGAAAATGAGCTTTTGGCTGTCTCTATTTCTAAAACAGCCATATCTAGCCGGAGACTAACAACGTGTCTATGTCTGGGGTGAACTAATTCAGAAGCTAATTCAGTGCCCCTGAGACACGAAGATATATAAAACAGAACTGGAATCGCTGCTAGAGTGTTGTAAGGAATTGTGTGTGAGCACAGAAACACATAATAATCATTTTAATACTGTCATATTTTATTCCATTGCTTCACAGCATAAACACTACACCTGCAGCTTCCATTCTCTTGGTAACAGTGTGTAACCCTCTCAAACACATTACATAACCCGCACTTGCAGAGTGTATTCGGAGATGTGGCAGCAGAGAGCTGGCAGCTTTGTGCCCGTACACCACATGCTGTTATTTACTTCCCCTCCAGATATCCCGTTTACTGGCGCATGAGCATTGAACGTATCAAACCGTCCATTACAGCACGTAAGTACAGCATGCGGAATATACTACCATTTGTGCTCAGATCTGCATTGTGGCTTTTGTGTTTGTGGATCGGATTCAGACCCCTGCTCTAAATCGGATGCTGGATTACTGCTGTACCGGATTACGAGCGCAAGACCCTACCTTAAGTATTTCACAAGGTCCCTGTGTAGAATGGGGAAGGTGCAGAAATCTGGATACAGCGTAAGCACTTGACCCAGCCGTCTCTGTATAATTTAAGTCCCTCCCACTGTCATACCTGCTGTACCCAACCAGCTCCGTGTCTATCTGCTATCAGAAGGCTTCTAGGACGGGAGTCTGGATCCCAAGGACTCAGAAACTAGAAGCCTTAAGCGCTGTCATAGAAAGTGGGCGTTTTCCACACAATCCGGGTGCTGTGTGACTTTTATGTTCTTAGGTTTGTCTTGTGGTTATGTATTTGTGCTTGTGTGATTTATTATTATGTACTGATTTGTAGATGGGTGATTTGTATGCTGAATGTCTGGCATCACATTGGTGATGATGGTGATGTAGTAATACTCTCGCTTCTGCCAATAGTTGTGACCATGCTCTTGTTCATTGGTCTCTTCCTTTCCCCTTTATGCAACTCCATTTGTCTGTTCTCTGTGTAACTGGTGTTTTAGCTACTATCCAGTGGTGTCAGAACGGTGGTGGGGGTGCAAAGGGGCCAGGGGCGGAACTACCATTGGTGCAACGGCACCAGGGCCCATGCTGATACAAGGGCCCACAGCCGTCATTACCACACCGCCGAAGATTCCCATCGGGTTACCTGGGATATCATCAGGGCCAAAGCATATTTTTTGCACCTGGGCCCATAACTCACTAGTTCCACCTCGGAATGGGGCAATTTGCTTGCCCAAAATGTAAAGGGGCACCATTTGGGGGGAGCAGTAGGTAAGTCTATATGACTGGAATTCTGAAATTTCAGTCATACAGGCTCATCAGTAACCTGCCAGTCACAATTTCAGTCATGCAGACTCATCAGTAAAATAACAATTCAAATTTCAGTCGTATAGACTCCTTAGTAAAATGCCAGCCAGCAATTCAGTCATAAAGACTCAGCATTAAACTGCCAGCTAGCATTTCAGTTGCATAGACTCATCACTAAACTGCCAGCTATAGTTACTTAAGAATAACAAAGCAGCATATAGTTTCAAACTTACTATAAAATATCCTACACACAGTATAGTAAAACACTGCATATTGTATTGTAAACCATCTACTTTAGGTGCCAGTGCAGAGAGCATGCACTCCACAGTCACATCCTTCCTGCTATCTTAATAAACTCTATTGTGTACAGTTTGCATTTAGTTGTAAAAGGCTTTAAGACCTAAAGTACTGGACTTGTCACATCACATCATCTGGTAATATGTAAACTGTGACATAACAGCGGGGAGCTGAGTGCAGTGCACCACTCCCGGGTCTATGCATGGAAAGCAGATGTGGTGTTATACTGCACAGTACATGTAACAAGACTGGGAGGATAAACAATGGACTCATGGACAGCAGGATTCAGACAGCGGATTCTACAAGCAGAAATGTCACCGCTGAGCCATGGAAGAGCACTTTAATGAATACTTTCTGTACTGTGAACTTCTGAAACAGGAATGAGTGGTGACAACCTCTGCCTCCTATAGGGCCCTATTTACACACATCAGGCTGGATCCAGACTTAAGTAAGTGCTTGAAATTAGTTACATCTGGGCTAAACAATGTTGATTGCAGGGGGAGTCAAGGTAATTGTATTCTTTGCATGCAGGGATATATCTTTGAAGTGCTTACTGCACACAGATACTGACCAGCGTTACTATCACACTGTTATTTACACTTGGGATAGGAAACATCACCTCTCAACTCTAATACTGTTTGCAACAGATGAAATAGGACTCCCCTGCAATCAACATGGTTTAGTCCAGGAGTAACTCATTTCAAGCACTTACTTAAGTCTGAATCCAGCCCATCTTTATTTCCCTGTGAAGGAAGCTGCATCAGACTGGCTCATCTTCTCTGCGAGCCTGGCAGCTTCGTTCATGGTATTTACTAATACTCACCCCTCCTGCGAGATCCCACGATGATCTGCAAGATCATCGCAGGACTTTTCATTCATGTGAAGGTTGAATGAAGTCCTGCACATGCACAGTGCTTTTCTTTTGGCACTTTGAAATTTTCAAGTACCGACAAAGCATTCTGAGGACATAAATACAGAATGATTGAGTATGTCATCATACAAAAACCCCAGCTGGAATTACACCTTCTGCCCCTAGACTATGCCTAGTGAGAGATCCACCATTGTATAATAATACATACAGTCCTATACTTGCCGGTTTATATTTCTCCTGTATGGGAAATTCCAGAGACAAGATCTGGCTGATGGGTTCCAAGGGTTTGACAAAGCAAACTGCATCCATTAAGCCATGAAGCCACATCATGGATCATGAAGCTCCGCCCACTACTTCACGCTGCTGTACAGCACAGCATTAAGCAGGGGGCGTGATGCTTGATGAAGGGATTCTATTCGCTGCAGATCAAAAGCAGGAGGGTGAACTGCTGTCCTGGGGGTGCTGCCCAAATTTTGAGAGACTGGCAGATAATCAGGCACAGATGACAAGCATGGCCCGCATACCCAGGGGTGCTGCCCAAATTTCGGGAGACTGACAGACAATCAGACACAGATAACAAGTGTGCTACACACCCGCAACTAAGGTTCAGCTCGGAATAAGTACTAAACTCCATATCACCAGACGGAAGAGAAGTGTTTGGCTGCAGTCTTTGATTTATCTGGAAGACACATTATCCATCATGCGGTTATGGGTGCAAGGAGTAGCAGAGCATGGCTCATATTGTGGACTGATTTATATCTGCCCAAGACAGCATCTAAAACCTGCCAGCAATGAAGGACATCAGATAAGAGGAGATGTGTATGAGAGGCAGCCTTCAGAAATCAATACTGACAAGAGAATGAATTCCCTTTACCTCACAGCTATGTGCCCTTCACCTCTCCAGATAATGGACTAGCAGCTCTTCAGACGTCCCTCACTGTGTCTAATTCTAAATCAACTCTTTGCCTTAACGTCTATTTACCCGTCCTTTCATTTAGATGTGTGCCGGAGAGAATCTATTACTGAAAGATAAATATTTATGGAGCTGGAGCATTGCCTGACACCGGGCTTCTCAGATACGTAGGATGCGGTGAAATGCAGGATCTGTGGGGTTCAACCCTCCTGATGTGTGTAGTCATTCCCTGGCAGGGTCTCAGCTGACGACGAAAAGGAGCCCAATGAGACAGTTTGGATTCCATGGAACGGATTTATAGTTAAGAAGCTTCCGCTTCTTAAGTGCAGATAATTAGGAAAAGACCTACTAGGCATTCGTGATAGGTCATTTACACAATCTATGTACCACTTAGGCACGTAGACTGAGTATCTGCGGTATTTAAAGACCGCACGTGGTAGGTTAGGAGGAAGGAGGCGTGCCAGTGCCGCCTCGGAGAGTGTTTAGGTGGAAATGGTTGGGGAGTGGGATGTACATTAGTCGGGGAGGGCGGGGGGAGGAGTTCTCCATGCGTATTGTCCTTCTTAAGAAGGACAATACGCATGGTAAGTTAAGGTAGCCTATCACAGTAAGGTAAGGTAGCCTATAGCACTCTTAAGTGTCATTAGGCACCTAAAACCGGGGTGCGGGTTTGGGGGCTGGACATGAGAGTTAGATGCCGGTCGGCAGGCACCTAACACTCTCTTATCTCTAAATACTGTGCCATGTGCCTTCTGCGAGATATCCTGCAGAAAATGGCACAATATGGACACTGTAGAGTAGACCTGTCAAATGGATCCTATTCACAGAACCGGTGGCATAATTACCATGGGTGCAGCTGCTACGGGCCCGAAGTAGAGGCGGGTCCGAGGCAGATGTCCACTCACCAGTCACAGAGGGCACATCAGTAGCTGTCAGTGGCTGGTCGGTTCATCATAGACAGCGTCCAGCACACGTTAGGTCTGATCCAGATATGAGCGCAAATGCAAACGCAGCGTACGTGTGTTTGAAAAGGTGGGACGGACTGAGGGCTATCGAAAAGTGCGCACAATGGACTGCAAGCAATTACGGGGTGTAGCGAACGGGCACAAAGCAGCTAAGCACCCAGGCCCGGTAAGAGAAATGATGGACATGACGGCCAAACCCAGCCCATACTGTCCAATTTAAATGCCTCCCTCCGCCTCAAAGCGTAATTATATGTGTCGTATGGATGCCCCATCTCTTCGTTCGTAGTTATGCTGATGGTACGCACGTTAGGAGTTACATATGTCGTGTGCATGCGCTGTAAATACACAGGAGTGAAATAACGTAATCGTCTAGTGTAAATACTAGCGCACTGTACTTAGCCTAGGATCTGGCCCAATGTTTTTACTTTTTAATAAAAATATGAAACAATGGGCCTCATCCAGAACAACGCATTGGAGCGAATTTCCGCGTGGCGGAGACGTAAAATCGCCTATTTCTAAGTACTGCGCATGCGCACCATAGAAAATACGCTCATCAGCGTAGCGTAATTGTGAACATATGGGCCATTCACGTAATTGTCACGTAAATACTTACATGTGGGCGTGCCAATTTTACGTGAGTCAACAATACGTTCATGTTACATGAAGTAGGTGGAGGTTTGTATGTAAAGTGTACAGTATGGGCGTGCTAAGCGGCGTACATTCACGTAGTCTATACATCCGTTAGCGGACGTACGCTGTTACGCAAAAAAAAGTTAAGGTAGGGTTTGGGAAGCGGAACTCAGTGAATTACGTACATTCAAGGGGTGTGCCTAGGGGAGTGTATAGAACATACGCGTGCGAAAATATGTTACACGTGGAAACGTATTGCACACGTAGTTCTGGATCTACCCCAATGACTGTAGAAGTGATGTGACGCAGGCACAATACATCAACAGCGATTTCTGACCCTGTGTAATGCGTTCAATGTGTCACATCCCAACACCGAGGTAAGATATAGGACACGGATGATCGGCCCCCCTGGATTAAGACGTAAACTGGGGCTGGCGGTCCATTTTTTAACATCTGCGTTCAGGCTCTGGATCAGGTGCACTTGCTTGGGTACGGCCTCACTGTACATAGACTACATCTCCTCACTTCTTTGCTTCCTCATCCCTGCTGTCAGACCGCACACAGCCACAGCTCAAGCTGCGCTCAGATCTCAATCGGCCGTGAATGTCAGCTCTTCAGTCCTGAGCATGCTCCGTAGAAAGTCATGCAGTGAAACGTCACATCAGCTGGTGTATGCTCACCTGGATCGTGTCCATTGGTTCAAAGTGCTGCGTCTCAACAATATTGAAGACCTCAGATGACAAGTCACTAGGATGAAATGGGAAACTTTGTCAAATTACTATTTCACCTTTAAGATAATTGTTGTTAGATAAATAAAGCGATATATCAGCTTTACACCTCCTCTGCTGTCCTGTTATCAGTGTATAACATCGCAGGCTCTAGATTTTAGCATTTTCTTTCAGATTGAGCTGACAGGTTCTCCCGTTTGTTTGATATCACTGAATCTCTGAGCCTACAATCCTGCTGTCTGACAGGCGGACAGGATAGGGAGAAATGATCGCCCACCATTCTATTTTGACAATGCAGCATCTCTGTGACACAAAGCATTGTCTATCTGTCGGAGTGAGCTGGCAGAATATTACACCCTTACGAGGCCAGGGAATCATGTTCTGCAGGAATGTGTATCCAGAGACCACAGATTTACTATTAATCCTGAGCAACACTAAGTGTAGGACGGGATTCCGATTTACATGTGGTTTGACTTGAATTAGACGCCTATGATAGTCGACTATGGGGGTCCCCCAATAAATTGATGTACTGGGGCCCAAAATTCCTCTTGGTAACCCTGCTCTAGCATTCAGAAATTCAGAGAAATCTAAGTCTGGATCTATTCACATTAAGAGGGAACGCCCACATGTAGCTCAATTCAGGACAGAGTAACTGTACCATAGCCAGCCAATAAGGAAGCTGCACAGGTCTCCTGCCAAGATTAACAGAAGGTCCATGCACTTAACCAGCTGCAAGGGCCTCCTGTCAATCTCTGCAACCCTTCCCTATACAGCCAGGATGATCGGTTCCAGCAGGAGAGGAATGTGGTGTCAATAATTGGACCTTTGCCAATTATTGGACACCTCCTGCTGGTAGTGGTAATCCACCAGTTTCAGACTTCTGAAAAAATGAAGATTTCAACAGGGTTTCTGGGTAGTGCAAGGAACTGGGCGTGGCTTTGTATCACAATGTACAGTATAGGCATTGAATTGTACTGAGTCCAATCTTCTAATCTAGTGTCAAGGTAGGGTCCAGGTGTGGGAAGTCCGTGTGAGTGAGGGGTGTGGTTAGTAAAGCACTTGCACCGGTGCGTTGATATAGCTGATGGATTCTCACTCATACCCCATTCACATTGCACCAAAAACCCAGGTTATTACTGGGGCAAGCACTGACAACCCAGGTCAAGGTAGAGCGTGAAGGTGTCTGAATGTCGCTAGCTGAGTCTTATGACCCAGTACTGAGACTGTGACTTTTGCAGGGTTATTCCCAGGTCCGACCCGGGTAGGCGTCAGTGATTAACCCAGGCCTCACCAAAGGAAAGTAATTGGGGGGGTTTAGGGACAGGGCAGACCATGGTTCAAAATCCTGGATATTGCCCAGTGTGAATAAAAATATGGGAAGAGCTGGGACACAGCAGTAACCCGGGATATTGCCAGGAGGGCAGTGTAAAAGTGGCATTATTCTCCATTAAGACAAATGAACGCAGCGCAATTGGATTTTAGGATCTGATTTGATGTCAACATCTTGCAAGACCTTGTACCAGGTCACCACCAGGGGGAGACTGCCGAGACTTGTGTCCCGGACCCAAGGAGAGAGATGGAGCCCGCTGATAACGACCTTAGCTCTCCAGCAGCAGGTATCAGCTGTATCCTACCCCCGATACTTGCTGCTGATGGCTGCACTTTCACGGGCCAATGCACAGTAAAGAACTTCCCTGCTGGCTGGCCCACTACGTTCAACCTATATGTGACATCATGGGTGATGTAACATAGGATGCAGAGCGCCACAGCGGCGCCCCTGCTGGTTACATCCCTCACTTGTTCCCCAAGGAATCCGGTTGTTATGTCGACAGTCAAAATTTCAACAGGTAAAATTGTTAACAGATCAAAATATCAACAGTTGAGTATTACAGACTGGAGTCACACATACGAATGTATCCACACCTAATTCCCTGCTTTCTTCCCCCACCCCGCCATAGGGCACCCTTAACTACCCCTGCGTAGGCACATATGCACTGAGTTTCCCCAGTCCTCCCTCCCAGCCTAATTTACATCCGTCCCCCCACTCACTTTATGGATCTAACCACCGGCGCGTCCCCTCTTACCTTAAAAGCTACGTGCGGTCTGTAAAAACTGAACGTAGTTAACATTTGGACGGAACCCCCTACGCAAATAGACTAAGCCGTCTACAGATGTCACAAACAAATGCTCACATAATCGACATCGACATTTTGACCCATCAGAATTCTGACCTGTTGACATTTTGGATGTCGACATTTTATACCAGAGCCTTCCACGACTGCTCCGATTGTTCAGCAAACACAGTATGAAAAAAAAAACTCATTCAGATTGAAACGCCCACAAAATTGGGTAAAATTATCATTCTCTATGCGGCCTTGTGCCCTTGAAAGACATGCAATGTAGGCAATAACTTTGAAACAAGTTGCTCAGTATTACATAGTAACGTTTATCTTATAAAGAACAGATAACCAATCTTTTCTTCAGCGGGAATTGGAGAGTTTTGCTAAGTTTGTTAACCTTAACGCACCATTTCCCCGTAGAAAGTACAGACTGAAATGTGTCCACTGTTTATTTTCCTGGCCTTAAAATAGAACAAGTTGGGTTTAAGCTGGCAGGAAGAAAATGAAGAGTTTCTTTGTAGCGTGATTGATAAATTCTTCTCATTTGAGCATCAAACAGCTTTCTGCTCTATGAATTGAAAGGGAGAGTATTTATCAGGACGAAACACAAGTCTGACAGTTTTGTTGCTGTTATCTCAAAGATGCTTTCTGCCTGACACTGTCTCACTTATTTCTGGAAGGATTTTTATGTAAATCAAAACATTGGTGTGTATAAATATGCAATTTATCTACTGCACATATGGTTTTGCTTGTAATGTAGTCTTACTGGAATATACTTGTCAATGTATGAGAATTGAAGCAGATGATGTGTATACTTTGTATGAAATCTCAAAACACAACAAAATATATCTTAATTTATCCAATGACTTTTTCCGCAGACGGTACCTCGTGTTTGCGTGTCTAGATTGTCAGCTCTGTAGTTAGTTTTCTCAATAGGAAACATGAAGGTGACATCTGCAAGAAACAGGATTATAGCAAACAAGATATTGATTCTCGATGAAAGGGAAGATTTAAACTTACTGGAGAAAGTAACCAGCAGACAATGTACATATACACTAAGAGCATATTTGTATTGGAGAATTAAATCTTGTGCTCCTACATCACCAAATCTGTCTTATAGTTTACATGATTATGTCACACATATTAATGTCACCAAGGCACATGATGATGATGATAATTATCGCTTATTTATATAGCGCCTCAAATTGTCTGCAGAGAACATTAGACATTAACATCAGTCCCTGTCCCTTATGGAGTTACATACTAACGTTCCTAACACATACATACACTAGGATTCATTTATTCCACAGCCAACATACAAACTCAACATAGATAAGGCCTATCTTGGGAATTGAACTCATGACCTCAGTGCTGTGAGGAACAAGTGCTACTTACTGAGCCACCGTGCTGCCCCACAGCATGGCCTCAGTTCATATGATTATGCCACACAGTAATGTCCTGAGGTCACATGTTTATGCCACACAGTAATGACCCCAGGTCACATGATTATGACATACAGTAATGTGCCCAGGTCATTTGATTATGCCACACAGTATCGACCCCCAAGTTCGCATGATTATGTCACACAGTAATGCCCCAGGTCACAAGATTATGCCACACAGTAATGACCCCAGGTCACATGATTATGACATACGGTAATGTGCCCAGGTGATTTGATTATGCCACACAGTTATATTTCTAGGTCACATGATTATGCCACACAGTTATGTTTCATGTTTTATGTCATACAATAATGACCACAGTTCATATGATTATACCACAAATTAATGTCCCCAGGTCACATGATTATACCACACAGTAATGTCCCCAGGTCACATGATTATGCCACAAAGTAATGTCCCCAGGTCACATGATTATGCCACACAGTAATCTCCCCAGGTCACATGATTATGCCACACAGCAATGTCCCCAGATCACATGATTATGCCACAGTAATGTCCCCAGGTCACATAATTATGCCACACAGTAATGTCCCCAGGTCAAACGCTTATGACACATAGTAATAGTAAAAGTTATACATTTGCTGTGGTTCCCCTTTATAATGCTGACATATAAAACTTCATGTAATAAACGATTTCAGGTGACAGTGTCCTGCTGCCCCACCTGACCTCCAGGTTTAACCCAATAAGTGGACACATATTTAATTACTTTTTTAACTTTGTCACATATGAGTGTGTCAAAACGGGCAAGTGTGGGCACACCAAAAGGGGTGGGCTTGGGCAGGAGCGGGGCAAAGATTGAATGGCACTGGGTGTGGCTTATTTGTCCCATGTTCAGCTTTGTAAATGTTGGGAGGAATGCATTAATAAATGTAAAATAACAATAAAAAATAAAAAAATCTGGACCCGGCGTTCTCCTCAGCCTATTGTCCCCACTCTCTCCTCTGCTCTGCCTCCCTGGTGTGTCCTGGATTTCTCCTCTCACAGTAATGTCCCCAGCTCACATGATTTTGTAATGTCGTTCTTTGAAAGATTAAACCAAAAGAAACACACAGTAATCATGCCACATACTAGCGTCGCCATTTCATATGATTATACCACACAATAATGTCCATAGTTCACATGATTAGCTACAAAGCCACCAAGACTGCACCCGCATACATATCCTCACTCATCTCAAGATACATCATAGCGCGTTCTCTCATATCTACACAGGACATACAATTGTCCACTACACTAAACAAACGCTCTGATTCCTGGTTACAGGACTCCCGGGCTGCACCCACTGTCTGGAATAACCTTCCTCATCCATTAAGACTATCCTCTACTCTCCAAACTTTCAAGCGCTACCTTAAAACTCACCTCTTTGGACAAATTTACTAAATTTTCCAACCTAATTCTTAATATTTGTCTACCCTATTTACAACTACTTTGCTATCCGACTTTCCTTACATAATTAGCACAAACTTGCACACTTTTTCATACTAAATTTCCCATCAGTCCTGCTACTAACACTACTGAGCAGTTTTACCAGGCAACCGAACATCACCTTATGTATAGTGGTAATAATGGTAATAGTAGTAGTGGTAGTGGTAATAGTAGTAGTGGTAGTAGTATTAGTGGTAGTAGTGGTAATAGTAGTAGCACTGGTAATAGTATTAGTAGTGGTAATAGTGATAACAGTAGTGGTAATAGTAGTAGTGGTGGTATTAGTGGTAGCAGTAGTGGTAATAGTAGTAGTAGTGGTAATAGTAGTAGTAGTAGTGGTAGTAGTAGTGGTAATAGTAGCAGTAGTAGTAGTGGTAATAGTAGTAGCAGTGGTAATAGTAGTAGTAGTGGTGATAGTAGTATTAGTAGTAGTAATATTGGTGGTAGTAGTAGTAGTGGTAATAGTAGTAGTAGTAATATTGGTGGTAGTAGTAGTGGTAATAGTAGTAGTACTGGCAATAGTAGTAGTACTGGCAATATTATTAGTAGTGATAGTAGTAGTACTGGTAATAGTAGTAGTAGTAGTAGTAGTAGTAGTAGTGGTAATAGTAGTAGTAGTGGTAATAGTAGTAGTACTGGTAATAGTAGTAGTGGTAATAGTAGTGGTAGTATTAGTAGTAGTAGTGGTAATAGTAGTAGTAGTAGTGGTAATAGTAGTAGTACTGGTAATAGTAGTGGTAGTATTAGTAGTAGTAGTGGTAATAGTAGTGGTAGTGGTAATAGTAGTGGTAGTATTAGTAGTAGTAGTGGTAGTGGTAATAGTAGTAGTAGTGGTAATAGTAGTAGCAGGAATAATAGTAGTGGTAGTATTAGTAGTAGTAGTGGTAATAGTAGTAGTATAATAATAATAATAATTAATAAAAAAAGACAGTGTGTGAGAATAAGAGAAAAACAGATGGAAATTTATCCATGGGTAAAACCATTTCAGCTTTAAATTGTAAAACCAGAAATAAAATTAGGAGGTGAAGTTTCTTAGCTCAACTCTATTTTATAGAGTAAACATAAAGCTATGCAGTATTTTAGTTCTATGTGTAAATGTAATGTATTTTCCCTGCATGCAATTTTACTTTGAAAAATGGTTTAGCCGAGCTGTACACTTCCACCTAAAAAAGGTGTAAGTGCATCTCTGAATCAGCCCCAATGTTACAGACAGTAGTATCCTAATGACTTCCTCTGCTACCTCCACCCTCCCTTCCCCCCCTCATTGCAGTAAGACTTATACCCCTTTCACATCA
>WWET01001564.1:179489-189984 GCA_011038615.1 Limnodynastes dumerilii | reverse complement strand
TGTTACAGATAGAATGGTGTAGTGTGTTACTGGTAATGGCAGTGTTGCTGGATATTCTCTATCCTGTGTGTATGTTACCGATAGAATGGTATAGTGTGTTACTGGTAATAGTAGTGTTGCTGGACATTCTCTATCCTGTGTGTGTGTGTTACAGATAGAATGGTATAGTGTGTTGCTGGACATTCTCTATCCTGTGTGTTTGTTACAGATAGAATGGTATAGTGTGTTGCTGGACATTCTCTATCCTGTGTGTGTATGTTACAGATAGAATGGTGTAGTGTGTTACTGGTAATGGCAGTGTTGCTGGACATTCTCTATTCTGTGTGTATGTTACAGATAGAATGGTATAGTGTGTTACTGGGTAATGGCAGTGTTTCTGGGCATTCTCTATCCTGTGTGTATGTTACAGATAGAATGGTATAGTGTGTTACTGGGTAATGGCAGTGTTTCTGGGCATTCTCTATCCTGTGTGTATGTGACAGATAGAATGGTATAGTGTGTTACTGGGTAATGGCAGTGTTGCTGGACATTCTCTATCCTGTGTATCTGTTACAGATAGAATGGTATAGTCTGTTACTGGGTAATGGTAGTGTTGCTGGGGCATTTTCTCTTCTGTGTTTCTGTTGCTAGCAGATTACTTCCTGGCCTTTCAAGCACCTGTTAGCAGTAACCTATAAATTGATCTGAGCAACTTCCATTTTGTGTAACCTCTTACGTATTATCAAGATACTAGCAAAATAATGTAAAGCCTGATGAAAATGTATTTGAAATATCACTTTCTCCATAAGGGTTAATGTGATTATATGCCAATATCATAAAATGATTTCTGAGGCAGATAATTTCCATGGTATTTGACTGAAATGTCAGATGATTTTAATCATCACATATCCAATGAATCATGGCTCCTGTCTTCTTCTCATTAAGTTTAATGTAAATGGCACCAGTGAAGTGTGGTTAGTGTTTTGTAGTAATATAAGGGAATGGCGAACTCTAGAAGATAATCTCCACCCAAGGCTTACTGTGTATTGTGTGACACCTTGTGTCCTCCACATTGTACTAGCCATAGCTCCACAGCAGTAAGGGGTGTGAAGTCCATATATTATAAAGGCTGGAGTAGGGGCATTGTCAATGCATCAACTTGGACCATATGGACCAATGAAAAATCCAAATTTTAAGAAAACTAACATGAGTGAAACAGATTAACGTGCCCAATTGAACTGTGCCAATGGACTTGGATTTTGCACTACCGGCAGAGTTTATATATTCATCCTATCATATGAGGATCTTCAGAGTTTCCATTACTTCTACTTCTGTGGGTATTTTTTTATCTAGATCAGCATTTTTTAAGTTAAGTCTGGGCAAAACCATATTGAATTGCAGGGGAGGCAAATTGTATCTGTAGCAATCAGTATTAGAGTTAATACAGTAGGTGATGTTTCTTAGCCCAAGTCTAAACAACTGTGTAAAAGTAAAGCTGGTCAGTATCTGTGTGCAATAAGCAAAATATTTTCTCCCAGTACGGAAAGAATAAAATTTATTCTTATTTTCAAACTCTATATTTGGTTCAGAGAGAGGATTCAGTACATGGTGGGAGATTGCGCCCCTGCAAATCTAAGTTCTGTATATCAGGCCATACGAGCAACGATAAGCAATGTGGGTGGAGGGGGGGCAATTATATTTCCTCTCTATGGGCTGGGTTAGGCACTTCCGTGTGTTAGAGCGGTCCGTATGCACAGAGATCCATGCGGAGGGAGGGTTATAGACACGTAAGTCTGAGCCCCGCAGGAAGATACGCATAGGGGATGGGATCAAGCATTTAAATTGTACATTAAGGTCTTGGCTAAGCCCTAACATACGATGCAGTATAGAATACTTAAGGTAGGGTCCTGCTGGCGGTTCACCAATGCATATAACTATGGATCCGGTCCCCTAATCATAATTCCTCACCCTGGACTGGACCCAGAGCACCACACACATTCCATAGGTGCAGGGGGACTGTTAGTACACATGAGAGCGTTGCGAGTCCCCGCAACGATACTTCACATTGCGAAATAGGGACAGCTGAAATGAGCTTTTCGTCTGTCTCTATTTTGAATGTGATACACCGTAGAATTTTTTTTTTATGAATGGGTGAGTATGCTATTCGCATAGTCACCCATTCATTTTCGGAAAAGCCGCCAGCGCCGCCTCCCTCCAGACCAGACTACCGGAGAGGTGAGTAACCCTCCAGGGTATGCGGGGGCAGTGTGTAACTTAGGGTTAGAGATTGGGATTGCTTACTGTTAGGAGCACTGTGTTCTCATCGAGGCATAAGCAATCGATATCCCAGCCAGATTGGAACTTGCTGGGAGCGAACGGCCCTATTGAAATAGGGCTAAGTTTGCAAAGGGGACCCACACTCCATGAGCCTATCACTCTCCTCTCTTGTTTGAATATTTCTGTGACTTACGCTGCTATAGGGCGGCCTTAAGTCACATGAGCGAATCAGCGGTCCGCCCAACTTTGGGGGACGGAAGGGAAGCCCTGCCCCTTTGATCAAAATACCTATCGTACAGAACTTACAGAGCTTTCCTTATACTATTGGCTGTATCACTGTCAAAATAGCGGCTGCCAGAACGACAACCACATGCCTTTAAGGTTAATTTGTCAGAATTGCAGTAACATGTAAACATATCCATTTAATATAGATGAGAGTGATGGAAAGGAACAACTGACAATGTGGGACTATAAGATGCAAAGCAAAAACATAAAAAATAAAACAAATGATAAATCAAAACAAAACAACAGCGACTTTAAGGGTCTACAGGTTCTGAATTGTCATCCGAAAGTGACAATACTTGAATAATTGAAGTTTGCTATTTGGCACCACGTCGTGTTGCTGTTCCTCAAGCTGCTGCCGGTTTCTTCTAGAAGAGAAGATTAATTCCAGGGGGCTGATTAAAAATTATACAAGATAAAAATTAGCAGAGCTATTTACAATTTCACTGAAGATAAGTGCTGCTCAGAAGGTTCACATCAAAAGGAATTCCTGCTGCCGTCTAATCAGGACCTTCTAAATACCTGCAAAATTGCCTCTTGCTGACTATTTCCTATGTTCATTTACAATGGTTTAACGCATTCGCTACCTACTCAGTAGAGGTAGAGGCATAACTTTTGGGGTTGGGTAGGGCATGGGACTGCTAAGGACCCGGAAGAAGGGAATGGCATTGGCCCATGGTCAGCTGGCTGACAGTTTAAACAGCATGGTTTGTACACAGTCTATGAGTGCTGATTATAAATAACTGACTGCACTGTGCACACACTCAATGAGCGTGGTTTGGGTGAGTTTGCAATGGGGCATTATAATTAATTGGGCATAAAAGGCATCTCAAAAGGAAGCTTCATCTCTTATTCTGAGCGTTGTTATCTAACATGTTTTATTTTCTTTGCAGATAGGGCAGACGTTGTCGGTCGCGGTGGGAAGGGTCAACGTTTAATTTAGAGCAAAGGGAAGGGGATAAGGTATGGTTCATGGAAGGCACACCCCTCAAGTCTTACTCTTTGGCTGGGTCCTGGGCTACCTCTGTGGTATAACCATGGTTTGCAATGTGAAGGGAGTTAGTGGGCCCTGAGAAAAGTACAGTGGGAACTGAAACGCGTGAGGGGCTTGTTAAGAGAGGGAAGGGGTGGAGGGACATAGTTAATATACAGTAAGGGCAGGGCCCAATCAAGAGCACCCGATACATAGCCGAAAGCAGAGGTAAATAAGGACTTTTCAAATGGCAGAGTGTCTTGATACAGACCTACTGAGTAGACATATAGAAGGCGGATAGGAACTCACCTACAGGAGGTGCTTTGACGCTGGGCAGGTGAGATAACCCAATATAGCTATATTGTGACCTAAACTTCCTTTTTATGTATGTGCTGACACATATTGTTATATAATGCTTGATTGGAGCACCGGACCCGTCTTTTGTTCCTTTTAAATAAGGCAGGGACGCTGATTCTCCTGGAATGTCCAGGACACTCCCGAAATTCTCCTGCTGAGAGCCTGGACATTTTCTACAGTGGGCTTGATGCCGTGGTTTCATGAAAACCACGACCTCAAGTCCTGCCCCCCTGCCTGGCAACACTAGTATCCTAGTGTTGCTAAGGATAGGGAGGGACATGATTATGCAAATTGCATCATCATGCCCCGCCCCTATCACTAGTAAATCTAAAAAGGAGTAGTTAATAGTCAGGGGTGGGGCTTAATGACACAATTTGCATAAATCACATCATTAAGCCCCACCCCCTGCATGCATTTATGGCTTCCTCTGGGATCTCCCGGAGGCAAGATATTAAAAGTCGGCATCCCTGAAATAAGGACTGTTTACATCAAAACATTTGCACCAGCCCCGGGTCATGTCTACGTTCAGACGGCTGACCTTCCATGACCTACTTCATACACTTCCGATAGGACGTGACCCTTTTGAAGGCATTACATGAGGTCAGAAATCTCTGCTGATATATTGTGCCTGTGTTATATCATTTCTACATACAGTAAAAATAATATTTTTTGATGTTATTAAAAATTATAAATAATTTTACCAATTATATTGTGACATTTACAATCTGAAATTGGCGTTCGCATTGATAGAACCTCCATTTACATCCCTGCACTTGCGCAAGCAACCTCAATGTCCACACCGCTGCCCTGCACTTAGCTGCTATGTGCCCTTCAGAGGCGGAACTAGCGAGTTGTGGGCCTGGGTGCAAAGAATATGCTTTGGCCCTGATGATATCCCAGGTAGCCCGGTGGGGAGCGATGACGGCTTTGGGCCCTTGCATCAGCATGGGCCCCGATGCCATTGCACCTGTTGCACCAATGGTAGTTCCACCCCTGTTGTTCTTACTTTATGGACTGTATTCAGACTTCCATCGGCGATCAGGCCGCAAATATACGCAACTAAGTGGCAGGTCAAAGCAGGTTACTCCCAGCAGAAAAAGCAGTCACTCCCCTCGCAACCTCCGGCTGGACCTAAACTTCCACCTGCATTGACTTACCCTATCTGGCCGCACTCACTTCCGGCCTTATGTGGGGAAGTGTCTCTGTTTATGGGAGAGATCATAGGAATATGTGTAGAATGGGAAGTCTCTGGGCCATATTCAGAGATCCGTCGGCGAGCGGGCCGCAAATATACGCAATTAAGTGGCAGGTCGGAGCAGGTTACTCCCACTATAAAAAAACAGTCACTCCCCTCACAAACCTCCGGCCGGACCTAAACTTCCACCTGCATTGACTTGCCCTATCTGGCCGCAATCACTTCCGGCCTTATGTGTATTAGTTGCGTATATTACCGGCCCTAACTCTGTAAGCGCGCCCACTTTCCCTCATCTAAATGCCTCCCCCCGCCCATTTCTATGCAAACCCTTAGGTCCGTATATTTCCGCAGCACTAAGGGTCGCATTAGTCTCCGCCCGATTCACAAGTCCGTCCCTTTGCCATTTCCGACCTTAACTTCAACGTAGACGGTGTATCTCTATTACTACACATAAATCCTAAAAATACGCACAGAACTTTCGTTAAAACCGGATCTCTGAATACGGCCCTATGTGCCCTAATTGGTTGCCATTCGTTATGTGCACTTTTGGATCGTACAGAGCCCATCGCATCCCACATATCAAACACATCTACAGCACGTACAATGCGCCAAAGTATGTGACCCTCTGGATCAGCCCCATTATATTTAAACAAATGTAAACATTAAAATATTAATTATAGGTTGAAGATCGACAGAAAAATAAATAAGTAAAATGAATTCTGAATTAAACACACACTCTTCATGCAACAATTTGTCCAATTACTCCACATTTCCATATCATCTAAACAATGCTCTTTTCCCTGGTAGCGTCTTCCAGGCTGCCCGACATCAGAGCGCCACATTCCCACACAAATGGCAGCATGACAAAGGAGGCCGTGCCGCACACAAGCTGCTGTTTTCAATTTAGAGACCATGCATTATTTACACTGCCATTATTCCACTCAATTTGAGTTTGCGTTGTAGCCCTAATTTCACTATAATCAAAGTCAATGAATATTTAATCAGCATTGCTTCCAGAAATGGAGTAATGTCATTAACATAATGTCCCCAGGACTCCGGCGCTGTTTTCCCTCCAGAGCTTAGGACGTTCCTCTCATTGAAACAGCAAGATGGAAAGAGGTCTCTGAGATAAATAATGTGGGACGACTCATTAGATGGAAAGTGGCCCCGACAGGTTCGCGCTTGTAAACATTGCGAGGGAGACTCGCCACGTGTTATTTCCGAGCCATAATCCGTGATCATTTGATGTTAACATTTTATTATCATTTTTATTTTCACTGTATGTGCAAAAGTTTAGATTTTCTTTTCTTTTTTTTTTTTACCTTATATTTTGGTTTTAGCCATTTTCTTATTTTGGTAAAATCATCCTGATTAAGTTTGGTTTGGATTTCATATAAAAAGTTAAAAACATCTATTATCATGTAACTTGAATTTGTTCCTACTTTACTAGAAATATTGATAAAAAATTGGATCAAGAGAACTAATGTTTGAATGGTTAATTCCTTCGATCACATAAAGGGCTAAGACCATGATTTACAGTTAAGAGTTAAACTGCGTACTTTCCTTAATAAAGGCAGGTGAAAAATCTGCAATACCGATTCACAGAAAAAGGGGAGTGAGATCTGATTAAGCTCAAACAGGGTTAAACTCCAATTTGTGCACAGGCGTGACTTGCAACTCACCTCAAGGTTGTTTGGTGACGTTAGGATTCCCTTAAGAAGTAGGCAGGTGGGAGGGGTAACCTCACTGTTCTTTTTTCTTTGGCCATCCTCCCGCCCTGTTGTGTCTTTTCGGGTGAATGGTTTTTACCTTGTGGCGGAAGCATGTTAGCAAGTAAGAATGTGTTTTGAGCTTGCATGGCGGCGCCTGGAGCTTGACCGTTTGGAAGAATGGCCGTGCGAGCGGTCACTGAGTTTTGTCTGGTACGGATAATCTTGGCTGTTTTCCGGTTACGGCATCCTGGTGGAGCGCTTTGTAGCTTATTGGTAAGCTGGAAGGTATGTTATGGTTTGTATGACATCATATGTACTTGCTATTATGCTTTGTGTCGCCTCTATCTAAATGAAAAAGTAATAAAAAAATATAGTCGAATTTTAAAGCTGTCCCCAATTCTAAAACTCCGATTAATAAACACCTAAGTTTATTTAACCCCAAATTCGTTGTCAAGTGTGTTTTATTGAGTTTCTGTTTATTGGGGGGAGGTTGCAGTTCATTGCCTGTGCATCAAACATGGAAAGTTTATAAAGAACCCGGTTAACCACTCCCCCTGTGACGGAAATGCTACTTAAGGACGTAGATCTTTGCTGTGTATATTTAGGTACGTGCGGATTAATCTGTGAATCAGCCATGCGTTTAGTTGCTTCAAATTGGTTATGATTCAAACATACGTAACTAAACGTACTGATGATGGTTCTGAAAAGTACTTAAAATACAAAAAAATGATGACATACTTAACAAAACAAATAAACGCATGATGTTATAAATACAATGATCCACGACATATAGAGAGTTTCATAAACATTTAAAAAAAATTTAAATTTAATTAAGATAATCAACACAACCAATACAGTTAAATAAGTAAATCTAATGGAGTTCGGTCACAAAATTTAAAGGGAAAAAAAAATCTTGCAAAAAATGAAAAAAATAAATGGCATTTTTACAAGGTTAAAGTCTTGCGCAAAATGTAACATCAGCATAGAATTTTAAAAAGAAGGCTTTATTTGATACATTTAAAAAAAAAATACATCCATTGATTAAGAGAAGACGCATGGCCACACACTAAACAATATGGTTCATCAACTTATGAGTGGTCCAGGGTTACCTTAACTTTTCCTGTGCGTATGTTAGTTACACAAGGCTCCTACCTGTGAATCAGTCCTAACTCTGTAGGAACGCCCATACTGTACATTAGTAGCCTGTGTGCAGCTCATTTGTATTGAGTCTTGCCCCTCTAGCCACGCATGCGAGACTTGTTCCATGCCGATGTGTGCATCAGTCCTAAGTCAGACGTCCGTGTATGTGAATCAGATGGCCAGGGTTTCCGTGCGTATATTTGGGTTCTGGGCATGCGCAGTTTAACTGATCGTGAAAATATGCACAGAGATTCTACACTTACATAAGTGTCAATCAGGGCCCTAATGACTTTCTCCTATACTAGAACAGCAGCAGTGGACTAGCGGACTTTGAGCCACAATTAAAGCAGGCTGTGATCTGATTTGCCAGCACACGTGTATTATTAAACTCAATGGGCCTGATCCAGACCTACGCCCACCATCGCTAGGACGGCAGGTGTAAACGTAAGATCGGCTAAAGAGCCGATCTGCGCATGCGCCGGGCATTTGTTTTCCGGCGTAGCTACGGCAATGCCCGATCAACGAACAGCGTAGGGACGCTGGAGGGGGCGTCCCCCTAGCGTCCCTACGTTAAGGTTAGTGTAGGTGGGCGGGGGGAGGTAGGAGTGGACACCGATACGCTGTGCTTTAGTAAGCACAGCACGTCGGTGTAGGTCTGGATCGGGACCAATGGAACTTACCCCTCTCCTTAATCTTGTTGTGCAGCATCGCATCAGTATGTGATCTCTCCTAATCAAGGGCGGAACTACCATTGGTGCAACAGCTGCAACGGCACTGGGGCCCATGCTGATACAAGGGCCCACAGCTCATCACTGCACCACCGAAGCTCTCCATTGGGTTACCTGGGATATCATCAGGGTCAAAGCATATTTTTTGCACCTGGGCCCACAACTCATTCCGCCTCTGCTCCTAATGCTTCGGACCTGATTCAGAGGCGCACACATATCGCCGTGCATCGTGCGCAGATTACATTGTACATTGGTTTTGCAAGGAAAAATTACGGTAGGGTTTGGAACTCGTAAATCAGCTAAATTACATGCGTCCGAGAGGAGAACCTGGGGGGGAAGCATTATACTTACGAATGCATAACTACGCTACGTGATCGTACTTAAAGGGAACTTAAGTCTGGATCCGGCCCCAGGGCCCTGATTCAGAGATTGAAAATAAGAACTTAAAGTTACACCTGGGCTAAACCATGCTGATTTCAGGCGAGTCAAATTTCATTTGTTGCAACAGTATTATAGTTAAAAGGTGATGTTTCCCAGCTCAAGTCTAATTAGCAGTTTAAAAGTGAAGCTGATCAGGTATCTGTGTGCAATAAGTAAAAGCAAAGCATTCTCCCTGCATGCATAGAATAAAATTAACTTGACTCCCCCTGAAATCAACATGGTTTTGCCCAGGTGTAACTTTAAGTTCTTATTTTCAGCCTCTGAATCAGGCCCCATGTCCTTATGTCTGTGATTGGCTCTGGATTGGGGTACTTGCTTGGTCCCCGCCCTTACTGTACATTGACCACGCTCCTCCATCCCTTCCCTGCCTCAACACGCCCCTCAGGACGCAAGACACAGCGCTCGAGTTGCGCTCCGATCTGAATGGGCCGTGGTTTCGTGCTCTTCAGCCCTAAGCATGCCCAGTATGCTATAAGATCCCGGATCCCCAACATCTGGCTCTATCGAATGTCTCAAAGCGGCTCAGCCTTAATCATTACTACATTCATCCCTAAACTGCACAAACTCCAGTTATAATACTGTTGCCATGTCAACTCCCAGCATGCACCACAATCTAATATCCAACTCCCACTTGCCTTGGATCAATACAAAATAATTTTTCTTCAACTTTCCTGTTTTCCAGCATTAACCTTATTAATCTTTAAGCTCGGCAGTGTGTCAGGCTTAAACGTGTATGATTAAAGATCTGGAATGCATTTATCCAATAACTACAGAAAAGGAGCAAGCAGCTCAGTTTCCTTTAATGCCTGGAGAATAAGCATGGTGTAATAAATAAACCCTTTCACACACAAGCTCTGATGGGAGCAATGGGAAATTATTCTATTATATTGGTCACATTCCGTGAAAAATAGACCGGGTTGAATATTTCCTGTGTATTTCCCACGTCTCTATATTGTTCTATGACCAAGGTCAGGGTTAGTACTATGTGTGGCAACGACAGATTAATGCCATAAGATGCTGCATTAGGTACTGGAGTAGGGCCACCAACTAGGCAATTTTGGTGCCCGAGACACAGTACACGGTGCTCCGCCCCTATGTGATGTCACACATAGGGGCGGAGCACAGCTGGCTGATATGCAGGGATATCCTTCCTCTGTGCATCAGCCTGCTACACTTCTCCAGCAGCAAGTATTGGTGGTAGATACCGCTGACACCTGCTGGAGAGATAAGGGGCCAGATCCAGAACAACGCTTGTGAGCGAATTTACGCGTGGCGGAGACGTAAAATCGCCTTTTGGTAAGTACTGCGCATGCGCACCATAGAAAATACGCTCAGTAACGTAGCGTAATTGTGAACGTATGGGCCATTCACGTATGTGTCACGTAAATACTTACGTGTGGGCGTGCCAATT
>WWET01001564.1:167873-179299 GCA_011038615.1 Limnodynastes dumerilii | reverse complement strand
AGCGTATCTTGACAAAATACGTACATTCAAGGGGTGTGCCGAGGGGAGTGTATAGAAGGTACGCACACGAAAATACGCTACGCGAGTAAACGTACGGCAAACATAGTTCTGGATCTACCTCAAGATGAGTATCAGTAGGTCTCCTCTCTCTCCAAGTCCGAGACAAATGTGCCACCCACCCCCAATGGGGGCCCTACACTGGAGGCTCAAAAACATAAGGCACTGGATCCAAAATGCATAATGACCGCTAACCGACACATCTGGTGTGCGCAAGTTGGCTGTGTGTCGGCTCTGTGCACGCATTGTAACGCGACAAATAGTTTTCCGACCACAGTCTCTTTGCGACTGCTGCAAAATAAGCAACGAGTAAAGATCAGAACGTTGCCCTGCCGAAGGGCAAGATTTTACCCTAATCCCGACCCTTACCCTAACCCTCCCCTTCTATTACACTAACCTAAACCTTCTCCCATAGCCGAACCCTAACCTTAACCCTTCATCTCCTGCAGCCTAACTCTAACTCTCCATCTTCCGCAGCTTAATAACAACCTTCTATGTACCACAGCACTCTCCCTGCCATCCCCGCAGCCTGTCCCTGTTCTCTCGCAGACCCGCTGTCTCTTGATATTGGGAACAAGGGGTTAGATCCAGAGCTACATAGCCGACCGATTTTACGCTAGCCGTAAAAGCGCCCATTAGTACTTGCTGCGCATGCACGCGGCAGATGTTACGCAACGTATTTCAGAGCGTATGGGCCTGTTACGTATCATCGTCCTAACTACGCACAAAGGGGCGTGCCAGCCAATACGACACCCGTAATTACGCTTCGGAGGCGGGGCGAGACATTTAAATCGTCCAGTATGGGCGTGCTTAGGCGCGTAAGTATGTGCAGCCATTACGTCCGACAGGAGTTATACTTTGAAAAGTTAAGGTAGTGTTTGGAAAGCGTAAAAAAACGGCTAAACTACGTACAGCCGAGGGGAGCGCCAAGTAAATACGCTACACTAGGAAACGTAATGGATCAAGCCCTAGGACCTTTCGATATAAGTCTTCGTTCCCACTGTAAACGTTCGCAATAGAAATATTTTTGAAAAACGATACAGCCGCCATTCAGCTGCTTAGTTATTATGCTGCAGGTATCTGGCATTGCTGTGATTTTCCCCTATGTGGCAGATTTTGTTCTGCACGTGCTCAGTGCATCTGTGTAACCTGACTGCAACGCGTTGTGATCTACTCAGATTTAGAAGGGATGACGCGTCTAGCAGATTGCAAGCGGGCTTGTCATTGCGGCCCGGATTCACAGTTACGTAGTTTTCATCTTACGTACGTTGTTTTAGAAATTGAGCTACTACACATGCGTGGCAGCTTATTTACACTATCTACGTACCAGTTCTGTACGTAGATTGTGTAAGCGCTGTCTTTAGACCGTGCTTACGCAATCTACATACATAAATGGTACGTAGATAGCATAAATAAACTACTAGGCATGTGTAGTAGCTCAATTCTTAAAACATCGTCCATAAGACGAAAACTACATAACTATGAACCTGGACCAGTATTACATTGTTTTTTAATGGTGGCTCCTAGCTATCGGAAATCCATTGGTTGGCGGTTTGGTCCCCCCGATGTGGGGATTTGGCGGCTAAGTGTTTGCCATTTATTGTGCGTCCAATGTTTTAGCCACTCTAGAACCCAAAGGTTAGGTAAGTTTGAATGGACCTGGAGGTGTGCATAAAACAATGTTATGTCATATAACACCTGATACATAAGGAATTCAACCGCCATAATATGTGATTGCTTTCTGCCTGGTCTCCTACATTTCATACTTACACTAAATTAATTAAAAAAACACTTTTTAAATCTCTTTATTTATTGATATTATAAAACATAATTTAAAGCCAAAGCTTGCATCCAACAGAACATAAGAATAATTTCCCAAGCCTGT
This sequence comes from Limnodynastes dumerilii, assembly GCA_011038615.1. NCBI lineage: Eukaryota > Metazoa > Chordata > Amphibia > Anura > Limnodynastidae > Limnodynastes > Limnodynastes dumerilii. The sequence continues at coordinate 177,357 of WWET01001564.1, read as the reverse complement.
GGAAAGGAACAGATTTAGCAAACTTTGTGCATAGGTCTTAATCTCAATCTAATGTATATTGGTATCTACATAAAGGTACTAGACTAAAGGCTAGATTGGCGGGAAAGAAAAAAATGGAGCAAACAACAGCAACCAATCAGATTCTAGCTGACATTCTCTAGTATGTAAAAGGAATAAGGAAAGCTAGAATCTGATTGGTTGCTATGGGCAACATCTTTTTCCCCCCGCAATTAAGTATATTTAGCCCTTAAGACTTAATTATTGGAAAGGAGGAAAAATCTCAGGGGGAAAAGGGAGAGAAACATGGACTATATAGACCAACCATTCAGAGACTGCCTGTCATAGGGACAGTACAGAAGTGGTATCAAGGTTCCCAGGCTGTGAAAAGACTTAACATTATTATTCAGCAGCATCGTAATATATTCCATATATGTTATATACCATGGGCCGTATTCAGAGAACCATTTTCACGGCCATTACTGTGTGTAATTTGAGGTACGTTTCAACTGCGCATGCATAGTAACTTTTTTTTACGTAGTTAATGTAGGCTATACGCACTGGGATACATACGGAAATTTAAATAAAAATGGGTGGGGCAAGGCATTTAAATGAAGGTATGTGAATGCGACTAACATGAATCGCACGTATGGAGGACACATGCGCACGCAACTGCTCACGGAAAGTTACAAGTGGTCTATGGAAGCGAAAGTCACCGACAGCACGGCCGAGAGAGTGGAGTGTCATGGGTGCGAGGGGGTTTGGCCGGCACCGGCCGTGCGTATAATTGCGTCCTTTTAAGGAAACAGTTCTCTGAATACGGCTCCGTATCTTATTAATAAGGTTGTAAGGGATTTTTTCATTGCTTGGCTATTAATAATTTGTCTGCATTCCAGCAATGAAATGCATTAATAAAATCATTGGGGTAGATCCAGAACTACGTGTGCCGTACGTTTATTCGCGGAGCGTATTTTCGTGCACGTACGTTTGCTACACTCCCCTCGGCACACCCCTTGCACGGACGTATTTTAGATACGCTGTCCAAACCCTACCTTAACTTTTTCAGACGTACCTGCGTACGTCCGCTAACGGACGCATAGACTACGTGAACGTACGCAGCTTAGCACGCCCATACTGTACACTTTAAATACCACCCCCCGCCTACTTCACGTAATTCAGACGTATTTTGGATGAACGTAATATTGGCACGCCCACACGTAAGTATTTACGTGACACATACGTGAATGGCTCATACGTTCACAATTACGCTACGTGAATGTGCGTATTTTCTATGGTGCACATGCGCAGTGCAGTCTAAACTGCGAATTTACGTCTCCGCCACGCGTAAATTCAGTCCGATGCGTAGTTCTGGATCAGGCCCATTGATACTTTTATTGAAGTTTCAGAAAAAATGTACTAATTTGTTCTATAACTTTCATCAACGCAATGGATAAACTCAATGCTCAGTACTACATCAGCTCCTCCTGAACTAAAGGATCATCGTGTATTGTGTCACGTCGAACAACAGTTCAGGGATATCCTTTAAAAACCACTGAGGGGTAATCTACAACGTTCAGTATTCATATGCCATTCAATAGACAGGTGTTTAATAGCATTATACAATGTTAACTGCAACCTTGTGCATTAAATCATTTGTCACTTTCCCCAACTGCCCTTTGTAAAGCTCCTCTGTAGCTCATTGCTATGATGTGCACGCTAATCTAATATTAAGTATGTTTGCTCTTGTAATCTCTCATGGCATCACAATAAAATCAGGAAACACTATTGCAAAGATAATGAGTTGTTATTCAGGCATCTGCCATTACACTGCAGGAATGAGTGAACCTCAGCCTCGCTGGGGGCTTAGTAGCCAAACTGAACAGCGTTTAGAATTTAAAGGATTAAAATGGTTACTATACAAACATATATGAATAATTACAATTTGGTGGTCAAATAAGCCAGAGTGAAAGCACAGACAAGAGTGTGGCTCACTGCTCTGAAGATAATCAATTTCGACAGATAACATCCCGGTAATAAAATGGCGACCGCTGAAATTTTGCAGCCTAACACTAACCCTAACTGACAGCCTAACCCTAATCAAAATCCTAAACCTAGGAAAGTTACTCCTTGGCTAAACCATGTTGATGGCAGGGGAGTCATATTTCATCTGCTGCAAACAGTATTAGAGTTGAGAGGTGATGTTTCCTATCCCAAGTCTAAATAACAGTGTGATAGTAAAGCTGGTCAGTATCTGTGTGCAGTAAGCAATTCAAAGATATATCCCTGCATGCAAAGAATACAATTAACTTGACTCCCCCTGAAATCAACATAGTTTTGCCCAGGAGTAACTTTCCTTTATATTTAAATTTTTTACGTGCGTATTTTTGCATCGCACATCCGGACGTATATACCCAAGTGCGATTCACAAGTCCGTCCGTGAGACACTTATGTGTGTATAGTCTGCGTAAAGTACTTATAAAAAGTTACTACGCATTTATTCATACCTAGAAATACGCACGCAAAACGCCATGAAAACAGATATCTGAATCAGGCCCTTAATTTCAAGCTCCATTTTAAGTCTAAATCAGGTCCAGGGAGAGTTACAGTGGTGGGGTTTGGTACTGCAGTTTAAAGTTGGAGAACTGGTGGCCTCTGCAGTGGAAGAGAGGAACTGCAAAAGCCAACATGACAGTCAATATGGTCAAGCCCTTCAGTCTTTGTTCAGACTAAATAACACAATAGGAAAGAAATGTGATCAAAATGACTTGACCGCGGATTTATGTATGATGGAAGACAGGGTGAGGTGCACAATATAACGTGTAGGATCTTTTTGCACATTGCAACGCCTAAATAACACTAAGGTGATAATGATGATAGCACTGAACATATAACAGACTAAAATACTTAAACCTGCATTGTTCATCTATTGCCGCTACCAAACATGAAGCTCAGCATTGAGGATTACTACTCAGCATGCTAAAGTCCAAAAACCCTGGTTAATATGAGCAGAGCCTATAAAGTCAGCTCTTCTCTCAATTGCCAAAGTTGTTCAATATCGTGTCTAGATGTTATACACTGGGGTGGTACTACCAGCAGTGCTTCCAGTGCTCTGCCCTGGCGCCGTGGCCAAGGTCCAGTTGGTGTGGTGGCTCGCAGTGCAGTGAACACTGCACTGATATGCTGGCAGTGTTCACTGATTGGCAGTCTTCTATCAGGAATAGTCGTTACCTCAACACCTATCTTATCGAATATTGTAAAGGTGACAGGTTTATTTGGCATTACAAACCAGTCATCGGGGGAAGCACAGCAGGACTTGTACGAGTACTGGAAGTAGTAAATATCACAGCTGGTACCCCAGAATGGTAAATGTTGAGTATTCCAAATAAGAACTTTCAAGAGCGTGCTCGTACCAAAATACACTTTTTCGAAACTCCAATCCCTTTTAAACAGATGCAGTCTACATTATGGTGTATAGCAATTGCCGGATCGGTAAGCTGGAAAGTCTAGGTATGAGTAGCTGTGATTACTACTCTGAGCTCTGTCTTTCCTGGCTAGAAATAGCGTTGGAGGAAAGCTGTTCGAGAGTCACTGGAAGTACTTAAAATTCAAGTAAGTTTAGATACAGAAAAAACAAATATAGCACCAACGCTTCACCCAGTGCAAAAACGCAGCAGTCATTAATCATTAATCAGAGACCGACTCCCAGTAACAACAGAAACAGCGCTTATAGTATTAAAAAGATTCCAACTATCGATATGCATTAGCTGAATAAATCACTGGTCATAAAATTTTATTTATTAACTGCACATAATCAGCATATAATCACTGTAAACAAAAATATCCATAATGGACAGTATTCACAGTTAAGAATGAGTTAGGTGCGGACAGATCCCCACTCGTCCTGCCCCGAAACTGTTTATAGTACCATAGGGCTACCTTATCTTACCGTGCGTACTTTCCTTCTTAAGAAGGAAATTGCGCACAGACAATGCCTCTCCCCGCCCTCCCCAGGTAATCTAAACCCCTCCCACATCTACCTAAACACTCCTCAAGGTGGCATTACGCCGCCTTTATCTTACTAAACTACTTTAAAGACTGCACAGAGGCGATCTTCGTACCTAACTGGTACTTGGATTATGTAAATGACCTACTATGCATGCGCAGTAGGTCATTTCTCAAATCTGCACACGTAAGAAGAAGAAGAAGCTTCTTAGGCGTGAATTAGGTCCAATATGATCACCATATAATAGTGAGAATAGTGATAAAACAGAGCTGCTACCAAGAGAATTCTGGATAAACAAATCAATTGAATTTGCTCAACCAAATTCCGACAGGGACATGAGAGGTTATAAGAGTCAACTAGGAGGAACTTTAGAGATAAATCAGAGCAGTTACCCAATCACGGGAAAGATGAATGAAGTCTCTCCATATTGTTGCGATACAGGTTAGATACACACTGTCCAATCGTAGTATCCGACTGTTGTATATGGGACATAAAACATTGTATAATGTCCTCATGGGCATTTGTTCCTCATGGAGCAACACATTAGAACATGGGATGCTTAGACAGACTCGGGATGTCCCCCTGTATCTCTATCACTCTTATGTCACTATGAGGGTGGGAAAAGTCTGATCAAAATGGTATATTAAAACATCGTCATTAAGGGCCAGATTTAGACATCTTTGCGTTTTCCATATGGAAGAGGGGAGTGAACCCTGTCAAGTCACTCTCTCTTGTTGTAATGGCAGCATTAACGCTGCCCGTTGTGAGTCCCTGCACCGGTGGCTGCATTACGAAGTAGGAATAGCTGAAAGTTGCTTATAGGGCCGTTTGCAACGGGGACCAACACACTCAACGCGGCCATAACACTACCATAAGTTTCTCGTGTGGATCAGTGATCGCCACATCCACTGATTCGCACAAAAGTACTTAAACCCAGCCCTACTGTAGAATGTAAATGCTTCCTCCGTCCGCTGTACAGAGTTTAGGCGACCGGAGGGAATGGATCGCCCTGTCCAACAAAGATTCGTATCACAATATCTGGCCCGTGCAAATCGTATGGAAGACATATAACACTCTGAATTGGGCCCTAAGCTTTTGGACTGAGCTGAAATTTCCAAATGTGTGTATTTTATGCACTCCGCTAACGTAACTCCTGCAGACGAAGCTCCATAAGCAGCACCAGCGGACTTCCAGACCCGGTCCCTTATTACCTTCTAAAGTCTTTTGAAACAACTATTTGAATTATAACAAGAGTCATGATGAGTTTTCAATAGAATTGATTTGTCAGAGAACTATAGGCAATCATCATGAACATCTTGAGAACATCAGAATATGACACTGGCAATATTGATCAGAGAGGAAAAGGCCACAAAACTGACCTCTTTGGACATGTTGGTAAGATCTAATTATGGGGATCACTGAGTAGCAATTATTTACATGATATTACTGGTTCCTGGAATCAAATAGCTCAGCTCAGTCCTGAGAACAGTCCCCTCTTAGAATTCACCCTGCACTGTTCTGTAATAACTAACTCCCTGTTATGCCGTTGCTGACACTAATGGCCGGCTTTGGAGATGTTCTTAACGATTGCTCAGCAGGGACCATTAAATCACATTACAGCGTTGTGAATTTCAGGACTTAAATATACAACCTCAGCATCTACTACAAATGTAGCAAGAGAAATACTCTGATACACAGAGAGATGCACAGTGAGATGCTATAAATGTTTACATACAGTACTCATATTGTCCTCTGCATGTAAAGTTTTTCATCTTGCAAATATTTTATCATATAAATAAAAAAAAACAAGTCCTGGCAGCTTGTTACATACAAAATTTAATTCTGAGGACAAAAAAATGTAATTTAATAAAGCATCTGGTATAAACCAGATCGGAATACTATGACTTATTTTACAAAATTCTATTACTGTAAATCAGCTGTTTCTCTATTTTCCTTTTTACTAAATAAGTTTGCCAGATACAAATAGCGGCAAGCCAGATCTGAATTAAAGATGATTACATTTACATTTATCTACAATCTTGTTCCATGTGGATTTTTCCTAATTTGTATTGATTTGAACTAAGAAAGATCTGCCCCAATGTGAATGCACTAAAATAATAACAAATAGTGAATTAAGTCAAAGAAAAAAAAATAATCCCTTTTTTTATTACTGAAAATAAATATACATTTTTATTTTTAAGAAAGCAGCAGATATGGGTTTCAACAGGGATGGGAGTAGTCTGGCCCGGGCCCTTTAGCAAGGAGTTGGGATAAATCAAAAAAACTGGAACCATTTAGGTGCTCAGGATTCTCAATCGCTACTCGAGAAATAAATAAATATATAAATAAATAAAGTATTGGTGCTGGATAAGTGGTTTGTGAGACCCTGATTAATACCAAAGGCTAAGAAAACAAAAAAATTCCAGCGCTGTCTATTATCTAAAAAATACAATCTGGAACCAGAAAATAAAACATATGTTATAAAAACATTAAGTGCCAGATTTAATAAGGGGCGAGTTATATCACCCCTAAAAATCGACTGACATCGCTGTAGCTTGCTGGCGATATTTTATAACAACTTGCCGTATTTGGGGCGAGTTTCCCCAGCGATTTACAATCTACAGCGATGTCCGTCGATTAAACTTCAGCGAGTTTCTGTTAAACTCTTGCGAGTTTGTGCTAAACTCGCTGTCGTTTATGTGACCCTTGCTGTAGATCATGTTCTTTTAAAAAAAAAATAAAATCCTCATCACTAGAAAGAGTTAATTGCATAGCACAGCATACAATTAACCCTTAGCATTCTGTCGTAGATAGCACTATAATGCACAGCATGCCCATGTATTGCAGGGCATGCTGTGCCTTTTAGCACCATAAGCGGCAGCATGCCAAGGGTTAATGGCATGACGCCACACACATTGGCCCAGATCCAGACCTACGTTTGCTTTACGTTTCAACGTGTAGCATATTTACACTTTCATAATTACTATGCACTCCTCTAGGCACTCCCCTCGGCTGTACGTACTTTTGCCGTTTTATGCTTTCCAAACCCTACCTTAACTTTTCAAAGCGTGACTCCTGTCAGCCATAATGGCTGCACATACTGACGCACCTAAGCACGCCCATACTGTACGATTTAAATGCCTCCCCCCGCCTCCGAAGCGTAATTACAGGTGTTGTATGGCTGCCACGCCCATTCATCCGTGGTTACGCTCTTGATACTAGAATGGTACGTATGTTCACAGTTACATGCCGTAACATCTGCCACGTGCATGGGCAGAACATACAAAATAGCAATTTTACGTCTCCGGCTAGTGTAAATACGACCCTCCTAAATATACTTATGGAAATGATGCCCCTGATACATAAGAATAAAGAATTAATTCCCCAATAAATAAGAATAAAGAATTAATTCCCCAATAAATAAGAATAATGATGTACTGCCCCAATAAATAAGAATAAAGAATTAATTCCCCAATAAATAAGAATAATGAATTACTGCACCTATAAATAAGAATAAAAAATTACTGCCCCAATAAATAAGAATAATGAATTACTGTCCCAATAAATAACAATAATGCATTACTGCCCCAATAAATAAGAATAATGAATTACTGCCCCAATAAATAAGAATAATGCATTACTGCCCCAATAAATAAGAATAATTAATTACTGCCCCTATAAATAAGAATAATTAATTACTGCCCCTATAAATAAGAATAAAGAATTACTTCACCAATACACAACAATAAAGAATTACTGCACCGATACATAATAATAAATAACACATGCCCAATACATACTAATAATTAAATCATGCCACAATATATATAAATAAATAATTACTGTGCCGTACTAATCAATATTACATGGCCGATATATATAAAAATATAAGTCATGCCACAGACTAATCAATATTACATGCACTGATATATAGAAATATATAAATCATGGTCCATAGAAAAAAATACCACATGCCCCGATATATATTATATAAAAAACATGCCCCCCCCCCCTTCTTTTTAACAAAAACCCATGCCTCCCTTCCTTTTAAAAAATTTTACATGTCCCTCTAACCATTTGTAATATTGTAAATGTCCCCCTTCAGTATAATATAAAAGTTAATGTGGCCAAAAAATATGTAAAAATAATACATTTGGAAAATATTTACGATTCTGTGGTGTTCTTTTTTTCCATGTGACAGGGGTGAGTCCGGTCCAATTGAGGCTCTTGATTGGAGACCGGTCCGGATTCTTCCTGGTCCCTCCGGCGAATGACTCATCATTGCAGGGCCCATATTTATAAACAGTGAGCATTTTCACCTTTTCCGAAACTGTCTAGGAAATCGATTGCTTCTGCCTTTACAGGGGCAAATCAATCAATCAATTGCTGGGAGAAAAGAGACGCTGTGCTGAATGGTGAGCATGAATCTAACCCCAACCCTCCCTTCCCTGCAGCCTGACCCTAAGACTCCCCTCCCTGCAGCCTGACCCTAAGACTCTCTTCCCAGCAGCCTAACCCTAAGACTCCCTTCCCTGCAGCCTAACCCTAAGTCTCCCCTCCCAGCAGCCTAACCCTAAGACTCCCTTCTCTGCAGCCTAACACTAAGTCTTCCTTCTCTGCAGCCTAACCCTAAGACTCCCCTCCCAGCAGCCTAACTCTAAGACTCCATTCCCAGCAGACTAACCCTAAGACTCCCCTCCCTGCAGCCTAACCCTAAGTCTCCCCTCCCAGCAGCCTAACCCTAACACTCCCCTCCAAGCAGCCTAACCCTAAAACTCCCCATAGATTCCTACACTCCTACAGCTGGTGCAACAGGTCTGTAGTGCAGAAGGGAAAGCACAGTATGCCGATCGCCATACTTACCCATTCATAAAAACATTATCAATGTAGCGCTGCTTTGGAAATAGAGACAGACGAAAATGAGCTTTCAGCCGTCTATATTTCTAAAAAAGCACTTTTGTAGCGCTAACTCCGACCTTTCCCTAAAATTCAACATGGTTACGCCCAGGTGTAAAGTTCCACCCGTTTTGCTCTTGCTTTAAAACTCTGGATCCAGTTTATTGCTCTTAAGTCTGAATGGGATGGGATTTCTTCTGATAAATGAGCACAGATCCACATACATGCTCAGTACAAACACCACACTTTGGTGCCTGATTCACAACTATGCCGCCCGAGGGTGGATGCGTAAAAACGGCATATTTGCCGTTCTGTGCATGCGCCGGGCAGATGTTGCCCGGCGTAATCCATGGCTCTGGGTGCGTAGTTACGAACAAAGGGGCGGGCAGCTCCGTAACTACAGTTACGGAAGCTAGGCGGGGGCGGGGGAGGGTAATTAGGAAGGGAGGGCTGGGTTTCACAGATTACGCTCCTGTGTGAGCGTAGTTACACACAGTTACCACCAGTGCACCAGAGCTACGCTGGCAGTGAAGCTCTGGACCAGGCCCTTTCTGTTTGGGGAGACACAGCTTGACCATATCCCCGTCC
>WWET01001564.1:148611-158969 GCA_011038615.1 Limnodynastes dumerilii | reverse complement strand
TGGGCTGGATCCAGACCTTGTTAAGTGCATGAACTTAGTTACTCCTGGGCTAAACAATGTTGATTGCAGGGGTGTCATATTTCATCTGTTGCAAACAGTATTAGAGTTGAGAGGTGATGTTTTCTATCCCAAGTCTAAATAACAGTGTGATAGTAAAGCTGGTCAGTATCTGTGTGCAGTAAGCAATTCAAAGATATATCCCTGCATGCAAAGAATACAATTAACTTGACTCCCCTGCAATCAACATGGTTTAGCCCAGGAGTAACTCATTTCAAGCACTTACTTAAGTCTGGATCCAGCCCATTGGTCTTTGCTGGTGGGCTGCATGCCCCAGGGGTGTGGTTTTCCAGTATCTTTGGGCCGGATCCCAATAAACAGTAGCTACTGCGCATGTGTAGTAGCTATTGTACGTAACCTTTTAGACCGCATATACGCAATCTACGTATCGAAACGATACTCAGATTACGTACAATAGCTACTACGCATGCGCAGTAGCTACTGTTTATTGAACTACGCCCGTCTATGGAAGATGGACATAGTTCTGGATCCGGCCCCTTGTCTCTTTACCAAAAGTCCATTATACAGCTGTTAAATGGCGACTGCTGTGGTGAAGATTTCTATTTTAAAAAAAGTAAACCTTCCCCCAACCCTCTGTTTCCTGCATCCTAACCCTACCCTTCTTCAGCCCTAACTCTTCATGTCCCACAGCCTAACCCTAACCCTTGCCTCACCCTAACCTTCCCCTTAAGCCTTAACCATCCTTTCATAAGCCCTAACCCCCTAACCTCAGCTCCACTGCCACTGCAGCAGTCTGAGCCCTGACCCTATCTGCAGCCACTGTGGCTGATTCGCTATTAGAAACGGGTAGAAATTGGTACCTTTTCTCAATAGCAATTTCCTCATTGGCGAGCATTTTGAACATGTTACAGCTGCCATTTATTTTAAAAATAGGGCTGCGCAGACCAGCAGTGCATCCAATGCCCCAGGGCATCCTGACATACTCACTGTGTTTGGGCATTGGGTGCTGCCAAGACTTTTTAACCACCACCCCAATTGTTAAGCAGTTTCTGTCTCTACAACAACAATAACTAATAGTAATAAAAAATAATAATAAGTAAAAAAAAAAAATCCTTACCATGTCCTGGCTCTTGCTCCCATCTGCTCCCTCCACTCTGTCAACAATCTCTCCTCCCCGAACAGCACGGATCAGTTAATCCTTTAGTATCGGCAGGCTAACTTTAGTATTGGCGCTCGGAGAATAGATCTCACATACCACAGTGCACTCATTTTCAAGGTAATGACAAATGAGCAGCTTATTAAAAGTAATCCAATATAATACACACATACCTATCTATATCTAACTTGGTTAATTCACTTTAATGGTCATTTTGTTTGTGTATAAAAATAATTGAAGTTCTATAATACATTAGTATGGATGTTCCATTACCCCCATAAATGTGCAATCTGTTTTTCTAACATTATAGAACTCCGCAGTTAATGACTGCCAGGGAGCTGATTTTGGTACTGAGGATATTTTCATAGGCAGTAGGACAATCAGACTGCAAGGACGTTTAATACTTTTGAATCCAGGAATAGTCTACCATTTATATTTTAGAGAGCATATAAAAGCACAGTTGACAAAGGTGCCTTACAGTCTCTCCTTCTGCATCTGAAAATGATTAGGACAAAAAAACAGACAGTGTGCAGGGTAGATGGGTCAAATTGATTTTTTTTATACCTCCATTCAGTGCTTGATTTGATGATCTCCTTTGCGAGACAGGTGTTGAGCCTGGCAATAACGGAGAAAGATTTCTCATATTGCAAAGCACATATGGGAATGTATCAATTTAGGTTCATTTAACTCACCCTTTCCCTCAGGTTTGTGGTAATACATTCAAGGGAGAGAATGTATCTTTACAAACTTAAAGCAAAGAATTGTCACCCTATCTCAATAAAATTCTCATTTTATTGTATGCTAGTTACAGAGAACCGGTGAAGACAATATTCATCACAAATGACTATAAAATAAATAGCAATAGGACATTAGTATTGCATCGTATATATGTGATTCCTCTGCATCTTCCATGTAAAGCTGATCAGTAAACCTTATAGGATAACATACAGAGCTAAAGATAGTTTTTCTCTATACTACTGTATATACTGAAATAAAATATGAAGACTCCGGGCCGTATTTATAGATCCGTTTTTGCTTGGAGTTCCGTGCGTATTTTTAGGATCAGATGAACTGCGCATGCTTAATAACTTTATTTATGCTGTTTATGTTGAATTTACGCATGGAAGTCCTTTAGGCACATACCTGGGAATCGCACTTGGGGAAATATATGTGCGGAGGGGCGTGGTTGCAATCTGTATGGACTTTGGGCCTGATCCAGAACAACCGATCTGCGCATGCACCGGGCAGATGTTGCCCGGCGTCGCTACGGCAACGCCCGATCATGGATCGGGCGTCCGTAGCAGCGCCGTAGAGACGCTGGAGGGGGAGCCCCCCCCGCCATAGTTAATATGGCGGGCGCAGGCGTAAGATCGGCTGAAAAGATGTTGCCCGGCGTAACTACGGCAACGCCCGATCATGGATCACCAGCACCAGCGTAGTAACTCCACTGGTCGAGCGTATGCCCCCTTCCTTACGCCGGCTGAAGTTAGGGGAGTGTCAGGGTAAGTAAACGCTGATACGCTGTGCTTTAGTAAGCACAGCGCATCGGCGTAGGTCAGGATCAGGCCCAAAGTTACGTGAAAGTGGGTGGGGAGTCATATAACCAATAGAAGTGACGGCAGATAAGAGACACCCGACACATCCAGTCTGCCCGGTTGTTTTTGTAAAACTATACTGACTCAATTTAATCCTGAATTTAGTTTAGATTAAGGATATCCTTATATTTTATCCAAGGATGTTTAAATTGTTCTAATGTGCTAGTCATAACCACCTGCACCCTTCCCTTCATTTATACACATGCCCATGTGTCCTAATATACCTCTTCCTTTGAAAGATTCCATCCTCCTGTTCCTGGTTATCAGAGGTGTCACTGCTGAGAAAATGCTATTGTAGAAATAGACACAGCTGAAAGCTCATTTCCATCTGTCTATATTCCGAAAATGGTGTTATTTCGAATTGTTATTTATGAATGAGTAAGTGTGCTGATTGGCATACTTACCCATTCAGTCTTCAAAAACGGGAAGATGAGTTTTAAATCCCGATTCAATTAGCCTCGCACCCGCGTTATGTGCTAATTGTGCAAATGTATTTTTTGGGGATTTTTATTCGCACCTCATAGAGTTGTGCATAAAAACTGTCTACCGTAATAGACGAGGAAAAGCCTTGAGGAGGCATTGCTATCGATCCACGGAGCACCGAACTTTCGGTTTCCCCCGAAAAGTGTAAAAAAAAAAGTATCCCATTACTTCCCCTAATTCTTACCCTAACCCTCCCCTCTCACTACCCTAACCCTCCCCTCTCACTACCCTAACTTGCAGCCTGACCCTAACCCACCTTCTTCCGTAGCCTGAGTTACGCACTACTAAGTATAATACACTATCCGTCACCTCGCATGCACGTAACTTAGCTGACTTACATGTTCCAAACCCTGACTTAACTTTTCCCTATGTAAGTGCCTAACCCCACCCATACTTTACAATTAAAATGCCTCCCTCCGCCCATGGCACACTGGTTGAGGAGCACTGACCTATTGTACGGAGTTACGAACAAGTTACATACGATCAGAGTTACGATACGTAACATCTGCCGCGTGCATGCACAGTACGTTCCCACAGCTAGATTTACCCTAACCCTAAATCCTAACCACTATCCTCTATCCGTGGAAGCAGAGCAGAGGGCAGCGCACAGCAGTTGATATTCAAACCTTCGGCAGTGTACCTATGCCACAATATATTTTCTCTGCATCGGAAGCGTGTCACAAATGACACAGTGGACATTATTCTGCTGGCTGTATCATTTTCCAAATACTACCTGAACTGAACTTTCCGTCTGGCTAAAGTGGAGGGCGCAATGTACAATTTAAATTTAAGCTAGCGCCCCATCCTGCCATTCCGAGAGCCAGCGAAAACACTTCCAATGCAGAAGTCTGGATTCAGATTCGTACACATAGCGCTACCCATACGCAAAATGCGGTCGTTTTTTCCCGTGATCTTTGAGATCCAAAAACAACAACTTTACGTGACTCTGGATCCAGTAAAAAAGAAAAAAAAAAGAAGACTTAGGGCCGTATTCATACAACCGTTTTAGCGAGAAGTTCTGTGCATATTTTTATGATCCGATGAACTGCACATGCATAGTAACTAAATTTACGCTATTTACGTTGATTGATGGACTTGTGAATCGCACGTGAGAAAATTCGTACGGAGGGGTGTGGTTATAATCCGTCCGGAGACAGATACGTGAAAGTGGGTGGGGGGAGGCATTTAAATAACCGCTTAAAGGCAAGGGGAGGGCGCGGTTAGTTAGATACGCATGTGCAGAAGTATTATACACACGGAACTGCACTCTTAAAGATACGGGTGGTCGAGGCATTCGTAAGTCACCGTCAACCCGTCCGTGTAAGGGGAGTGTAGTGGGTGTTGTATAATGTCCGTGTGTATAACTGCGAACCTTTCGCGGACGGTTCTCTGAATACGGCTCCTAATTTGCAAACTACAAAATTATTGTCAACATAAATCCAGAAATGAAACATCCTTTCTACTTAATTCAAATTCATGCACCTTGAAAAGTACAACAAAACTTGATTTCATTTCCAGCTAAGGTAATGGACTAAGAAGCCTGGGCTGACCATATTGTACACAAGGTTAGCACAGGTTATCACGTCTCAAAGAAATCCATTAAGTCTCCATTGTCTCATTAAATGTATGCAGTCAGAAAACCCAACACTCATTAGGGAAGCTATTTTTGTAGAGTAACGATTCCTCTGTCTTCACTCTACGAATGAATGTCAAAAGGGTCTTAAACAACACAGGGCGAATGCTTCGATAATTACACAAGAACTTTGTTTCACAACTTCATAATGGAATAGCTCAGGTAATTAATGATCTTAATATTGCGAGGCATAAAGCAATAAAGGCTACACTTAAATTTGGTGCATTGGTCCGAGTCCAGGTGAATAAAAGTTTTCCAGATGTCTTTAAACTTATGGTGCCACAATATAAACTTTTTGGATTTCATTTCTTAAAAGTGGTCAGGGGTGTAGAAAGTAATGCGATGGTATTAGCCCGCAGTATGTAGGTCTGTTACACGCTGTCACACTCCGGTGACAGCGTGTGCATCGGCGGGTCCTGGCGGCGCTTCCCACGGCCCACGTTTTGGCGTTGCTAGGCAGCCAAGAAGCGAGTACTCCTCTCTGGCCCCGGCTTCCGGCGCAGTACGGGCGCCCTGGTGTTGCCAGGTTACCAGGACACTCCGTCTATCCCAGCACCTGCGTCCTGGCGTTGCTTAGCAGCCAAGATGCCTAGCTCTCTGTTTTGGCGCGCTGACTGCTGGCTAATGATTGGCCAGCTGTGCTATATAGTCTCTGCCCCTCTGCTGCGGCCCTGCCGGTTATAGTTCCTTATTTGAGTTACTGTGCCTGCTCCTTTCTCTCTTTCCTTGCCCTTGTGGTTATTTCCCAGCCTTGTTCCTGCCTAGTACCTTGCCTTTTACCTTGTGTTTCATTCGCCCTCTCTCCCACCTTTGCGTTTGGTCCCATTGTACTTACCTTACCTTTCCTGAGTGACTGTCTCTGTTAACCCCTTCGGGGGATTCCGCTGTTTGGGTGTGTGAGTGATAGTCCTAGTAAGTCTAGTCTGTTCCTTCTGTCCAGTCAGCCCTTCTCTCGTCCGCTGTATTGTTTAGTGTTTATTGTTTGTTTGTTTGTTGCAGGTCAGGTCCTTCTGGTCTGTCTCTTCCCACTTTCTCCTCTTGCTGACTACTTACCTATCTCTCTCCTTCTGTGCTTCTCCTTCCTCTCCCGGGCGTTGCTCCAGGGCCGCAACCTGTGGGTAAACCGGCAGTGCCAGTCTATCCTCACCTTCAGAGGCTCTAGCGAAGAACACGGTCCTGATAGACTCCGCGCCTTGGTAAATCAACGTCCGCCTCTCCTACGGCCACCCTGGTTCTCCGCCCAGGTAATTCCAGTGGTGCCGTAACAAGGTCACGGTGCACATTGAGCCTTCCCTTCTTTGAAATTCATAACAATTGTGTATTCTGTACAAACATCTCTGTGTTATAGAGCTACAGTTACAAAAAGAGAGACTGAAAGGTAGATAAGAACTGTGGTTTCTTTGTATTTTCTTTTTAGCATTTACTGCAGTCCAACAACAAATAATTCAAGGTTTTTAAAGGGACAACTGTAGAAACATAGGGCCTGAAGCAATTCAATGCAAAGCCCACGTTGCTTTGGTTGCAGAGTTAAGTGCGCTTAAAACCAGCAATTGCAGTAGCCACAATACAAGGTTTTTATTATGCATCTCTATTACCACAATTAGCTTTGCAACCAAAATAGCATGGGCTGGGCTTCACGTTGCATTGAATCGGGTCCATAGAATGTGATGCTACAAACCGGGCTGGATTCGGACCTGAATTCTGGCAGTGAGCATGGAAGACGGGAGAGAACTCCCAGTCTCATTTAACCCTATCGTTGCCATAACCCTACTTTAAGTGCCTCGTGCAGAAGTTGGACAAAGGTGCATGCTCTTCCCCTGGCCACCTTATGGAGTTTAGCCAGGATGGGCCACCCTGTCTGGTGGATCTCCAGTTGTGTAACATCTTGCATGCGCGTTACCACAAAAAACACCTGACTTCAACAATCAGCTTGAGGATGGTCGTCTGAATCCAGCACACTGATACTAGACACTACAATTAAGGATTTTCTAATATTAATCCCATGCATGCTTATGTTGTTCTATTGTGCTAGCCTATACCACTGGGAATCACAGACAGAGACCTTTGGCAGATCACGAGGACTGAGTTTAGACACGCCTGCTCTGCCATCTTAGAAGAAAAGGTGTGACAATATGATCTGAGCAATGGCCTGGCCCCAGGTGAGACTAGAAGGCTGTAGGTCCCCGTTGCGAATGGCCCTATTTGGATAGGGCCGTTCACTCGCAGCCAAAATCGTTTGCTTCTGCCTCAAAGATGAAAACCAATCGATCCCAAGACCACCAGACACAGTGCTCCAAATGGTAAGTTTCCCCAATCCGTTCCCTAATCCTTACCCTCCCTTCCCCGCAGCCTGACCCTAACCCTCCCTTCCCCACAGCCTGATCCTAACCCTCCCTTCCCTGCAGCCTGACCCTAACCCTCCCTTCCCTGCAGCCTGACCCTAACCCTCCCTTCCCCGCAGCCTGACCCTAAGCTTCCCTTTCCTGCTGCCTGCCCGATCCCCATACTCAATGAAAAAAGAAAAATTTGAACTGGTAGCTATTCGACATAGGGACAGACGAAAATGAACTTTGGAAAGCCACCTATCATTGCGGGGACCCCCACCGGACTAAAAGTATTGCCAGCCATGGAGAGACCACAGGCTTGACTTACTAAACTTCTCAAAAGAAAAAAAATGATGTTGCCATTAGCAACCAATGAGATTCTCTCTCTCATTTTCCTATTACATACTAGAGAATGTCATCTAGAATCTGACTGGTTGCTATGGGCAACATCTCCACTTTTCCTTTTGAAAAATTAAGTAAATCTAGCCCCAAAACTTCTTTTGCTGCAATGCAAACAGCAAAGAAAGACTCATTATGTTACAATCATTTTCAATAATAATTACAATAATTTTCATAGCTTCATACAACATAAACATACACTATAATACAGTGCTTTAAAAACAAATAAATTGAGTCTCGAAATACCCCATGGGACTTTAACAAGTATAAGCTGCCACAAAAGTTTTGAAACCATTAATTATTCTGTTTGTTGTTTGTATTATATTTCCGTTTTTCCTTATTTATGTAACCTTCCGTTGAACACTTCCTTAATATACTGTATCTTCAAACAGAAAAAGCTAGAGGCCATTTTGTAAATCTCTGTAATTTAATCCATACATTAATCCTGACAAAAGCTAAACTGCGCCCAGAGAAAGAGCCGCTACAGTACAGATCAAACATCCCATTATCTATAAGTAGCACATCTTTCACTAGTCACTTACCACCAAAAATGACATTTACACTGTATATTGTGACCCTGACAGCAAATATTATATCTGTGCGGTAATCACGTTCTCAGAGCGAAAAAATGAAATAAAACTAAATTTAAAAAATTCTTAGTACTTACACAAAGAAAATGCAGAATTCCAAGGTTATGTTTTAGTATTTAATAATAACCATTTTAAAGTTTCTGCAGTAAAAAAATGCAAAAATAATAATCATTTCTTCAAATAGAAACAAAGCAAACCACAAGCCAAAAACATTGTCAGAGTATTGTAAAGTGCACCTGTCAGACAATGGGTGGGCATTTCCACCTGTCAAAAACCGTGCAGTCATTTTCAATTGTCAGACACTGTTTTGTTGACTGAAATGATACAGATTTATTTACATAAGGCCAGATTCAGGATCCCTTTTGATCTTTTGGTCAGGGATCTGGTTGCATAAGTCAGTTCTGAAGTCAGCCATAAAGAGCATCCTCTTGCTCCTGTTGCTTATAAAGTTATAATTAATGAAGTGTTTGAAAAGGAAAAGAGGAGATGTTGTTTGGATTCTCTCTCTCTTTAAGCCAGTACATTCTAGAAAATGATATGAACTCTTGTTCGTTACTATGGACAACATCTACTCTTCCTCTTTATAAGTTTTGTTAAACATACACCAAAGGTTCTCATAAACACAGATACAGCCCACAAAATGGCCACCACCACTGAGAGATGGTGTCAAGTGCATCTTTTGTTGCTCATCTTATTGCACAAATGAAACACAATTTTATTACGTTTTTTGACGATTACAATTGTGCAAATGAAACAGCATACAAATAGTCAAAACACTTTAAGCCAGTAATTCTTTTTTTTTTATGTTATGTATGCATTTCAGTTGTTAAAACAAAAGAAAACCTCAAAACACCATTTAACAAAAAATATATATACCGTATACAAAAGTCTTGGCAAGTACATCAAGGTAACAGCAAATAAACTGATATACAGTATATGTGAACATTTATCATAAGATGAGTTCCTCCAAATGGAATAAACTATTTTTTGCACCAGTTTTCCCATATGGTAGCCATAGTGTCGTGGCTTGAATAATGAGTCTGTCTGTCACTTGTATGTAAGGAACAGACATGTTCCACACACCTGTGTGACATGGATTCAGAAAAGTAATACCTGATGTAAGATAAGATTATCAATGTGAGAAAAAACATCTTGCCCTTCATACTTTAAAAGTGTTTTTAATTGACAGATTATTATTTAAAATACAGTTGTTGTTGTGGTCATTTCTGAAATCTGGACCAATGGAAAACATGCTTTCATCATGTAAAACAGATGATCTTTTTTTTTTTTTATATTAACAAACTGCACTAGAGATATGAGTTTGACTCTTTAAGCTGGTCACACACTAAAGCAATTATCACTCCCAGCAAAAGGGTGTTCACTAAATGGGAAAATTTTCTCCTACGGAAAGGTATCGATATGGGTTCCACTCACCTCTCCTGCTGGGACTAATAATGCTGGCTGAAGAGGGATGGGCTGCTGTGATTGACTGGAGGCCAATGCTTCCTGTCAATCTTGACAGGAGACCTGTGCAGCTTGCTGAAGGGCTGGCTGTGGTAAATTTGGTCAGTAGTATAGGGTACCTTTCCCTCCCCGTCTGACTAACTCATTAATTACTGGCAAGAATAGTAGTAATTTAGTAATGGCAGCCCTGCATCTCGAAGATAAACAGACTTACCCACATACTAGATGATATCAGTCAGGAATCTGAACAAGCAAAAGAATAGAAACACAATGTTCCCATAAGGAATCTGAACAATCAGATTATAAGCCTTTCTGCGACGATTATCTGAGATTTCCGAAATCCATCAGCACCAAAAGCTTTACTGGTAGTTCTATATAACTACATTTTCCCTTTACCCCAGTGGTGGGGAATATGTAGACTGCAGCTTGCGTCTTGATCTGGGAGCTTTGGTGGATGTACGTTGGTCTGGGGTCCCAGTGACACGTGGCAGAGTTTTCGAGTGCATGTGAGATCTAAGGACATGTTTGGCTATATTGGGACATATAGGATGTCTGTGTGGCAAGTGTTGGCCTTTTGAAGAAAAAAAGGATTTAGAAACCCACTTGCAAGGCAAACATGGTTTATGCAAATGACGCCTGAAGTCCCATCCCCTGCATAATCAAATCTGTCATTCATAGGCTTGGTGACATCAAGGC
>WWET01001564.1:112183-123984 GCA_011038615.1 Limnodynastes dumerilii | reverse complement strand
CCGCACAGGGGGAGTGTCGGGGAGAGTGAACGCCGATACGCTGTGCTTTAGTAAGCACAGCGCATCGGCGTAGGTCTGGATCAGGCCCAATGTCTCTATTTTAGACATATTGATTTCCGACAGGGAAGAAGCGACAGCAGTGTCTTTGTGACTGCTGCAAAAGAAGAATCCCTGCACCTAGAAATGAGTCAAGATCGGAATGCTGCCCCATCGACAGCCTAACCCCAACCCTTACCATATTCTTTACCCTAACCCTCTCCTATCACCATAACCTTAAACCCCGATCTACCATAGCCTTACCCTAACCTTCCCCTATTACCCTAACTTTAACCCCCCATCTATCGCAGCCTGACCCTATTAGCCTAACCTTAACCCTCCATCTTCCACAGTCTAACCCTCCATCTTCCGCAGCCTCATCCTAACCTTCTATGTGTCGCATCGCAGTGCTCTGTTCTCTCCAAGACCCAGTGTCTGTCGCTACTGGGAACCTGTAATTTAGCCAAAGGGGGCCTTTTACTTTAGTATCCGTAGCTTCTATAAAAATTTGCAATCACAATATTTTCAATAAATGATACAGCCGCCATTTAGCATTTTTGAAATAGGACTGGCCAGGCCGACAACTGCATTCCTATTGTAAAGTGCTAAGTGTCTCCAGACTTTAAGGTAGGGGCCACAAATCGTATATCTTGCCTCCTCTTGCCCACAAAGAAGTCTGGGTCAAGTCCACTATTTTTAATGTGGGTCACTTTGATTTTTTTTATATACTAAATCTACTAAACAGTAGCACAGGAACGATAGTGACAAGCTCTAAATGTATAACAGAAAACACATGTGGTGGACACAGTCCGTCCTCTGCTTGGGGCTTTGTCAGTGATCAATAGGTTATTACTGTGACAAGCGCCGATCGTGAACAGTGAACAACGAGCAGACAATATACCATAGGTCACTCTTCAAAGGTCAGAGCCTTAGAATGTATCAGTGGCCTTTACCACCACAATAGTGACAGCTTCATTCATATCAATGGCCTTCACCACCATAATGGTGACAGCTTCATTCATATCAATGACCTTCACCACCACAATAGTGACAGCTTCATTCACACCAATGACCTTCACCACCACAATAGTGACAGCTCATTCACATCAATGGTCTTCACCACCACAATAGTGACAGCTCATTCACATCAATGGCCTTCACCACCACAATAGTGACAGAATTACAGGTAATGACCTGCAGTCCAGCCTCCTGTGTGTAAACTCTGAATAAACAAAGAAACGCATTTGGATTTTAATAAATAAAAGCAGTCAGCAGTGAACGGGTTAACTCCGATCTTCTGCGTGCAAGATCAATGTAGTTTGCATAAGCCTTTACGTTTATAGTAGCCTCCTCTGTAATAAAGCATATCTAGGCCCCCGCTACTATACCAGTCAATCCTTCAATAATACATGTGTTCTGTACCCTTCACATTTTCAATCTGACACGTAAATCTCTCACTGATCCTTTCAAAGAAGAAGTTGGTTGTTTTTTTCTGCAACCAAAGAATCAAAAGGTCATTAAGGGCAAAGTAATATGCAGCCAGCGGAGTCCTTCGTTAATAGTATTATTTAGTACAATCATCTGTCTACATCCCAGTCTATAGAAGGGAGAGCAGATGCAAGACAGACCAGTGTGCAGGAAGGGAAAAATCAAAAGCAGTCAGTGATACAAGACGGATTAGACAGTCTGGGCAATATCCTCAAATGCCCTCTTTTCGGAAGTCTGGACAGAGGTCCACTGTTACCACTGTTACACGCATGGGACCTGATCCAGAACTACGCCTTGGAGCGAATTTACGCGTGGCAGAGACGTAAATTCGCTGTTTTGTATGCACTGTGCATGCGCACCATGGAAAATACGCACATTAACGTAGCGTAATTGTGAACGTATGGGCCATTCACGTAAGTGTCACGTAAATACTTACGTGTGGGCGTGCCAATTTTATGCGAGTCCAAATTACGTGATTACGTATTTAAAGTGTACAGTATGGGCGTGCTTAGCTGCGTAAACTTGTTCAGCCAATACGTACGTGTGCCTATGACTGCGGTTACGCTGGAAAAAGTTAAGGTAGGGTTTGGAAAGCGTATCTTGACAAAATACGTCCGTGCAAGGGGTGTGCCGAGGCTAGTGTAACGAATTTACACGCACGAAAATACGCTCCGCGAATAAACGTACGGCAAACGTAGTTCTGGATCTACCCCATGGCTCGTAGAAGTACACCGAAAAAAAAACACATTGGTCAAAGGTGATGACTAATTTTAATGGACATGATAAGTGTTAAAGTGTTCTCTACCTCCAGTGATTGGGTGTTAAGGGATCTGTGGCTGTGCATAGCGTTGTGTAATAATAATACCAGTCATCCAGTCATTACAGCTGCAGACCATAATAAGCTCCTGGTAGTAAGGCGCCAAGCAATCTATGACGCCATTTTGTTATTGCTATATCACTTAACAGGGTGTGGGTCTGCGCTGCGAACGACCCTTTTTTTTTTCGAAAGGGCCCTTTTCTCCCAGCCAGTAAATCAATTGCTTCTGCCTCAAAGCAAACGATCCACGGAAGAAAGAAGACGCTGCTACGAATGGTGAGTATAAATGTAACCCCAACCCTTACCCTAATGCTTACCTAACCCTCCCTTTCCATTACTCTAACCCTCCAATTCCAATACCCTAACCCTACCCTTCCATTACCCTAACCCAGGGGTCCTCAAACTTTTTAAACAGGGGGCCAGTTCACTGTCCCTCAGACCGTTGGAGGGCCGGACTATAGTAAAAACAAAAACTATGAACAAATTCCTATGCACACTGCATATATCTTATTTTGAAGTGAAGAAACAAAACAGGAACAAATACAATATTTAAAATGAAGTAAAGTTAAATCAACAAATTTACCAGTATTTCAATGGGAACTCCCCCATCATGTGTCCTGTCCCCCATACCTACGTATAGGAATGCTGCATCAATTGGCTGCATTCCGGTACGTAATTCACTGTCCTGTGCATGTATCGTGTCGACTGGCATTATGAATTTTTGGATCCGGTCCTACCATCTTAATGTATAAATATTCCTAATAATATATGATCACCATATATCTAGAGTCCTCTGTGTCCTAGCCTGCTCTTCATAGTGGTTATAGGACCCCCTGCTTGGAGCAGATAAGTGGGAATTAGCAGTCATGGTGTGAAATGTGAGAAGTCAGTGAAGTGATGATAGTCTTACAACTAAATCAGTAGCAGAAATAATGACATGGCACAGTGGTGGAACAAGTAACTTGAGGGCTCTTGATGGAATTTGGAATCAGCTCTGGCTACCCTTATATTCCACCTAGACAGACATCGATCGATAGAGAGATAGATATGAGATAGATAGATAGATAGATAGATAGAGTGGATGGGAAAGGGGGAACAGAGCAGAGGAGAGATTAGGGACAGAGTGCAGGAGTGAGTGGGAGTCAGAGCAGGAAGAGAGTGGAGGGGTGAGGGGGACAGAGCAGAGGAGAGAACAGGGAGAGCGCGTAGGAGTGAGCAGGGGCAGAAGAGCAGAGGAGTAAGTGGAGACAGAGCATAGGAGAGAGCAGAGGCAGAGCGGAGGAGTAAGAGGTGACAAAGCATAAGAGAGAGCAGGGGCAGAGCAAAGGTGTAAGTGGTGACAGATACGCACTTAAGAAGCCGCAGTTTCTTAAGTGCGAATCAGGTCCTTAATTTCAAGCTCCTTCTTAAGTCTGGATCCAGCCCACTGTGCACTAAAATTGGCTTCAAAAATAAAACGCATCCTTCTTATACAGAACCTTTTATATTGCGTTTAGAAGGTTAAATGCTGATGCAATGGTTCAAAATAGATTGTGGTCTATCAGTCAGTAGCAGCTCCCTGGACTTACACATGCCTGTGGCTGGTGCAGCTGATTAGCCATAACCTGTGTGTATCTGTATTTGGGTCTGGATCGAGTCCAAATGCATGAACCTGCCTGTACTGTACAGTGACTGCGTCCCCTCTGAATCCACAGCAATGCCTTGTGTACGGGTCTAAATCGCTGTAACTGTGTGCACATTTTTTATGGACGTGCGTTATACATGAACAAATCCGTACGTTCAGGATGGTCAGGACCAGAATTTATGTTTCAAGATAATTCTTAATACTGTGCAGCAGATGTTACATATCGGAGATCTGAACGTATGGAACAAATTCCTGTGCGTTCAGAGTTCTCTACATTATAGTGTGACAGCCCTACGTGCATTTGAGTACGTGCAGTGGGGGAGGCATTTAAATTGCACAGTATGGGCTGGATTAGGCTCTTCCGTACGTCAGAGCATTGCACACCCACTGAGATCCGCGCTAAGTTAAGTTTGGGTTATGGACACAGAAATCAGCTAAAATCCATCTGTGTGGAGTGTCATGAGTGTGCACTAAACTCTTGAGTGCAGAAATTGCTCGTCAGGATTAGGTCCATTGTATGCACATACTCAAACATACACTCACATCATTCATTCATTCAAAGTAGTGCTATCTGTTTATTGTTACTGGATTATATTTTGAGGGGCATGGGTCCCTGTTTCGAACTGACTGGGATATCGATTGCTTATGCCTCGATGAGGCATAGCAATCGATCCCCGGAGCACTGAACACGGTGCTGAGATAGGTAAGGGGAAAAACTAACCCCAACACTTCCCATAATTCTGACCCTAACCCTCCCCTTCCATTACCCTAACTCTAACCCTTCCTTTCCATTACTCTAACCCTCCCCTTCCATTACCCTAACCCTCCCCTTCTATTACCATAACCCTCCCCTTCAAATACAATAACCCTACCTTTTCATTACCCTAACCCTTCCCCTTCCATTAGCCTAACCCTCCTATTTCATTACCCTAAGCCTCTCTTTCTATTACCCTAACCCTCCCATTCCATTACTCTAACTCTCCCCTTCAAATACCCTAACCCTACGCTTCCATTACCCTAACCCTTCCCCTTTCATTACCCTAACCCTCCCCTTCTATTACCCTAACATTATCCTTCCATTACCCTAACCCTCCCCTTCCATTACCTTAATCCTCCCCTTCCATTACCCTTCCCCTTCCCCTTCCATTACCCTAACCTTCCCCTTCCATTACCCTAACCCTCCCCCTTTTTTTTCCATTACCCTGACCCTAACACTCCCCTCCCCGCAGTCTGACCCTAAAATAAGCTTTCGGCTGCCTCTATTTGAAAATGGAACTTTCGTTCTGAGACTGCACTTATACACTATAAATATTATGGGGTATATTCTGTGCCGGACGGAGTGTACTAATCTCCTCCATGCAGAACATAGGATAGCAAAGGGCCAGATTCAGAAGTAAGTCCGACAGGGGACGCAAGTCGTTTGCGTAAGTACCTTGTCTAGGAACATCAGCACATGCACGCGCCAGATGTTCCTCTAATGTACCTTCAGACTAAGTTAAGTACGTCTGAGGGTACAATGAAAGGGCTGACCCTTCATTTACGATTGCCGTGTCTCCCCATACAGGTGGGGATTAGGCATTTAAATAAGGGGTCAGGGAGACAACGTACGGACACAGATCAAGTCGTAAATGATAAGGTAGGTGAGCACTCCCCTCTACAATGCATAATCTCAGACCCCCCCCACGCACGTAAAGTGCGCGAGGGCCTGGATCTAGCCCAAAGTCCGTATGTTTAAAGCTGCCGGGCTGCGAATGCACGGACTTTGTAATTACGTCTGGATGCAGCCCTGGATGTGCAGCGTGGCTCTTATCTGCCGTCACTTTCTATTTATATTACATAATATATTAGGTCGAGGGAATGCATTACAGTAACCAGGCAGCAAGTAATGACAGTTACTCCTCTCTTATCATTTCTGTATGATCAGCATCAGAAGAGACATTAATGACATATCTCACAGTCTGACTCTGACAACTGCACCCCAAATCGCTTGTGACAAGTCTTCCCAAATGATTATTGTATTGATTTTTGAATAACTATTTGAAATGAAGTCGTTTTCTAACATTCTGCTTACGTTACCGAAGCCAGAGGATGGTCTAATGATGTTGTTTAATGATACCCGTCAGACGCTGGACAAGCTCCGTAAGAGATCACCTGGGATCTCAGAAACATCCTACATTTTACAGCTTACACATCCGATGCTGAGGCAGCAGAAACAGATAGATCTGCTGAAGGTCACTTGAAGGTGACAGTGTCTGACATTAACAAGATGCAACCCAGAATAGGATAGAGAAAGAGGGAATAGGAGGGTGCAAGGTTTTCCCTGAGCAACTGTATTGTTAGGGAAGATATGTAAGAAGAGACTGTCATGTAACATAGTTTATTATTTATTCTTGTGGGCTGTTGCGTGGTTGGCATGGTAGTCATCTGAAAAAGCCCTGTGTGTATCTAGCTTTATAAGGCATAAGGACAGCACAGTCATTGTAAACTGAATTCTGTGTTTCATAGCGTCCTATATACAGGAATGTGGGGTGATGAGATATATTTACTCATCAAGGTCTTGCAAATCATTATCAGGGAGCTTGTGATAGCATGATCAAGGCACACCAAAGGGGTGTGTCCTATACCACCAAATGGGTGTGTCCTGTACCATTAAAGGGTGTATCCTGTGAATAGCTCCACCCATGGGTGTGTCTAGCACTGTCAGGAAAACTATTTCTCAGTAAAAATGGCAGCATCAACATTTATTGATAGTTAAAATGATTGAAAAATACTTTCAGTATCATTGTGAAGACTGTGAATAGGAGATCTGCTGACAACTTTTTTATAGAAAGGTTAAAAGTAGGTGACACAGCACCTAATTAACAAGAGACCAAAGTGTATTTTTCATTTCGGTCTTCATTACTGGAGTCTTCGATAACTGCCAGTCTTTGATGACTTTGGTCTAAGAGAGAACACCGATAGTGTAAACTAAGAGGGAATGTCTATAGTGTAATCTAAGAGGGAACGCCTATAGTCCTTATAGTGTAATCTAAGAGGGAACGCCTATAGTGTAATCTAAGAGGGAACGCCTACAGTGTAATCTAAGAGGGAACGTCTGTAGTGTAATCTAAGAGGAAACGTCTATAGTGTAATCTAAGAGGGAACGCCTATAGTGTAATGTAAGAGGGAACGCCTATAGTGTAATCTAAGAGGGAATGCCTATAGTGTAATCTAAGAGGGAATGCCTATAGTGTAATCTAAGAGGGAATGCCTATAGTATAATCTAAGAGGGAACACCTATGGTGTTATCTAAGAGGGAACACCTATAGTGTAATCTAAGAGGGAACGCCTATAGTGTAATCTAAGAAGTAACGCCTATAGTGTAAACCCACAACCGAATGCACAGGCAGCATTCTCACATCTTTAGCATGGAATTAGGAATGTTAAATGGTAATGTTATAGTCTGATATAGGCTATGGAGTGTCAGCTGTCAGCAGCTCCCTGGACTTGGACATCCCCTGTGAACAGGGCAAATATTTTGCTGCAAATCATGTGTACTTACACCTGCATTCGGGTTTGGATTTGGCTGAATTACATAAACAAGCCCTTATGATACATTAAGTACATCCCATCGCCCCCCTTCCATTTTCCTACCACAAAGTGCCCTTCCGAATCAGATCTAGTTCGCTGTAGTGGCGTGTGTGTTTGTCCTAAGCATGAAGTGAAGAAACATAGACATACGGTAAGCCATGGAGCATGCATTCCAGCCTGGGATACACAAATTGCTAGGGGGGTAAGAGGCTCAGTTATGAAAGAGGTTCTGAAAATGCCAATTCCTCAGTATTACACATCCTATGTATGTACATGTTGGCACATAGTAATATATATGTTTGGTTTCGATGTACAATACCCCATCAACCCTTTTTATAACATCATTGTCCCTCAAAATAAAAGAGTTAACACTGATTGGCTGGAGCTGACAACCTTAGGATTCTGAACCAATCACAGATAATTACTGCTTAACCAGAGTTTATCTTCCCTAAGACCTTGGGCTAATAGGGCTATTGTCTATAGACTATACCATATATAAGTACCAATAATAACATAAATAATAATGGTTTATTACTGCTTATAGAATAAACTTCTTAAACAGGCTATTGCGAATCACACAGAAAAATACTACTCATTATCTAAAAAAAATGGTGAATGATCTGAAAACACACAGGAACCCCCACCACCACCATTGTGCAGTTAGTATAGTGCATAGTTAAAAAGTGGGGTACTAACACATAGTACTGCTCCCCTGTGTAGCAGCTGGGGATGGATGGTTCAGGGTTTCACTTGACCCTAAGTCACACCCTCAGAAGAAACTAAGGTCTAAACTGAGTACTTCACTAAATACAAACAGAAGAAATAGAATATCCTAAGAGTTGTAGTACAGATGGGTTGCAGTTGCTGTGGCGGCAATTCCATTTTTGACACTGACACAGGAGGGCTAAAGTCAGACAGCGGTACGAGAATGGTTAGCATTAGGGAAGGGTTAAGAATAGGCTTTGGGACAAGGATGGTTAGGGAAGGGTTAAAGTTAAGTTGTGGGATGGGGATGGTTAGGGTTGGGGAGGGATAAGGATAGGCTTTGGGATGAAGATGGTTAGGGTTAAGGAAGGGTTAAAGTTAAGTTGCGGGATGGAGATAGTTAGGGATGGGGGGGTTAAGAATAGGCTTTGGGATGAGGATGGTTAGGGAAGGGTTAAAGTTAGGGGATAGTTAGGGTTGAGAAGGGATAAGGATAGGCTTTGGCATGAGGATGGTTAGGGTTAGGGAAGGGTTAAAGTTAAGTTGAGGGATGGGGATGGTTAGGGTTGGGAAGAGTTAAGGATAGGGGACGGTCTTCTGATATAAGACCGATAGGTCACTTACGCACGCAAGGTGTGTAAGTGATCTGATTTCACTGGAGGGTGCATTAGTATAGTAACCCTAGCGTATAAACAATCGGACAGAACAAAGTTCCGAGAAAATGGGCTGTGCTTCCCCTCCCCCCGCTAAAGTAGGCGGGGGGAAGCATGCTAAGTGTACAGTGTGGGAGGGGGTTCCCACATTGCAGCGGATCAGTGGTCGGACGGCTGCTGATCCGCATGTCCCATTTCAGGAAGGCTTAAGGCAGCGTACATAAGGCACGACAGAGGGCAGTGACAGGGGATGTGCACCCACCTCTGTCTCGCGTAATTACAGAGCCCCACACGCACAGAAAGCGTGTGGGAGTCTGATTCTGGTCCTGGCTTTGGAACGTGGAAGGTTAGGGAAGGGTTAAATTAAGTTGCGGGATGTGGATGGTTAGGGTTGGGGAGGGTTAAGGATAGGCTTTGGGTCGAGGATAGCTAGGGTTAGGGAAGGTTTAAAGTTAAGTTGTGGGATGGGGATGGTTAGGGTTGGGGAGGGTTAAGGTTAGGCTTCAGGACAAGGATGGTAGGAGTTAACCATCCGGTGACACAGCAGTCACGAGAACGCTGCTGTCTCGCCAGTCATCTCTTCCATGTCGCAAAGCGATATGCCGAGGACAGCTACATTGGTGAACTACACCCGTACAGCTACAAAGCGCATCCACAGGAAATAAGGGTAGCAGCGCATCGGCATTGGTGAGAAGTGGCCAGCAATGTAGTGCAGTCAGCAGGATCTCCAGGCTGTGCAGGGACAGAGGTACTGACAGTGCTTATAGATTTGTTAGCAGCCGTCAGGGTTTCAAATCAGTTTATAGATTACAGGTTTCACCTGGAGTTCTGTGCCAAAAATGAGAGTCATAAATTGTGTAAAGAGGGGGCACTAAAATGGTTTAAGGTTCTTATTATGTAGATAAATCAGAGTACATTTAAATGCCGTACATGATTAATGTGCAGGAGAGAACAGAGAGGGCACAACACAAAGACACGCTCCAGAACCAAGAAAAGAGTCCGAGGGAATTATAACTCATAGTGAGAAAGTTTCCAAAGCACAAACTCAAACTACATACACCATTTATATTCCCTCTACGGGCCAGATTTACTAAGCTCTGGGTTTGGAAAAGTGGAGAAGTTGCCTATAGCAACCAATCAGATTCTAGCTTTTACTTTCTTTTTACATACTAGTGAATGCCAGCTAAAATCTGATTGGTTGCTATGGGCAATGGGCCTGATCCAGACCTACGCCGGTGCGCTGTGCTTAGTAAAGCACAGCGTATCGGCGCTCACTCCCCCCGACACTCCCCCCTCTGCGAGCGTATTTTCCTTTGCTTACGCCGGCTGAAGGCTACCCTAACTTCAGCCGGCCTAAGCGAGGGAACATACGCTCACACAGGAGAGTGTTACCTAAAACCCCTCCCTCCCTCATTGAACTACCTCCCCCCGCCTACCTACACTAACATGTGCGTAGTAACGGCGAGGGAAGCCCCTTCAGCCATTACTACGGTGATACTACGGATGTTTTTTCCGTAACACCGGCCAACGTCGGCGCATGCGCAGCTTGGCTTTTCAGCCGATCTTATGTTTAAGCCCGCCATAGTTATTATGGTGGGCGTAGGTCTGGATCAGGCCCAATGTCTACTCTTTTCCAAATCCGCAGCTTAGTAAATCTGGCCCACTTACTGGAGCCAGCCCTTTGTGTACATAGGTGAGCAACCGTAAGAACCTGTGGATTCAGACCCTTGTCCACGTGGATCACAGCAGGCAACATTTGAAGAGCGGCCACAGTTCTGTTGTATAGATCCATTGAGCTCACATAAAGTTTACATCATAGTCACTTACCGCTGCCCAGTCTAAGCAGTAGCACATCCTGGAGCCTTCTGTTAAGCACTCGAAGTTCCTTCACTTCAGTCACTAGAGTCCCATAGTCCTTCAGCTTTTTTGCTGCCTCCGAGTCCTTTCCAGTTCATGCTGGATGTGTTTCATTTCCACTTGCTGCTGCTGGTAGCTCCTCAGCAGCTCCTCATACAACACGCGTGGAATCAGGGCATCATCCAGTCTGTCCATGGTTGCACCCATGTGGCAGGCCTCCAGGAAAGCCTCATTGCAGCTATTGTTGTGACTCGGCTCCACGCCGTTCTGTTTTTCCAGACGGGCCACCACCGCCTCAATGCTTTTGCGGGTTCCTTCCGCTTGTTTCCTTCCGTCTGGTCTCTAAAATCATAATGCAGAAGTCAAATATGGAAGTGAGCAGTACATACACAGTACAAGAGAAGATCCACGGACATATAAAAGTTAGATACCAGGGGCTTGTTTTACTAAACTGCGGAAAAGAAAGAGTGGGGATGTTGCCCATAGCAACCAATCATATTACAGCTATCATTTTCCAATTAAAAACTAAAGAATGTTAGCTAGAATCTGATTGGTTGCCACTCCACTTTTACTTTCCCGCAATTTAGTAAAACTAGCCCCAGATGTCTTTTTTATCTGTCTGTACCCAGCTCTGCTCTAAATAGACAAGTTTTATTTCATTCAATGTCTCTTTCATGTTATGTAACATTATTATAGTACAATTTATCTCTATGATTGTGTTCCTCTGAGCAGAGCCCTATTACCTCTTTGTCTGTTGGTTTAATAACTGGTCGCATACTCCTAACTGTGAAGCACTGTAGAGTGTGCTGGCAATGTATATAAATAAAGCTTAGTAATACAAATATAAAAAAAAAACCCCATAAATAACACAACAAAGGCTTTGTGCTACATAAACAGAGAAAAGAATAAAACAACTACTAAAATAATATCGGGCCTGATTAAGAGGCTGAAAATAAGAACTTAAAGTTACACCTGGGCAAAACCATGTTGATTTCAGGGGGAGTCAGGGTAATTTTATTCTATGCATGCAGGAAGAATGCTTTGCTGTTAC
>WWET01001564.1:77305-93283 GCA_011038615.1 Limnodynastes dumerilii | reverse complement strand
CCCCCCCCCCCCCCCTTAAATGTTTCTTGTCATGCTAGACTTATTGCAATCCCAGACATGTCCTATCACACTAAGCTCATTCTGTTACCAGCACCCATTGTGCTTGTCCTATCTCTATAGCCTCATCCTGTCTCCTACACCCTAAACTCTTCTCCTATCAGGCTACACTCATCTTCTCACATCAGCCCCAGACTTGTCCTATCAAGCTACACGTATCCTGTCACCTGCAACCTCTATCAACTTAGACTCATAATGTTAGCCTAGGATCACTATTTCTCTCCCCAATTACTTCTATATCTTGTCACCTCCCCCTCCAGGACATCCTGTCACCTCCTTTGCACTCTGATTATTTCACATGTCCTCTCCCCAGATGATTGGGACTTGCTGATTGGTGGGACCTGTGGGAGGGAATGGTGTACGTACTAAAAAAATGGAACAGGTGCAAATGAATACCCCCTCCTCATACCAAGCTCCCATATCTGTCACCTGTGCCCCTTTCTCACTTGTCACCTGAACCCCATCCTCACCTGCCACCTGTTCCCTCTCCTCCTGTCCCTTGAAACTCCCCTCCTGTTACTTGTATCCCCTCATCTGACACCTGAGACTCCCATACCTGCCACATGTGCCCCCTCCTCACCAGTTCCCGAAAGCTCCCCTCCAGTCACCTGCAGCCTCTTTTCATCTGAAGCTCACCTGCCTGTCACTTGTACCGCTCCTGACCATCCACCTGTCCTATCACCTGAAGTTCTACTGTCACCTGTTCCAGCCCTCACCTGTCACCTGAAGCTCCCCATTTGTCACCTGTAGATCAGCCATTCCCGTCACCAATGCCCCCTTCTCACCTGTCAATCCCCCTCCCCTATCTGTCACCATGACTCCCTCCTCACCAGTAGATCCCCCTTCCCCTATCTGTCACCACGGCCCCCTCCTCACCTGTCACCATTGCCTCCTCTTCACCTGTAGATCCCCCCTCCCCATCTGAGACCTGTAGATCCCCCTTCCTCTATCTGTCATTATTACCTCCTCCTCACCTGTCGCCTGTAGATCCCCCTCCTCTATCTGTCATCTTTACCTCCTCCTCACCTGTCACCTGTAGACCCCCCTCCCGTCTTTCACCATTGCCTCCTCCTCACCTGTCACCTGTAAACCCCCCTCCCGTCACCGTTGCCTCCTCCTCCCCTGTTACTTGTAGATCTCCCTCCCCTGTTACCTGTAGATCCCCCTCCCCATCTTTCACCATAGCCTCCTCCTCACCTGTCACCTGTAGATCCCCCTTCCCCTATCTGTCATCATTACCTCCTCCTTACCTGTTACCTGTTGACCCCCCTCCCCATCTTTCACCATAGCCTCCTCCTCACCTGCAGATCCCCCTCCCCATCTTTCACCATTGACACAAGCATACCCTCTCATAGACATCCGTTGTCATCACTGACCATGATCCCCAGCTTCTCACCTGCCAGAGCCAGGATCTGGGCGTGCTGCGGTGCTGCCCCGTCCCCGGGCCTCTCCTCCGGGCTCCGGTACACGGTGTACACCTTCCGGTTATCGAAGTCTTCCGGAGAGCTGGGATGAAAGCCCAGGAAGCGGGCGGCGGGTAACGCGTAGCAGACATTATCTTCCAGGAAGCGGACTAAGGCATACATGGTTCGGCCCGGCTCCCGGGCCCGGGATCCGCCGCTCGACGATCGGCAGAACGCGGCTGCCCTGGCAACGGAGGATCCGGCGGCGGCCAGGCTAGAGCAATGGATTACCGAGACACCGAGCAGCTGCTAACCCCTGCGCTGCCAGCCCTGGGTACACCTCTGGGCATGTGGGCATGGTACAGCCAGCTGTGACACCAGAGGTAGGTGACCTGGCACTCAGGATGCCATGTGGCACTACAAGACCCAGCAGTGACCATTCTGGTAGTAGCCACAGGCTCCTTGTCCTCATATATTTTAATTATTCAAATTTTTACATCTGTCAAAAAATGTTCTTTTTAGTATTAACCATTTGCAAAATAAAGGTTCTATTTGATTAAATAATCACTTTTCTGACTTTTTCTATTACAATGCAAGTGATATGATTTATAAAATATTATTTTAAATAGTAAAGTAAACAGCATATAGACAACCTAAATTTTATCCTGTGCTTCTATCCTAGGACATCAGCAAACTTAACGTGGAATTTTGTGGTAACACTTTATAGCAGTGATGTTCAACCTTATATCCTTTGGGATAGTATTTGGTAGCCCACTGAGCAGACAAATGGCCGCAGCTAACTTTTATTCTTTATAAATAAGACATTTTAACACTACATTTGATCATGTTTGTCCTGATCAAGAACTATGAACGACAGGCGACTGATGTACATTGGATGAGTAAATTGCAAGCCTAAAAAAATGTAAAAATAAACAAACAGGCAAATGCAAACCAAACAGAATTGTGACCAAATTCATACACATGTACTGTACGTATGATGCCAATAATACCGAAATACACCTGCACCAATAAATTGCTTTACTAAGACAACATTTATTCTGCTTTAAGGTAACTTCCATTTTTACAATTTACAAAACAATTGCAATGTTTCCCTTTAAGATCTGTAGACATCATAAAAAAATAATAAATACAAATGTAATAGTAATCTTAATAAATGTAAACAGATCACAGAAATGAACATTATCAACCATAAAAAAGACCTTGTGATATTGTGTATTTTACCACAGAGATCTATTAAACCTATTTCACGTGAGATAAACTTATATAGACTTATATAGATCCAGCACTATTGTACCTACCTATATGATTGGTTGCACAATTATGGTAAAAATACTAATAAAAATAACACTTTACAAGGTTCCATCTTAGTTAAACCAGAGCCTTAACCTGATTACTGCGAGAAAAGTTACCTGAATACACCTAAAAGTATAACGGCCTCTCAGTCCTAATCAGAATTGTTATAGATCCCTCTTCCGTTTCTCAGATAAATTATATATAGGAAGAAAACACAAAAGGAGACAAACTAGTGTAATAGGGGTAGATCCAGACCTAAGTTCTTGTTACGTTTCATCGCGTAGCGTATTTACACTATCTTATTTTCTATGCACTCCCGTTGCTCGTACGTACTTTGGCCGTTATACGCTTTCCAAACCTTACCTTAAATTTAAATCGTAACTACTGACGTACATTATGGTGCATGTACGTAAGTGCCTAAGCACGCCCATACTGTACAATTTAAATGCCTCACCCCGCCTCCAAAGCGTAATTACGGGTGTCACATGGATGTCATGGCCCCCATAGTAACGCTGTTGATACGTGGCTGGTACGTACATTCAGAGTTTAGTGGCGTAACATCTGCCGTGCGCATGCGCATTAAATAATGGGCGAATTTATGTCAGCAGCTAGCGTAAAATCGCTCGCATACGTAGTTTAGGATCTGGCCCATGCTTCGTACATGTCATTTATTACACATAAAAACACCATAAATTCAAAAATCTGCCATTAAGTGAACACCGCTCCCCACAAGTCTCATCTTTCAAGATGTTATCACAACCGTTCAGTCCCTGGGGGTCCACACCCCGGGATCGGCCGCCCTCTATGAGATGATGATTTTTCTAAAGTGATAGATTCCTTACACAGCAGATCCTGCAAGTGCTAGATATCTGTTTGTTTTAAATTGTCTATGTCACACGAGGCACAGCATTAAGAGCCTCCGCTAACCCTCTGAGCAACACAGATACAGAAGATGAGTGTGTGCAGAGGTTTAGGGGCTTACTGAGAGTGAAAGTTACGTCAGTGGATATAG
This sequence comes from Limnodynastes dumerilii, assembly GCA_011038615.1. Taxonomy (NCBI): domain Eukaryota; kingdom Metazoa; phylum Chordata; class Amphibia; order Anura; family Limnodynastidae; genus Limnodynastes; species Limnodynastes dumerilii. The sequence goes on along the minus strand of WWET01001564.1, from coordinate 89,497 downwards.
TTTATTATAGTACTGTGATTTCCCAGAGCACAGGCACCATCGTCGGTGAAAACATAAGAGCCATCGCCTCTCAAGTCTGTTTGCATAGAGTGTGGTTTGCCGGTCCAAAGATCTGATTTTCCATTGGTTGACAGCACCTGAATGCCAGCAGCGTTCAATGATCAGCAGTTTTCTATCAAAGAGAGTTGTTACCGCGAAAGCTGTCTACTGTAATGGTGACATGTTTGTTCTGCATCACAACAAACCTGACCCTAATCTTAATTCCTAACCCTAACCAATGGGTGGATCTAGACTGATGATTAATTTAAACCACTCCCTTTTTATTTTTAACTCCACCCACCATCATCATGTGATCACTACTCCCTTTCTCCTCTCTTGATCTTTGTGACGGCAGCCAGGCTGTCCCCTCCAGACCCCCCCGTCTGACACACCCAGGAGCTGTGGAAGCATAAATCGGAGGTCAGCCCCACAGAAGGCAAATATTTCCAGACCTCTCACCCCACACCCACCTCTAAATCACTGATCGGTAACCAAGGAAACACAGCAGAGTCCAGTGCACAGGTATCTGGAACCAGCACGAGTATCGGACAGTAAACAGTGTATATGACAGCAGGTGCCCGGGAGAGTAAATGCAGAGTTGTCGAAACTGGAATTTTCAGCAGAGTAAACTGATAAAGTCGACATTAGGCTTTTGGCTGTGTCATTGTTGAAAAAGCATTTGTCAAAACAGCAACTACTTCCCTTTGCATTGGTGTGTGCCCAGCTTTAGCCACAGTTGAAAAGTACGCAATTGCTACTGCATTATATGCAACTACTATATAATGATAAGATGATCATGCATTTATACATGCTAATAAAGCTGGATGACCTTTCTATAACATGCATATGACTGAAAAGAGCAACAATTACCAATAAAATGCATTAAAAAAATTATGAAACAAAACAAATGTATATTAATACGTAAATTGACGTCTAAAATTTATCAACATCAAGTTCTTCTCGTACATCAGTAAGTTTAGAATTAGGGGATAAATTTGCTTAATTTTGCTTTCAAGAAGTTTCATGTCGTATCAATGCACAATGCATAACTGAACCCCTTTGACTCTGCTGTAGCCTACCATGCCCCCCCCAATTCTCGTTAGGCTGTGTGTACACGCACCATCTGGCACATGCTGGACCAGCCAAATCTGACCAGAGCATAGCAAGGTTTCCTGAGGTGAGCAAATTTATAATTGGCTCCACTGCAAATAAATACTGCAATTTTTTGCAATAAATTTGTAGCCATAGACCTGGGGGCTTCTTTACTGGGGGTCCTTCACAGCCTGGCACAAACTGGAGTGCCTGGAACAAGCAGACCAATCACAATTCACAGTGTAATGGTTGTCTTGCAGTGATTGGCCCTCTTGCTCAACACTTTCCACAGCAAGCAATTTATGAAGGCATATTTTCCAATGTGTGTCGGTAATATGCCTCAATATGTTCCTTGCTGGCAATACTGGCTTAAGGTTTGCTGTTCCCTGTATGAAGTGATTAGATTTTTTTTTTAAGTTGAAATAATTGTTGCCGGTGGAACTTGAGGGTTCTTTTAAAACCCGGAGAAATAGTCCTGTAGGCGAGACGACCTTGTGATCAGACCTATATATCCTGTCAACAACAGAGATGGAACGCCCTACCTTATTTGGTTATAAACACGTTTTAAGCAAGTTATTTGGTAGTACCTGTCTAACTAATTTCTACATATGCACAGTATAAGCTAGCATTGCATAATGTTAGTCTCACGTACGGTCTGCTTTAACCAAGCTGCCTTATCGGCATGTATTTGCCTTGAACGTCTGGTTCCACACAGTGGACCGGATCCAGACCTCTGCACGCTTTCCGTACATACAGGGTTCTGTCCGTCTGACAGAGAGGGGAGTGAGCGCCCCGTCACTCCCCTCTTTCGTGCGGGCTTTATGGCACTTTACGCTGTCTTAAGTCCAACATGCGGATCAACAGTCCGTACGACCGCTGATCCGCACCGGTGTGGGAGCCCCTTCCCACACTGTACAATTACAAGGCTTTCCCCCGCCCACTTTAATGGACGGAGGGGAAGCACAGCCCATTTGTTTGCAAATGGGCTCATATGGAACAGAGATCCGTACGATTCTTGCTACGCTGGGTTTACTATCATAACCCTAGCGTAACATCTTCCGGGGGCGCATAGGTCAAGTCCGGCCACTTACGCACCTTGCGTATGTAAGTGACCTGACATTATCCGGCCCGGATCCGGCCCAGTATCATTAACACGTTTGCCTAAAAGCACATTGATAATGGAAAATGGAAGCCCTCTTACGCTGCCTAGACACACCAATGTTAATGAAATTCCAAATATATATATATATATATATCGTCCGACAGGCACAGAAGGTCTGGTGTTGGACCCATACTCATCTTGGGGGATTTGGGATGGACCCTTTTACCTCGATGTGACAAAACTCTGTGTTTCGGGAATTGTTACACTTTGAAGGCACAGAGGTGTGGCAGTCTCCTTGCATTGATAGCTTTTATTACCTTTTTTTCTGCGAACAACATAAAACCCTTCCCACATCTTCCATCTTAATTCACTGTTTCTGAAACCTACATATACTGCTATATTCAATTGCGTCATTCTCTGCAACTCAAACCCAATTGGAATTTTCCATTTCTCCTGTTAGAACTTTGCTGTCTGACATAGGTTCTGAGGGTTCAGTATCAGCTATATATTCATGTCTGCTTGATGCTTAATCATCAGACATTTTGGATAAATTAAGAAACATGTGGCAGACAGACCTCAGGCATAGGAAACTTTAATGGGTAACTCCTATAAGTTGACATTCAGTTTGCAAACTCAACAAATACAGATTTACCTCATACACAGAGCCTATTTAACCCCTGTAAGAATTGCAAAATTCAGTGTCTCCTCTTCTGCTATCTGCCCTAAATGTGGACAGAGCGATGCAAATTTCTTTCATTTAGTTTGGCATGTTCACAGATTTTGGATTAATGTGCTTGCATGTGTGCAAAGTATAGTTACTTCTTTCTCTGCATCTGATAACAAAATATGGTCTGGATCCAGACTTAAGTAAGTAATTGAAATGAGTTACTCCTGGGCTAAACCATGTTGATTGCAGGGGGAGTCATATTTCATCTGTTGCAAACAGTATTAGAGTTGAGGTGATGTTCCCTATCCCAAGTCTAAATAACAGTGTGATAGTAAAGCTGGTCAGTATCTGTGTGCAGTAAGCAATTCAGAGATATCTCCCTGCATGCAAATACAATTAAATTGATTCCCCCTGCAATCAACATGGTTTAGCCCAGGAGTAACTCATTTCAAGCACTTACGTAAGTCTGGATCCAGCCCTTCGTTCTTTAAGGTGATGTAATGTAAATCTCTGGTGTGCTGATTTCCATCCATTGGGCTTAGTGTGCTGCAGGAATGTTGGTGGGTTAGACTTCGATGTGATCCTCCAGTAATGATAGTAGGAAAATAAGATTTTAAAAGATCCTTGTGCAATTTTTATCTTTTGTTAATCTTATTTTCATACTATACTTACCGGAGGATCACATCGAAGTCGAACCCAGCAACATTCCTGCAGCACACTAAGCCCAGGGGCCTGGAAATCAGCACACCAGAGATTTACATTACATCAGTGTAAAGAACTAAGTCTTTTCCCCTGACTAACCCCACCATCAGGGGCTCTAGTGAATACCTGGCCCTGGTTTAGACTCCTTGCCCTGGTGAAAGCCCTTCCTGGAAGACTATAACAAAAAGGAAGCTTAGGATTAGGTTGCTGTCAATGCAGAAATCTTTATGATTACGGGAGTCGCTACACTTGAAAATGGAGCTTTCCAGCAGTCACCATACAGATGCCGTATGATGGTCTGTCACCAAACAAGACCATCGTACAGGCAAACCACATCCACCATGCAGTAAGGGCTGTGTTTAGCCCTTTTGTAGGATCCTATATACAAGGTATGTCTATAAAATAACAAGATTGTGATTCCACCTAGTAAACAAAGCAATCCGAAGCAGTTATAACTGCATACGTAGTGACCTTGAACATGTGGCAGAATGGGTTTCAGAAGGCACAACAGTTACCAGCATTATTATAACAGTTACCGGCGTTATACTATTATTATAAGGAAATTTTGAAAAAGCTGTGAGAAAGAGTCAGAAAGAAACGGCCGCAACTGTGGAAAAATGGTTTCATTCTTCCCCACAACAATGCGCTGCTCACACAGCACTTTCTGTGACCAATAATCACATGACTACACTTGAACATCCTCCATATTCACCCGATTTAGCACCTTGTGACTTTTATCTTTTCCCAAAAGTTAAATCAGTGCTTAAAGGGACACACTTTGAGTCAGTTGATGCTGTAAAGATGAAAACGGCAGATATGTTGAAACAGCTGACAGAAATTGATTTGCTCCATGCCTTCGACCAGTGGAAAACAAGACTACAGCGATGTATTAGTGCAATTGGGGAGTATATTGAAGGGGACAAGCATTACATTTGTAATACCAATAAGCTAAAATGAGTTATTTAATAGACATACCTCGTATATGCATGCAGAATATTTAAGGGAGGGTCCAGGGCAGAGACCCACTATCCGCACTTAGGCGGGCAGGAGGAGTGCCCTGCATGCGTTATTGTGGATTAGAAATTCTGGACATTAGCCTCCGTGGCGGAGGCTACGTACGGAATTTACCTTTGAATTTGGATGTGGCACGATACCATCAAATTAAAGCCTTCGACTCAGTGCAAAGCAAATGCAAATCTTTGTACAGTACACAGCTGAAAAACAAGAATGGTGGAACCTGACAATAGCATCCCTGAAAATGCGTGCCCACGTTACCTACACCAGAATAACTTCCCTACAGACACATGAAAGTCTTCGTTCTTCACATCACGGTATAAATATGCAATTACTGCATAATTCTAAATTACCTTACAGAAAGCTAGAAGACAACTAAAGTTTACTTGAAAAAGTTCTTCAAATGTAATATTGATTTCCTGCCTACGGCGTAACTTGTGTTTTGTTCTTTTTCTTTTGTCCCAAAAGTAGCTTGATTATGAGCGCTTGTATATCATTGCTCGAAGGCATATTGAATTTCCATGGATTTATATTTTTAATTGATGTAGAAGGTTCCTTTTGTCACTAACTTGTGTCAGGAAATTTGAGCGCTATCAGATTCTATTGGTATAAAAAAAACAATCAATGAGGCATATTGGCGGTGGGTACCCAGCGACTATAAAGAGGCCGAGTTTAGTTTGTTGTATTGTGTAAGTAAAAACGTGCTCACGTCTCTGGTTGTTAAATGAGCAGGGTTCCGTCTCGCAGACATGACTAATTATATGCGGGTCTATCAGGAACAATTGTGTTTCCATCAATATTACACTCATCTTGCTCCGGTCTGCCTATTAACATATTGGTAAACAGTGCCTCCCTAGTGGACAAGGTAACCTGGTTGGAATTGTAATTAGCTTTTTGAATACATTTATATGCAAATTATCTTTACTTTGGATTTTTTCTTCTCCCAGTCACACATTTACTCTGGGCATGGTTATACAAGATATTAATGTAAATTGTACCATTATGCATTATTATAAATTCGTACATTAACAGCACCAACATTTTTCATAGTCGGATAGTTCAATCTTGTGCTGTCTTGCTTTCTGCTCATCATGTTAACCCTTATGACACGGGGTGCTAGGAAAATCGGAAGCATCACTATCCAAAAGTGAAATTTGCTGCTTGGATGATCTGTTTCTCGACAGATCACCTTACGGCGATGACTTCCGTCAGTTTTCAGTTAGAAGCCATCGGCAGTGTCTCCGAAGAGTCCAATGGTGACAGGTAAGTTTTCTTCTTCCTTACCCTATCCACAACCTAACCTCAGGGCCAGACTAACAATGGGACTATAGTCCCAGGCCTGCATCTGAAAATAGGCCCTTACACACTGCAGTACGTAAGGATGAATGTTAGGGACTGACATTCTTCTCCAAAGCATACTAAATAGTGTGAGCCCTTTAGTGTTCAGCCCTAGGCCCACATTGCCCTCAATCCGGCCCTGTCTAACCTTAACCCTATCCTCATCCCACAGCCTAACCCAAAACATCCCCTAACCATCCTTGTTGTGCAGCCTAATCTTAAACCCCCCTTCCCACCCTCTCTGCAGCTTAATCTGTCTAGCCTAACCCTAGCCAGAACGGTTACCTTGTGGAAATAAGAGCATTCTACATTGTAGCCTTTACTGGATTGAAACATTATTTATTGAAGTGGTGTCTGCATTAATACAGCCGCAATTAAGATGCCAGCTGTATCAGTGTCAAAAATATAATTGCCGCAGTGGAAACTACATCCCATTTTGATATCTTTAAAATAGGTTTAACCCATATATTTAATGAAAGAAACAGACACCCATATATAATAACATGCTGCTGTCATCGTAAACAGTTGTTACTAAAATTGTGCATGACCTGCCAAGCATACAAAGAAATACTAGAAGAAGTAACATGTAGCTTGGAGCAGAGAAGGGACAGGGGGAATATGATAGCAGCTTTCACATATATGAAGGGGTGTGACCAGGTACAGGAGGGGGCATCATTCAAAAGAATAAGAGCTCCATTTACAAAATGTCGATCACTTCCATTTCAGGTGGTAAAGGGCGTTTTCACTTGAAAATGGCATTTATTGCCTGAAATCAAAATGTTTTATATTTACAATGATATCATCATTTCCATGGCGATCCATAGCTGCTACACCAACGATTGCCGGCCCATTCAACTGAACGCAGTCCGGTTGATCGTTATATTTACAAAGTATCAGTACAGAGGTTTACATTCTGCACAGGGACTTTAAAAAAACGCCATCTGATTCTTATTCTTATTACAGTTCCAGCGGTCCTCCCATATAGCACCCTCTTCCTCCCCCTTATGGCTGCTATTACGTGGAGTAAAAGGTGGGTATATATGGGGAAAAAAACAAAAAAAAAACAATTTTAATATTAAACTTTTTACATTAAAAAAAACCAACAACAATAATCACGCTATTAAATATATATTTTGCCCACTGAAATCAATGGTGTTCTTTGTTTATATGAACAAGGAACATCAATGAGTATTCCAGTGGGCAAAATATAAAAACATTTAAAAAAAGAAAGAAAGAGTTAAAGCTTATCTGACCGAGTGACGCGTCTATCTCTGAAGACTGAAGTCCCAGCGCCAGGACTTCATTATCACTTTGAGATCCTACGGTCGTTGACTATGATCGTGGGACCTCGCCAGAAGGGTGAGTAAACGTAAATATCGAAATTGTTGTTGCCAGGCTGACTGGATTACTTAATTAGCGCTTATAGTGCTAAAATTAGTAAATGGAACCCTAAACTTTAGAACATGAGGACATGCGTATAAACTGGATGGTGGTAGGTTCAGACGATAAGTGTGAAAAGATGACCACTGAAATGGTAGTTGATAAATGGAATAGCCTCCCCTCTGTGGCGATAGATGCTAAAACAGTAGAACAATTTACGCATTTTTGTAATAAATAAGGTTATCCAGAAGCCCATACATGCGAGGGAAGATATGTATCTGTGAATCGCACTGTAATCCACCAATGAAACGCCGATGCGAAAAGAGTTCCGACTTCTGTATCAGGTTCAAGGGCCAGATTAACTAAGCTGTGGGAGAGGAAAAGTGGAGATGCTGCCCGTAGCAGCCAATCAGATTCTAGCTGACGTTTTATAGTATGTAATAGGAAAGTGAGAGCTAGAATTTGGTTGGTTGCTATGGGCAACATCTCCACTTTTCCTTTCCTGCAGCTTAGTAAATCTGGCCCCAAAATTGTCACATGACTTTATCCAGTCCTGGATCTCCTTTCCTCTGTACTAGCAATTTTTTTTTCTCTGTCACTTGAAAATTGAACTGTTGACGGAAATACATATAACTAACACATTGCTCCATCCATCAGAACACGGTCTGGGATGAAGGTGTGTGTCCTTAGATTTGACTTTTCAATAGTATTTTGCTGGCCGACTGAAAGCGAATTCATTGGTATTTACAAGGGCGCCGTAAACAATATTTGCATGGGCGCAGTGTTAAGGACTCTGCAGCAATGTTTATCAAGGTTACATCAGATCAGAGAAAATAATGACAAGCCTGGGAAGAGGCAGATGGGTTACATATTTCATCCTCGCTGATTTTATGCACATTTTTTTTTTCCAGGTCTTCTCTATTAGTTGTGTTTTTATTCATGAATTACTGTTCAGGTAGTTATATCGCCTGCAGCTTAAATTCCCTACAAATATCAAAACTGGGCACCTGAGTGAAAAATTTAATACATCCATTTTTATTCTGTTCCATATTCTCTCGAGTCTCCCGGTTGGAATAAATATTCCGACAGATGATTGCATGGAAACACACCATGCCGACTGTGAATTGCAATGTGCACAGAGATATTTAAGATTAGGGTTTTTTTTTTCCGTTTAATCAAATTCAAATGTTTGATGGTTTTGCACAAATTTGGTATAGATTGAGAGTGCCTTCAGAAGCCATGTGTGGGTTTCAGACAGAAATGTGTCACTGCAGATAGGAAGCCACTGGATAATGAAATACATAAGAGAAAATGGCTTCATTGAAACCGGTCATGTAGAGAGACATATCATTGAACCTTTAAGCTGCCTGTCATCCAGCAGTGTGCTGGTACTGAAACAGTTAATGCACTTTGATTTGGAGGAAATAAGCAATGTGGGAAAATGAAACATCAATTTCTTTAACATAAAACAAGGCGCTACAAGTAATATACCATCATTGTTGATTTAATTCGATTAATGATGCACCAGACCCTTGTACATGTGCAGTGTCCTCCTGTTGGAACTTAGAAATCTTCTCAGGCAGGTTGGGTAGACTTGACTATTTTTTTTTAACCCCATAGAATGATAAATTGTGGGTTTTTTCCATATGAACAAGGAGCACCTTTGGTTGGATGTGGTTTGCTGGCCTGATGTGTTGAATTTCGAAAGTGAACATGGGCTGGATCGGAAAATACTTCTTTTTGGGCTGGATCCAGACTTAAGTAAGTGCTTGAAATTAGTTACTCCTGGGCTAAACCATGTTGATTGCAGAGGAAGTCTAGTGTTAATTGTATTCTTTGCATGCAGGGATATATCTTTGAATTGCTTACTGCACACAGATACTGACCAGCTTTACTCATGGTTGCCGACTTTTTGCAGCTTCTCTCCGGGAGATTCCGGAGAGAAGCTTGCGCTGCATGCGGGGGGCGGGGCTTAATGACGCGATTTATGCAAATCGCGTCATTAGGCTCCGCCCCCTGGCTCATACGGCCCCGTTTTTACTTAAATTAGGGGTCGGGACGGGGCTTGATGCCGCAAATTGCGTCATCAAGTCCCTTCCTGTGCCTAGCAACACTAGTATACTAGTGTTGCTAGGCAGGGGGGCAGGACTTGAGGCCGTGGTTTCAGTGAAACCACGGGCCTCAAGTCACTTGCGGGAGATTTGCTGGCTCTCCCGGGATACCGGGAGTACTGCCCGAATTTCGGGAGTCTCCCGGACATTCCGGGAGAGTCGGCAACCCTGGCTTTACTATCACACTGTTATTTAGACTTGGGATAGGAAACATCACCTCTCAACTCTAATACTGTTTGCAACAGATGAAATATGACTCCCCTGCAATCAACATGGTTTAGTCCAGGAGTACGGGGAAGGGGGAGTTAGATGAAAAATGATTAAAGGGAGGCTAGAGTGGGATGAAGGGTAGGGGTGGGGGAATCACCCTTTTTACTTTCAGAACACGCTGCACTTTAACACTGTAAGTTTCACAATGTGTCCGTCTACATTCATAAGAATTATCCGGGCTATCACTTGTGCTGTGTTAGTAACTATCGCCATGGAAACAGTAGTTTTTCATGGCGATCATAACTTTGTAAATATTGATCACTTCCATTTTAAGTGATCAAGCTTTAGTGAGCTTTGGAGTCCAAAGTCTTGCCTTCCAGGCTAAAGTAGATCAGCCAGTCCCTTAAACCTAACCTAACCTCTATCCATGTGCCTCTACCCATGCAAAACCATATCTGGATTTTACCTCTTTTTCTTTTTTTGTTTTTTTTAAATGCTTTCTCCAAAAACTTGGTAGAACTAGGTTAAAATGCAGCATACGACTCCAGCAATTAAAACTAAATTAAAACCGGTTAAAATGTATCACTCGATCTCTTCAAAGCTCTGACAGAATTCTTAACAGTGCCATGTTTCTACATCTAACCTGTAAGAAACATCAAAACCGTTAGCTTCTACAGCTCAATTTGTAAGCAATTACTTATTCTGTAAGCAATTGGGATTAAATCCAAAAGAGCACAGTAAACTTTCATGACAGAGTGAACCCATATCTCCCTGATTTGAACATCTTTGGTTCTAAAGCAACACCTGCGTTGTACTGTTTAATCTTAGTTAAGGGATCAATATATTCTTTTTTTGCTTCAAAGGGATAAAAGGTTATTTGTGGCCCAGGGCTGTCATTCTGTGAATTAAAAGAGCCTTAGTTAAACCTTTCTAATTTCTTTTTTCCAAGATGGAGAATATAATTTCTTGCCTAGAATATTAAAATTGGAAATGTAAATTCATTACATTGCATGAGCTTTGCAACACTGATTCATTTAAAAAACAAATATACTGGTTAATGCTGTGAATTTCAAAAGCAATAAATATTATTTCCATTTAAACAATTCTTTGAATGTTGTGTTAGGACCAGTGGCGTGACTAGGGTTTATGGAAGATTATAAAATATGGTGTGCATCCCATTAAACAATTTTTCAAAAATAATGAAAGTATTTTTATTTTTTTATTTTTTTTACCTAACTTAAGAACAAATAATTTTGCGCTTGTCTCTTCTTTCTTAAGAGCTCCCTGATGAAACTTGTATAGCAAAGAATCAACGTTTTAATTTTAACACTACATCTTTTTATCAGGGTGCAGTAAAGAAAGGATCCTGTTATATCCATCTGGACCCAATGACCTTGTACCCCTATACCTGCTTGGATTCCGTTCCCCTGTGTGCTTTACTGTGAACTTTTGTTTCTGGATCCGTTGACTTGTCTTGTCTGTCAGCCAAGCACTCTGCTTTGTCCAGTCCATCAGTTGTTGGCCTCCATTGCTCTGTTCCTGTCCGTCGTGATGGCTGACTCCCAAGCTGTCTGTCACGATTCGCGGCAAGTGCCGCACTTACCCCGTGCGTCGGCTCTCCGCTGTATGGGGCCCGGCGCTGTGCTTTTCCCGGAGTCTGCCACTATTACAGTGACAGACTCCAATACTCACCATTAGGTCACAGGCATCTGCTCCCGGCGTCTTCCGCGTGGATTTTGGCGGCAAGATGCGGCGGTGCTCCGGTCCATGGGCGCCGCCATCTTGGATTACCCACATGACAGATGGCAGCCAATCATACTCACCTTCTTCGGTCCTCCAACCAATCAGGAAGCAGGGCGCACTATTTAAAGTCTCCAGACCTGCTGTTCAGTGCCAGAACAACTAGGTCTTCTAGGTGCCTGGTACTCCTGTGGTCCGTTCCAGCCTGAGGTCCGTTCCAGCCTGAGGTCCGTTCCAGCCTGAGGTCCGTTCCAGCCTGAGGTCCGTTCCAGCCTGAGGTCCGTTCCAGCCTGAGGTCCGTTCCAGCCTGAGGTCCGTTCCAGCCTGAGGTCCGTTCCAGCCTGAGGTCCGTTCCAGCCTGAGGTCCGTTCCAGCCTGAGGTCCGTTCCAGCCTGAGGTCCGTTCCAGCCTGAGGTCCGTTCCAGCCTGAGGTCCGTTCCAGCCTGAGGTCCGTTCCAGCCTGAGGTCCGTTCCAGCCTGAGGTCCGTTCCAGCCTGAGGTCCGTTCCAGCCTGAGGTCCGTTCCAGCCTGAGGTCCGTTCCAGCCTGAGGTCCGTTCCAGCCTGAGGTCCGTTCCAGCCTGAGGTCCGTTCCAGCCTGAGGTCCGTTCCAGCCTGAGGTCCGTTCCAGCCTGAGGTCCGTTCCAGCCTGAGGTCCGTTCCAGCCTGAGGTCCGTTCCAGCCTGAGGTCCGTTCCAGCCTGAGGTCCGTTCCAGCCTGAGGTCCGTTCCAGCCTGAGGTCCGTTCCAGCCTGAGGTCCGTTCCAGCCTGAGGTCCGTTCCAGCCTGAGGTCCGTTCC
>WWET01001564.1:52355-65611 GCA_011038615.1 Limnodynastes dumerilii | reverse complement strand
TTTGGGTTTTTATGTCCTAAGTGCATGATTTTGCATTTTTTGGCATTAAACTGCAGTTGCCACACTCTTGACCATTCCTCCAGTCTACCTAGATCATCCCTCATTTTCTGTAACCCACCTGGCTACCCTACCCGGTTACATATCTTGGTGTCATCTGCAAAAAGGCATATTTTCCCCTCAATACCACAGGCAATATCACCTATAAAGATATTAAATAGCACTGGTCCAAGTACAGAACCCTGGGGTACTCCACTGTTTACCTTACCATCCCCAGAAGAGATTCCATTTACTACAACCCTTTGTTGTCTATCCTGTAACCAAGATTGTATCCATGCAACTAGCTTTAAGTCCAACCCTAAAGTTTCCAGCATATTTAACAGTCTTCGATGTGGCACAGTGTCAAAAGCCTTGCTAAAATCTAGATAAGCTATGTCTACAGCTCCCCCTTTATCTAATACTTTACTGACCCAGACAAAAAATTCAAAAAGATTTGTTTGACATGATCTTCCCCCAGTGAATCCATGCTGCTTGGGATCCTGTAAGTTACTGGATAGACCTTCCGTAACTGCATTGTAGTTATGGAGGAAGGGGCGGGGAGCACCGTAACTTTGATGCAGTTACGGAAGGTAGGCAGGGGGAGGCAGGGTAATTAGTATAAGTGGGCAGGGTTTGATAAGTTACTATATGGTCCCGGCATAACTACACTCAGTTACACAGGCTGAAGTTAAGGTAGCTTTCAGCCGGCGTAACCGATTGTAATTATGCAAGGACAGGGGGAGTGTCAGGGGGAGTACATCAGAGCTATGCTGGCCGTACTTACGGACAGCGGCACAGTGTAGCTCTGGACCAGGCCCAAGGTCACTGCACGCAAAGGAAGTTACTATAGCGGGACCCTACTTTAATATTTTTGCACCCCTCACATAAAATCGTACAGAAGGAAGTCTGGATACTACACAAGCGATGGAACGCATCTTATTGTACTACACTTTGCATACATGCTGTACATATCCCCCCCGTCCCATCATTGGGAGCACTTCCATTGTAGTGACGTTTTAAAAATAAAAGTTACAGGCCCGTATTCAGACCTCCGTTTTCTGTGGCCGTTCGTCCGTAACTAACCTATTGAAGTTACTTTAAGACCGCATGTACGCAATCTACGTAGCGAAACGCTACGTGAATAGCGTACAATAATTACTACGCATGCCAAGTAACTTCAATTGGTTAGTTACGGACAGACGGCCACAGAAGACGGAGGTCTGAATACGGGCCACAGACACCATAGTTTAAAAAATGTCTTTTAAACTTTATTTTAGTAGACTAATTGTACTGGGAGAGAGGAAAGAGAGTGGAGGGGAACAAACGCAAGAGGAGTAAAAGGAGAGATGTGGGACTTTTAAAATACCTTTACGAGAGCCATCTGTAGATGTCATTGACACTGACACTGTAAATTAGACAAAAAAACAGGGCGTCAAATGACAAGTGCAATTGTTAGAGATGAGCTTAGAACATGAGTGATCATCAACTTGTAAATAAACTCGTTTTCTTGTTTTCTTCGATGTATGAGAACAAAGTTATCTATGTTTAGTAAATCTGCACGATCAAGAGGAAGATTTACTAAGTCTTCTAAAAAACCAGATGTGTCGTAGATGTTAGTCATAGATTCTGCTATTATTTTTTTCGGCAAAGACTAGATCAAGTTTAGGCAACCTGTGTGACTCCTGCTGCTGTAAAACTACAACTCCCAGCATGCACTTACAGCATAGGTTTAGCTGATACATTATCTAGATAAATAAGTATAAACTAGAATGTGATTTATTGATGCACTACTTCTATTTTGTAAACGTTGTGTAAATCCAATCCCAAGTATGAATAGATTTATGTAGGTAAAACAGTGCTATAAAGTGAAATATCCCCCAAAACCCCTCTGACTTCTCTTGAGGCCTGTGGTCCCAAGGACGGTCAAGGACATCAATGCTAAATAAATCATGTAAGCACACTATTACAGTCCTGTGCTTTCAATTACTAATTCCTGGCAAAATGTACAATGTTATATCAAAGGAGATTATGATTTATTACAGTAGTAGCCACTTTTAACAATCTAGCGTTCATTTTAACAAGACATTATAATATATTAGTTTTCACAATGTAAATGATATTCCCTTTAGTATATATTCATACATAATAAATCTTATTGGAAATGTTGGCATTATATCAGAACAAAATAGGTAATTACATGTAATCTGTTCCTGGTTCCATTTACCGATCATTTTTATAATGTTAAAAACTCCTTTCAGCTAACCCGTGATGAGGAATTGCAAAGATCCAAAAATGTATTTTATATAAAGGAACACAAATCGTTTGCACTAGCAAAGATACACTGACTGGCAGAGTGGCCCAAATCCGGCATCCAGAGTTCTTACACATATATCAAACACCTTTTTATGACCGAATCCTGACCTGATAACATCAGGTCACTCGCGCACGCAAGGTGCATAAGTGGCCTGATTTCACTCGAGGGCACATACTATAGTAACTTGATCCGTCCGAGCCCATTTCAGTGGAAGTGGGCTGTGCTTCCCCTCTGTCCACTAAAGCAGGCGGGGGGGATGCATGCAAATTGTACAGTGTGGGAGGGGTCTCGTACACTCCCCTCTGTCTCGCGGACGTACAGACCTCCGCACATATGGAAAATGTGCGGGGGGTCTGGATTCGGTCCAATGTTTGGAAGCACATCTGAGAGTTGCAGCTGATGGGGGTATTGGATGGTCTACAGGAACTTTTTGAAGCTATAAAGGGCTATTTGTTGTGTTGCCATTTAATCTGATAATATAAGAACTTTTATATTAAAAATATACATGGGATATATAATGGATCTGGGATTGGCACATACTATGATATAATGGAATATAGGGCCAGGGACTGATGTGAATGTAGTGCTGTAAAGCTGTAGTGCTATATAAAATTATGTTCATAATAAATATATAGATTATAGGTCTGGAAATAGCACATATACTATGATATAAATGGGAAATATTAAGGGTCTGGGAATGACACATACTATAATATAATGGGATATATTAGGGGTATGTGATTGGTATATACTATATTATAATGGGATATATTAGAGGTCTGGGATTTGCATATACTATAATATAATGGGATATATTAGAGGTCTGTGATTGGCATATAGTATATTATAATGGGATATATTATGGGTCTAGGATTGGTATATACTATAATATAATGGGATATATTAGGGGTCTGGGATTGGCATATACTATAATATAATGGGATATATTATGGGTCTGGGATTGGCACATAGTATAATATAATGGGATATATTATGGGTCTGTGATTGGTATATACTATATTATAATGGGATATATTATGGGTCTGGGATGGCATATACTATAATATAATGGGATATATTAGGGGTCTGTGATTGGCACACATACTATAATATAATGGGATTTATTATAGGTCTGGGAATGACACATACTATAATATAATGGGATATATTAGTTTTCTGGGATTTGCATATACTATAATATAATGGGATATATTAGGGGTCTGGGATTGGCTTATACTATAATAAAATGGGATATATTAGTGGTCTGGGATTGGCAAATACTAGAATATAATGGGATATATTAGGGGTCTAGGATTGGTATATACTATAATATAATGGGATACATTAGGGGTCTGGGATTGGCATATACTATAATATAATGGGATATATTAGGAGTCTGGGATTGGCATATACTATAATATAATGGGATACATTAGGGGTCTGGGATTGGCTTATACTATAATATAATGGGATATATTAGTGGTCTGGGATTGGCATATACTATAATATAATGGGATATATTAGGGGTATAGGATTGGTATATACTATAATATAATGAGATATATTAGGGGTCTGGGAATGACACATACTATAATATATGGGATATATTAGTGGTCTGGGAATGACACATACTATAATATAATGGTATATATTAGGAGTCTGGGATTGGCATATACTATAATATAATGGCATATATTAGGGGTCTGGGAATGGCATTACATATACTGTATATAGTGTACCATTCCCAAAACCTAATATAAACAGTATGTGCCATAAATAGACCACGTGGATTACTCAGCTGGAAATTCCCCCTTTCAAAATCCTTTGCCACTGTTAATCGCATCACTAACACCATCTCAACTGACAATTTACGTTTTAATCTATTTTGGCAAGAAAAAACTGAATACCATGCAGGGATTTAGAGATTTATCATATATTTTCTAACTCCAATAACATTTCCTACAGTATATGTATTTTGTTTCATTAAACTTTTGAAAACTGATACAGTGTGTGCCCATCTTTACTCAACATCAAATTAAAATTGCTGCTTATATTTTCTGCAAGTATTTTCTGCTAATTGACAGGAAATGCACAAAAGATCAAATACTTTTGTCCAATCCTTCCGACCTCCTAACCTCATAACACCTCCTTCAAAATCAGGTAATGGCAATTGTGATTTGTGTTCTAGTCTGAGAAGCCGCAGAAATGTGTTACCCTGTCGTTTGTATCACCCTGGCAGAGCCGTAACTAGGGGTGTGCGATAGGGGTGGTCGCACAGGGCGCAAAGTGAAAGTGGGGCACTTCAAGGTTGGGGGTGCGATTTTTCCTTTTTGCCCCTGGTGCTAAAATTTCTAGTTAGGTCTCTGTAACCTGGATCATATCCTGCAAAACATAATGGGATTTTGTGATTAGACCTTCTGTACTCACACAGTGTGGGGTGTAGTTGCGAAGGAGAGAGGATGCAGGAATAAGAACAGCTGTTTTTCTTATATTTCTGATCTCTCTTATTTCTGGTATTTAGTAAAACCGCAGAAGATCCGCTGGGAAAGGTACGTTACTGTAAATATCCAATTTCCAGTCTGTAAGATTGTCATAGCGGCTGACATTCCTACAAGATATGTAAATTAGCCCCTGAAATGTATAGATAAGCAGTGATTGGTAGTATTAGTCATCTGTTATTCTACTTTATCAGATAGAACTGTCTTAGCTTCACTCATGCATATATCTGTTTTTGTGTTACCTATCCCTTTAGTCATGCACAGGGAGTGGATTGTCAGTCTATCCCTGTTATTTTACTTAGCTATTTTATCTCTCCCTCTCTCTCCACCCCCCACTCCCTCTTACTTCCTTCCCTCTATTTCTCCCTCCTTCCCTTGTCTTATTCTCTTCCTTCCCACTGTATGATTCAAACACAATTTACTGATAACTCTAAGGTCCACAGTATTATTATACTATTAGACTGTTGTTGTTTGAAAAAAATCTGATACAAATAATAACAGATCCCTTACGCTAAGCCTCCCCTTACCGCAGTTTAATCCTAACCCTTCCCTCACCACAGCCTAATCCTAACCCCTCCCTCACCTCAGCCTAATCCTAACCCCTCCCTCACCTCAGCCTAACTGTAACCCTCCCCTTACTGCAGCCTAGCCTTAACCGTCCCCTTAACACAACCTTAACCGCCCTTAAGCTAACCCTACCCTTACCCTAACCCTAACCATAAAACTAAAATTAAAAATAACGTTCTTAAAAAATATTCACCCGTTCATGTTGTGTAGAGTCCTAAACTCCCAGCAGGTGTCCTCTTCGAGCATCAAACTGTCAACCAGGCATTAGAGTCAATCCAGGAAATTACAAGCCTGTCAAATCTCATATATTACAATGACAAAGGCTAACCTTATTTCAGTTATGCATGCTAGAAAAACACTGAACTGTATTTTTATTTTAAACTGTATTTTAGAGCTGAGAAACACTAATTAAGAGCTGTGAATCTCTTTTGCACATTTTAAATTGACCTTTCTACAGACTAACATGGATTTACTGAGGTGAAGATTTTTTTTTCTTTTTTTTGTTATCCACCACTATGGACTTTACAGCTCCAGTAACGTATTGTGAAGCCAACTGATCTATAGATCTGCTATAAGCGTTTGTGGATATCCAACTGTCATAGCATGTCACATAGCCCCAGTCCAGAAGGAGTACAACCAATCCTAATGCTATTCGCTATGCACAGTCTACCAGATCGAAGGATGTGGTTCACCGCTTCAATAAACTACTTTTCAACACATCATATTTCCCAGCAAGGGTGACAGAGGTGTTTTTTTGTGTTGTGAGTCCCAGCTGCGAATCCAGCTGGGAGTGAGCAGTACTATTGAAATAGGGCCGTTCGCAACGGGGACCCACACTCGATTTTTTGCCAGCTATGGGTCAGACAGTGAGGACACTCGAGAGTAAATTAGGGACATATGTTAAAAAAGACGGGGTTGTGAATCCGGCCCATAATGGGGAATACTGGGAGGCTGGAGAGACATAAATGCGAAATACTTTTTTCGTCATTTTGACGGGCCTAATTTATTTATAAAAAAGGATTTTATGTAGCACATTGATATTATGTAGTGCACAATATGCAATATTATGTAATATTATAAGTAATATTATTTAAACAATCTTTTTGAAAAAACTGTAGTAACAAACAGATTGGGTGGGTAAGAGGGCTTTGTTTGCAAGCTTATAATCTTCAGGACACCGGGATTGATATATAATAGGAAGTGTTGTAAATCACACAATGGAGCAGCCAGGTTAAAGGCCTCAGTGCTCTGTATGATCCAATCACACAACAGTGTTAATAGGGTAATTGTAGTATGGGAAGAGGAGCTGTTCAATTTTGTGTTAATCGTGTAATAGAAAAGGAAATTGTATAGTAAAATTATTGTAAATAGGGTAGAGATAGATTAAAAACAAGGTTGATGAATTCAGAGAACAGTGGCGGCACTCTCTGGCCATGCCCATGCCTCTTCATCAAGAAGGTGCCACTCTCAGTCGTAGAAGCCTCCTTTTGCCTTGTGGTTCTGTCCTGGCCCTTACCTATCGTAACCCTGCTCCCAAGTCACATGATCCAATCTTCCAATTCTGGCTAAAGGCACTCTTTTTAAACCTGGAGCACTGTCTAAACAGTGTCAGAATCACTTGGTCATTCACGGTATCTGGTTCTCTTGTGAGAAGCACTTCTGCCTAATTCAAGCCCAAGTCTAAGTTAAGTCTGATCAAGTCCAAGTCCAGTCTGATCAAGTCCAGTTCTGTCTGGTCAAAGTCAAGTACAAGTCCACAAGTCCAGCCTATTCCAGTCCAGTTCAGTTTGTTCAAGTCCAAGTCCAGTCTGTTCCACTCCTGTTCAGTTTGGACAAGTCCGGTCTGTTCCAGTCCAGGTCAGTCTGGTCAAGTCCAAGTCCAGCCTGTTTCAGTCCAGTTAAGTCTGTCCAAGTCCAACCTGTTCTAGTTTAATTCAGTTTGGTGAAATCCAAGTCTGGTCTGTTCCAGTCCAGTTAAGTCTGGTCAAGTCTAAGTCCAGTCTGTTCCAGTCCAGTTCAGTCTGGTCAAGTCCAAGTCCAGCCTGTTCCAGTTCAGTTTAGTTTGGTCAAGTCCAAGTCCGGTCTGTTCCAGTCCAGTTAGGTCTGGTAAAGACCAAGTCCAGTTTGTTACAGTCCTGTTCAGTCTGGTCAAGTTCAAATCCAGCCTATTCCAGTCCAGTTTGGTCCAGTCCAGTTTAAGTCTAGCCTGTTCCAGTCCAGTCTAATTCAGTCCAGTTCAAGTCACTCTATTTAAACCTGGAGCACTGTCTAAACAGCGTCAGAATCACTTGGACATTCAAGGTACATGGTTCTCTTGTGAGAAGCACTTCTGCCTAATTCAAGCCCAAGCCCTACTCCAGCCCAGTTCAGTTTGGTCAAGTCCAAGTCCAGTCTGTTCCAATCCAGTTCAGTCTGGTGAGGCCACGTCCACAAGTCCAGCCTACTCCAGTCCAGTTCAGTTTAGTCAAGTACAAGTCCAGTCTGTTCCAGTCCAGTTAAGTCTGGTCAAGTCTAAGTCCAGTCTGTTCCAGTCCAGTTAAATCTGGTCAAGTCCAAGTCCAGCCTGTTCCAGTCCAGTCCAGTTTGGTCAAGTCCAAGTCCATTATATTCTAGTCCAGTTATATCTAGTCAAGTCCATGTCCACTTTGTTACAGTCCAGTTCAGTCTGGTCAAGTTCAAGTCCAGCCTGTTCCAATCTAGTCCAGTCCAGTTCAAGTCTAGCCTGTTCCAGTCCAGTCCAGGTCCAGCCTGTTCTAGTCCAGTCCAAGTCCAGCCTGTCCAATCCAAGTCCAGCCTAGAACATGAGCAAACCCTTTATAAGTCCCTCCAGCTTCTGCTAATCTGTTGAGCCCTTACAACACCACCGGTAACCCAGAGCAGATACCCAACCCAATAAATCCTCGATAGCCTTAAATTTCTGCTTGTCTTTTAGATAGGTTTAAAGCTTGGACAAGGTCACCAAGATCTCTTTAGGTAGGTAAATGCGGTACAGCGGATGAACAGGAAGCCCCACCATGATGCAGCACAGTGGCTCAGTGAGTAAAACCTGCGCTGATTCATGACTTCGATTCCTGGGCTAGGCCTTATCTGTGTGGAATTTGTATGTTCTCCCAGTGTCTGTGTGGGTTTACTTGGGGTGCTCCAGTCTCCTCCCACAATCCAAAAACATGCTGATAGATTAATTGGTTGCTTAATAAATTAATCCTAACGTCTCTGTGTGTGTATGTCTGTGTTAGGGACCTTAGTGTATAATGCTCCAATGTGAATGTGAAATATTCTCTGTAAAGCGCTACGTGATCTGACTGCGCTATATAAAAACCTGTTAATAAATAAACAAAAGGTTGGATTAAGACCAATATAATTGTCACCATGCTCTGCAAACTCTTTTTATTGTTCATTATTTAGAAGTTTAAATGACATTACCACACCATAAAGGTAGGAATAAAAGAGTCTGGGCAATCAACAGAATTTCTAGGCATTGTGCCACTTGGAACTTCTGACTGTATTCACTGGTTTTTTCAGAAGACAACAAAGTAGTGATTTTTACATCAGCTTCCTAACAAAATCTTTGGACCAACCCATGTGCAGTGTGACCCACATGATATAGCAACAGGAATAGACCAAAAACAGACTCTCTAAGCACTCTCTAAATGGTTCATATATCATCATTTTGATTCTTAAAGAGGGCATAACTTTAAAATTGTGGGCGATAGAAAGTCTAATATAATTTTTTATATCAGGGCAAATGCAAATATAGTTACACCTGAGGTGCACTGTGACAAAACTTTTGTTTACCAATGTTTATTTATGTCAAGAATAGATGAGATTGGAGGAAATGGACAGCTGGTCTCATAAATGTAATAATCTTGGGCCTGATCCAGGATTCTGTCCCACGCTTGCCTTACGTTAACTGCTTGCGCAATTCGTGTATTTTGTTGGCACTGCACATGTACTTCTGCCTCAGACCCGTAGTACCGATGCAGACCCACCAGACCAGACCAGACAGGTGAGTGTATGAGGGGAGTCAATGAGGAGTCTTAGGGTTAGGCTGTGGGGAAGGAGTCTCAATGCAGGCTGAGGGGAGGAGAGGGTTAGGGTTAGGATAATGGAAGGGGAGGGTTAGGGTAAGGCTTAGGTTAAGAGTTGGGGCTAGGTAAATACTTACCATTTGCTGCTGCGACTTCGTGCTGGGAATGATCGATTGCTACTCCTCAGGGAGGCAGGAACAATCGATTTGAGAGCCAGTTCAAAACGAAACGATAGTTAGCGGTCAAAGTATATTTAATATTACATATAATTATTTAATAAAATTTGTTATGCATAAATACAATTTACAATAAAATATTGTCTCCAAAAATAAAATTAAATAATCAACTCCTATATGCACTGACGGCTATGAGTACTGTACAATTCAATACTGAAACCTTGATAGAAGAAAATATTGTAATGAAATATTCATAGTAACTATATAGCAGCAGTTCCAGAAATGTATGTAAGAGAGTTCAATGCAGATGAGAATAGAAATGCAGATAGCCTTCAATGGGTACAGTTTTTGCGTGAAGTTCCATGCGTATTTTTAGGATCGGATGAACTGCGCATGCGTAGTAACTAAAGTTACGCAATCTACGTTTATCTAGGTTGATTTTACGCACAGACTTGTAAATCACACGTGAGAAAATGTGTACGGAGGGGCGTGGTTGTAATCCATCCGGGGACAGATATGTGAAAGTGGGTGGGGGGTAGGCATTTAAATGACCGTTTTAGGGCACAGTGAGTTAGATACACACGGACGCACGGAAATGCGCACTTAAAGATAAGGGTGGTCTAGGCACTCGTAAGTCAAGGACAACCCGTTCGTGTGAGGGGAGTGTCAGGGGTGTTGCCTTGCAACGTCTGTGCGTATAATTGCGAACCTTTCGCTGACGGATCACTGAATACGGTCCGATGTGTGCAGGCCGCTAATCCGCACATCAGTATCAAGGCTGCCTTATCTGCCCTAAAGTCCACGCAACAGAGGGGAGTGACAGGGGGAGTTCACTCCCTTCTTAAGTGCAGACTTTATAACTCCGCACCTATAACCCACAATTCATTTCTAGGCCAGGACTAGTGTTGAAACAGAAAATTATCTTTGCTATTTTTCGCAATTGCGGTCCGAACTTTCGGATCATAGCGGGTAATTACGTACTGATCCAAGGGCAGTACTTTTGGGGTACATATTTCATACACGGTATTTAACACTAGGTTCTGTGTAACTTTATAAATGTCCTCTATAATATAATCCTGACTACCCCCCAAGCCACTACAAACACTTTCCCTGAACCTGTCAATCAGATGGAAATGTTGATTAGTGTTAGAGAAAGACGTATGGACATTTTATATGTTTACATTTTTTTATATTATGAGCTAATTCTAACAACTACCTGTTGCATATACTGATAGTCTAATGATTTATCGCTATCTCCACTATGTTACATTTCCTGTAGAGGTGTGAGGTCATGTTGCTTTTCATTATTCTTCTCCTGTCTGTATTGTATCTTATTTGTAATGGGTAATGGCTGTGTCTATTCATGACAAAAGCCATTTCCATAATAAATGAATTACCGTATTTCCCCATGTATAAGACACAACTTTTTTTAGACAAAAAATTGGTCTAAAAAACGGGTGCGTCTTATACAGGGGATTCAACATTGAACTTACCTTTGCTGTCCCTCCGGCGGTGTCAGGCTCTCTCCCATGCAGCTGTGACTCCGGCTGTCTCCCTCGCGGCATGCGCTGCACAAAGACGTTGCGTGGCCTAAGGTCACCTCAATGTCAATGTGCAGCGCGCACCGCGAGGGAGACAGCTGGAGTCACAGCTGCATGGGAGAGAGCCTGACACCGCTGGAGGGACAGCAAAGGTAAGTTAAATGTTGCATCCCCTGATCCCCTGTATAAGATGCACCCAATTTTTAAGTAAGGAAGGCTAAAAAATATATTTAAAAAATCCATACATTTCTTTTTTTTTTTAAATTTAGGCTCCAAAATCGGGGTGCGTCTTATACAAGGTAGCGTCTTATACATGGGGAAATACGATATTCCCCGATGCGAGCGTCGCGTAACATTTTTTATTTTTTTTTTATTTAGGCTCCAAAATCGGGGTGCGCCTTATACAAGGGAGCGTCTTATACATGGGGAAATACGGTATATTTATCATGATATTTTACTCATAAGCAATCATTTTCAATTTGGACCGTATCATTGAATAAAATTTGCGCTCTTAATACCTATAACACATTTACATTTTGTAACTTGCATAACGTGTGTTCTGTGCCTCTACATGCAGACAATCATAATTTACTGATTACCAGCAGATGAATTCTGTATGTTTAGACTATTTAGCTAAACAGGTGATAATAAATAAAGGCAGAGATTGGGATAGAGTTAAGCTGGCCATACATTAGAGGGTTATTGCTCTCAGCATGTGGTGGCCGATATTTGGGACGATTTTCCCCTAGGGAAAGGTCCCGATATCGACACCACACATGCAGAGGCTGGGAGCGATAATCTCTGAATGAGATCATGCAGCTAGCTTATTTGCCTATTGGCTGACTGAATAAAAAATTTCTCAATTAAATTTTACAGACTGTGAGAGGTTCTGTGGTACCTCCACCTCCTGGCTGCAGTTTCCCAGTCTGACTGAGTCAGACAGATGGGAAAACTACAGCCAGGGGGTGGAGGTACAAGGTTCGATAATCGGACTTGCCCACACACTGCAAGATATCGTTCCCTTGGGATAATAATCAATCGGGAATTCCCTTCTATCAGATTATCATCCCATGTCTGGGACAATAATCTGAGTTTTTATAAATCTATCTGTACCACTCACTAGAGTGATTTTTGGCCCGATCCACGATAATTGTAGGATCGGGCCAATAATCGCTCTAGTGTATGGCTAGCTTTAGTCTAAGATAGCACAGTAATTAGTGTATAAGACGGGACTGGATCCAGACTTAATACAAGGGGACGCTTTGTGATTGCTAGTTCAAGGTGCATTACCTGTAAACATATCTTGCATAGAACAAGTGAACTTGAATTTAAATGGGAGAATATGTAAAATCCGGGGGTTCATTAACAGTAACATTTGGTTTGTTATCTATATATTAAGATGCCCGTGTAACAGACATTGTGTGAGACGTTACACTAGGTACTTAATGTTACGTTTCTTCGAGCATCGTAGAAATGTTCTGAACTAGTGGCCATATTCTACAGATGCGTGTGTATAAAGTACTCAAATATCCGCACGTACGTGGCAAGGCAACACCCATGACACCCCCTTACACCGTCGGTTTTTTGGTGACTTACGTGTCCATAGGGCAACCTTAATTCTATGGGCCTCATTCATTAAGCTCGATTTGTAGTTTTTATACTACAGGTGACGTCAGTTACATTGAGGACCAATGTAACTGACGTCATCTGTAGTATGAAAACAGTGCCCC
Organism: Limnodynastes dumerilii; assembly: GCA_011038615.1. Lineage (NCBI taxonomy): Eukaryota > Metazoa > Chordata > Amphibia > Anura > Limnodynastidae > Limnodynastes > Limnodynastes dumerilii. Next base: position 52,721 of record WWET01001564.1, on the reverse strand, counting down.
CTGTGGCATCCCTGCACCTGGCGTGTGGAAGGTGCAGTGTGCGCGAGGCATCTGAGAGGTGCCGGCCAGCTGAGTGACACGTGCGTTAGCACGAGAAGGGAAACAGCTGGTGCGCATGGGAATCGTTGGAGGGGGGAACAGAGATGACAGGCTCGCGGTGTAGCGCGGGGATAGTATGAAGCTTCGAGGCAAAGAGGCAGTTGGTGGACGGTAAAAAGGTTGAGTCAGTTGGCGCTTGGGAGAGAGAGAGGAGTGTAGCAGCAGCAGTAACGGAGATCTGGAGAAAGAGAGCGGTGTAGCAGCAGCAGTAACGGAGATCTGGAGAAAGAGAGCGGTGTAGCAGCAGCGGTGACGGAGACCTGGAGA
>WWET01001564.1:31359-43574 GCA_011038615.1 Limnodynastes dumerilii | reverse complement strand
TGGGTTAGGGGATGGGGGCATGTATAAATCCTGCACAAGGGCCCCCTCACTTCTTAAAATGCCCCTGCCCCCCAATCCTGCTGGACGAAGGGGAAGACCAACCTAGTGGGACGAATCTCCTATCGTTACACGTGTAAATCGCACATAACATCTGGAAGGTACATGTCCTTCCCTGCAGACACCCCCCTTTATGTGCTTAAGTAGGGTGTTGTACGGACATAGGCATCCGGTGCTATAGCTCACCTAGCACTAGATTCTTGCTGTATGGTCTAAGCAATGTAAGACTATTATTTTCATGACATAAAAGCTCTATCAAATAATGTTTTTGTTCTTTTACGTGGGAGTATATTTTGGCATTTAATAATCATGTTCTGTTTGCTATTACTTTATTTATTTTCTGAGCTTCTGCTTTATTTACCCAAAGCCATAAAAAGTCTTGTCATGCCTTGTTTTGGACTTAAGTTTCATCTCACGTAACCTCATTGCCTGTAAAAAGACAAAGAGGAAACCAACCAAAGTAACCTCACTTCATAACAAACCTCAGAACAAACTAGTTTCAACTGCCAAATAAACCCTGGGCATTTGCCACAAAGTTAATCTGCCTCTGGCCCCATCCCAAGCAACCTGTCTATCTAGTTCCTTGGGAACAGCATAAATGCAGTCTTTATATCCATGATCGCTGACGATCCTTCTCATTCAGCCTGCATAGTTACAGAATGGGGTACAATAAAGTCTCTTCCTTGTTCCTCATTATTTGAGGTAACGTTCACCCTGGATCCCTTGTCCCTGGTACCTGGTCCCTTGTAGGACCGTATAAAACATGAATCAACCCAAACATTTCTAGGTTCCAACAGGAAGATCTGTAAGTCTTTCAATGGTGACCGATTATAAGGGTTCCCCGAAATAATTAGACTTTTCAGTAAAATTTTTCTAAAAGGTTTTTAAGGTAATGTCAGTTATTGGAATTTGATGGTGTTATTGGACATGATTCTCATTTAAGAAGCTGGAGCTCTGTCCTATGTTTTTAGGAACAGATAAACTGTGCATGTCCAGAACACAAAGTTACGCATAAGATCCAAATGGTAGGCACAGGAATTCATCACACACGGACTTAAACTCTGTCCTTAGTGAGATAAGTAAGTGAGAAGGGGTGTGCCATCTTCTGTAAGAACGAAGTTAAGAAGAGTGGGTGGGGGAGGCATTTAAATGGGGCAGTAAGAACGCGGTTTTCTAAGTATGCACGTACTTAAGCAACTTAAGCACAGACATACACGGAGAGTTAAGGTAGCCCTATGGACATGGAAATGAGCTAAAATCTGTAGGAGTATCATGAGAGTTGCCTTGCCACTTAGGTGCCTATTTATGCGAATCTGAGCCTATTTATTTCATTCTTATATGATCCATTATGATCAGTTGGGCCAGATCCAGAGTTAAATCCAATACCCGACTTCCGCAAGTGGCTTGTGGAAATCAGGGTATTTATTTGCCTTCGCCCATGCACGCACCAAATGTTCCCTTCATCCGATGGTACGTCACTACAGATCTGCATGTCTTATCCTCATAAGGGTGATGGGATGCAGATTATGGAAAGTTGGCGACGGTAGGCACGTATGCACTCATCTATGTTACAACAGATGCAGATCCATATGGAGAACTTAAGATAGGGTTCTGGACACATAAGTAGTGTCCATTGGAGTTCACTTCAATCTCACAAGCGGATTTACTGACCTCCATGCCTACAGAGCACGCATGAAGGTATGGATCAAATACATTACTATTTGAATGATATCATAGCATCTTTTTTCAGTATAGGGTTATGTGAGTCGACATCGAGCTCAACACTGTTGGATCACTGAATGGAAGAACCACAGTGATGCCTGATCGAAGAATCTGCACTCGACGGGGACGCCTGATCTACACCTCCGTGCTTGACGTGACATGGCCTGGTGAGCATGATATCTAATGTTAGGTTTAGGGATACAGTTAGGGTAAGGGATAGCACAAAACTTTTTACTGTCAAGAGCACTAAGGTCAATATAATAATATAATCGACCTGGTGTTGTCAGGAAACTAACCATGTCAAGTTCATTTCTGTCGAGAGTCATCCCCTAAAAAGGAAAAATATAGAAACATTTTTAATGTGTGAATGTGTTGCATTGTTTATATGTGTCCTGCACACATACAAACAATGCAACACATCTACACATTAAAAATCACTAAAAGTTTCATAATACACATGAACCTGACTAAAAACAATATTGCACCTTGGCTGAATGTGACTCTCCGGAGCACCTAGACTCGCCGATGTCTCTCTCCCCACCTATCTAATTATGCCCTCTTTAGCCATCGCTTGTGGTATTTATTCATATTTTTATTAGCCATTTCAGGTGTTATTTCTCATATTTAATATGCTCGCGCCCTTTAGTGCTTGGTGTTTATCTCTGACTAAATTGATGTCTAGTCTGTCTATGTTCGCAAACTTCTTCCCCCTTCTTCCACTGACCTTTCCCCCCCCCCTGTCCTTTCCCCCCTTCCCCTTTATTTGTTTTTTGGAATTATTTAAAATTTATGAGAGATTTCTGTTTTGTAACATAGCTATGTTCTCAGCTATTACGATTTGTTTTCATTGTAACCAGCCTTTGTACTACAATCTTGTATGCTTGCTTGGAATTCTTTCAATAAAAAAATGTAATGTGAGAGAAAAAAACAATATTGCACATAAAAGAGATTATTCACAGTCCGCAGGGAACCACCTATATCAAAAATGATTAAGGGGCCCGAACGGTAGGTATAACATATGTTGGATAAAGTTATACCACAATCAAAATCTCTTGGAACGGTGGAACAAAAGATGTTGTTATGAAGGCAATAAAGGAAATCACTGAGATGTAAAACACTTATGATTGTTGGCACAGTCTTCTTCCAACCGCAAATAATAAGTTAATGGGAAACACTGTGTTTCAGGAATCCTTTTTCAACATTTTCGTGTTCGCTAAAGCGTTCCTTCAATGAGCGTGTGGTTCTTCCCACATATTGTAGACCATATGCACACTGAAGGACATACACTAATCTGATCTAATGGTGTTTTGGACTATATGTACAGAACCATATTAACACTTAAGTGTGAAATAAGTACGCATGGATTCGCAAATCTACGCGCCTAAGTTGCAAGGCAACCCCCATAACACTCCCCTCACGCTTACGGATTTTAGCAGACTTTAGCCACCATAGGGCAACCTTAACTCTACTTTCGTATATTTTTGCTTAAGTTGCTTAGGTACGTGCATACTTTCCTAACCCCGCCCATATTAAGCCATTTAAATGCCCCCCACACCCACTTTCATGTAAATTTCCACCTACGGGGGTCCTGCATGCCCCTTAGGATGTATCTCACTACGCACGGATGTAAAGTCTGTGCCTAATGGATTTCTGTGCCGAATTCCTACATAGATTGCGTAAAAAAAGTTACTACGCATGTGCGGTTTATCCGATCCTAAAAATATGCACGGAAAAAGTAGCAAAATCGTAAGTGTGAATACGGTTCATATTGTTTAACAATGTGGGTTGTATTTTGCAAGTGGTTTTTTAACATATTTTGCATTTTTCAAAAATTTGGATGTGTAATATTTTATAGTTGTTTTTGCACTGTTACATTCTTGTTTTAATTGTTTTTTTTTAAAATTGTGCTTCTTTTGAAATCACAGTGCATTTGAATGATTATTTAATTATCCTTCAGATGTGTCGACCGGGCCAGCTGACTATTTAACTGTGCATATTCGTTAGTCTTCTTTGTGCTTGATAAAGTCCCAACCAGGGACGAAACGCGTTGCATTGGATCCTTCTGTTCATTTACACCATTGAACCTGCCTACTATTTACTATTGGTATTTAATCACAGTGGGCCGTATGCAGACTACCGGACATATAACATATACGACCGGTGTTTAGCATTTTTTTCCTACTGCGCATGCGTAGTACATTTTTTACGCTATCTATGTATCTTTTCCTTACGTAGATTGCGTAAATGCGGTCTGAAAGACCATGTGCTGAGAGGTGGTGACTAACTCCTTTACGGAATCTGTCTAGTCTATATATGCTGCACACGGAACTGTTCTCTGTCAATACCGCTTGGGACTAATTTGTTCCTTAATCTAACTACATTTGATGAACGTTTGACTTGCCGGTATCCAGCTTATGAAATAGGAGTTTTAAATCTCTCAGCCACTTGCTTGTGGCCACTATCTTTACACGCTACAATTTCTCCTGCTGGGCATATAGCATATGTGTCATTAACTTAATATTTGCGGCTGGAAGAAAACTGTGCCAACAATCATGTGTTTTACATCTCAGTGATTTTCTTTATTGCCTTCATAACAACATCTTTTGTTACACCGTTCCAAGAGATTTTGATTGTCTTTCATCACAGTGATATAACTTTATCCAACATATTATCAGGGCTGACGTGATGTACTCCACGGGGGGGTGCAATGCATCCCAATTCCATGTTTGAGAGGCGCTCATTCCCTCGCTTACCAACGCTTCTCAGTGGCGACAGAGTGATTGCAGCCAGTGATTACTCTATACTGCGGTGCAAGCCGCTATTAACAGTGAACCCCTAAATGGCTGTGCCTGTTAGTTGTGTCTGAGACAGGCTGCAGGCTGGACCAATGAGCTATCTGCCCCGCCCCACTTCCCTTCCTCTCCATTACAGCCCCCCAGTGCTCACATTACAGAGGGGGGCTGGAGACTTGATGGGGAATACTGGGGGGCTGGAGACATGGGGGTTGATCCAGAGCTACGGCCTCCGCACTAGTCACGGCGGCCATATGCGTAGAATGGCCTTTCTGCCATTCTGCACATGCGCCAGGCACCAGCGTAGTTAGGGAAACCCAATCCTTAGGATTTGGTGTCCCTAACTGTTGCCTAGTTAAGGCGAGGGGGCGTTCCTCACCGTAACTACACAACCCTTACGGAAGGAAGGTGGAGGAAGGTAAGTAAATGAGGGAGGGCGGGTTAGGGCAGTTACGACCCTGTGGCCGGCGTAATTACCTACTGTTACACCGGCTGAAGTTAAGGTAGCCTTCAGTTGGCGTAACAGTGGGTAATTACGCCGGCCATAGGGGGAGTGTCGGGGGAGTGCTCCAGAAATACGCTAGCCATACTTACGACCAGTGGGCCAGCGTAGCTCTGGATCAGCACCCATGGTCACTGGTGTTAAATAGTAAAAGAAACGGATGCAAATTTAAAGTTCACAGGGGGCACCAAACACCCTAGCACCGGCCCTGCATATGTTATACCTACTGTTTGGGCCCCTTAATCTATTTTTGATATACAATAGGTGGTTCCCTGCAGGCTGTGAATTATCTCTTTTATGTGCAATATTTTTTTTTGTCAGGTGTATTATGCAACTTTTTGGTGATTTTTAATGTGTAGATTTGTTGAATAAAATTGATCATATTTTTTACCACTTGCATTTTTTATATGTGTGCAGGACAATACCTAGTGCGGCTGATTTTCTTTATTTTTCCTTGTTTTCATAGTGCACATACCTTTAAGTCTGCAAAGTATTATTGCCCTACACCCACATTATATACTGGCATATTTATCTGTATTGTGGGTGTCACCTTAATTGGATAGCGTAGAGTGTATGATTGTTGATAAAAATACTTTAGATTTTATATCATTCCTTTTTCCACTGGTTGGCAAAAAACCCATTTCCACCAGAACTCCGGCGTTGCGAGTTCCCACTGCGAATCCTCTCATCGCGATATTTCGAATGCAAGGATTTTCTGAATTTTTTTTTTATGAATGGGTGAGTATACGATTCGCAAACTCACCCATTCTTTTTCAGTAGTGCCGCTAACTAGGACTTAGGGTTAGGCTGCGCGGGGGTGGGACTTAAACACTACATACAGTAACCAAGTAGAGTCCTTTCATTCCCAAAATCCGTCGTCGGAAAAAATGCAAACAATACGGACGCCCGAATCGCCGCTACGAAAAGGTTTTTGGTACGACCGGAATTTGTCACTCTGCACATGCGCAGTGCGTTTTTTATGGCGATTTTACGCTTACGTTCAGCGTTAGACAGCATAGGTCTGGATCAGGCCCATGGTCGCTGCAGTGTAGAGTAGGGATATTAAGCCCCATTTGGGGAGAAGCGTCACTGTCAGATACTCGGCACCTATTAAGGAATCTTTCACAATTAACAACAGAATAGGGAGCCTAAAATTTTATTACTCATTTATATCTGCAGTACAATATTGCATTTATTGCAATATTTTATGACACAAAGTAATATTTTATATATTTTTATTAGTTTTTCATCGTACACCCCTGTAAAATAAAATGCTTTTAAAATAAGTAATTAAAAGTTAAGTATTAATATACTGATTAAATTTACCTACTATGGTTACTATCCTATGGCCATATGTGATGGGACTTATTCATTCTGTTATAATTGAGGAATGAATACTAAACACAATATCATGTGATAATCAAGACCAATTGTCTTTGCTACTGATTAGTTGATTCTTTATTTACGTGTATATATCCTGGTGGACCACATGGTCTGACCACCAAACATCATGATACTGTGACACTTATGTTATTTTCTAACTGTTGCATATGATGAATCATGTTGGAATCCTAAACGTCAAAGGCAGAACATGCACACACAACATACATTCAAATAAAACACCAGACAACTGTATAGATTTAAATTAGGGGGCATAGTTTATTGATTGAATTGATTGAACGACTATTAATTTTGGTAAAAAGGAATAGGTGGCGGCTCTATCCGGTGGGAGGTCAGCTAAGGGTACACAACTGAGGTGACGGAGGGCAGGAACCCCCTGCCCTCAGCGCTCCGGAGAATATGGCCAACCAGAACACACCCATGTCATCCGTGCACACCCCGGCGGGCACCGGGGAGGCAAACCAGGATGCTAGCCGGCAAGCATAGCATCCTTGCTTCGGATCAAAGGGTGTGCCTATCCTGAACCATACCCCAGCACTGAACTAGCGCCATAAATAGCTGACCGCCCCACCAATACTGTCACCACTATGCCCCGAATGAAAGAAAAACACATGTTAATAAATTCTAAAAGGGGAAAAGGGAGGGAGGGACAAAAATCCTGGCAAGAAGGCAGAATTAAGATGGCTGCCTTCCTATATACTTCCACATTAAGCCCACCCCCTATGCATATCTGTTGCCCACCCCCCACTAATGTTAACCCTGTCATGTCTTGCTGTGTATGCCTGCCAGCCTAACGTTTATTTTCCCTTGTGCCTAATACAGGCACTCACTCTCTTTTATTACAAATTGCTTCATTGTGCAATATGATGACCAGTGTTGCCCGGGTTTTGCTCATTTGATCTAGTTATGAAGTTATTGCTTGATCTCATTAATGATCTTCTCCTGGTTTTATTTGTTAAATTCATATTGATTTCCTGCTAGTACAGGTGTGGTCTCTAAGCACATGTGTATGCACCATAAGCAGCCGTCCTTTCTCTCTCTTCAGTACCAGTGCTATCAGTTTTCTCAATAAATTTAACCTAAACTAGTAACTCATTGGTGTTCTCTTTCCGCCTTGGACCCTGAGTGAGTGTTACTGTTGCACACCCCTAGATATGATCACTAAGGACCTGATCTATGGCTCTATTTACAACCATCGTTTTAGGTGATAATGGCAGTTTTCACTTGAAAACATTCACTATTACCTAAAACAATGCTTTGTTGATTGACATCACCATGAAAATATTTTGTTTCCGTGACGATGCTCTGATATGTCTTATCTGTTCGCCGGCCCATTCTTCTTAATGTGGGCCGGCTTTTCATTAAATTTACTAACCCCTGAAATGGAGATTATCATTCCACCCTGAAGGACGCCATCGAAGATAAACGCCATCGAAGATAACGCCATCTCAGGATGACATTACTGCATTTCTCCCAGCGATGTCCCCATATTCCCCCCCTTTTTCCTCCCCCTAATAGCTGTTATTAGGGGGAGGAAAGGGGGGGCATGTGTCGGAAGACCACTGGAATAAACCAAAGTGTGTAAAAAAAAAATAAAAAAATTAAAAAGGTTTATAAATATAAACATTTAAAATACATTTATACATAAATACATTTAAAATACTAATTAGTGTTAAAAAAAATAAAGAAAAACTTACCTGTCTGGGAGATACATCCAACTCAGAGTTTCATTTCAGAGTCCCGAAATGAAGACACTGCGCATGTGCCGGATTTCCTTCATACGAAGTATGAATGAAGTGACTTGCGATGAGCCCAGAGATCATCGCGGGACCTCGCAGGGCTGGTAAGTATTGTTAAATTTAATGAACGAAGCTGCCAGGCTCACTGCGAGCTGAAGCCAGCCCGGAACAGCTTCATTCATTGAAAAAGTTCCTTACCCTCATTGGGCCTGAATCAGAGCTACAATGGTACACTGAGCGTGCTAACGCTCAGCGCACCATCGCTTCACTCCCCCGACACTCCCCCTTGCCCCAGCGTATTAACACTCGCTTACGCCAGCTGAAGGCCACCCTAACTTCAGCCAGCGTAAGCGAGTGTTAATACGCTGGGACGGCTGACGCCGCCCTCCCAGCCTCATTGCCCTCCCTCCCCCGCCTACCTGCACTGTAGTAATGGAGGTGAACGCCCCCTCCAGCGTTACTACGCTGCTGCTACGGACGCCCGATCCACGATTGGGCGTTTCCGTAGCTACGCCGGGCAACATCTGCCCGGTGCATGCACAGATCAGCTTTTAAGCCAATCTTACGCCATCCCAGCGTAGGTCTGGATACGGCCCATACTGTACAAAGTACCGCGCTTACGCAATCTACGTACATAAATAGTACGTAGATAGCGTAAATAAGCTACTAAGCATGCGTAGTAGCTCAATTCTTAAAACAACGTACATAAGATGAAAACTACGTAACTGTGAATTCGGACCTGTATGACTATTGTATTACGGTTAGTGTATTTGTGTTGTACGGGACCAGTCATGGTATATAATAATGGGCCAGATCCAGAACAACACTGCGGAGCGAATTTACGCGTGGTGGAGACGTAAAATCGCCTTTTGGTAAGTACTGCGCATGCGCACCATAGAAAATACGCACAGTAATGTAGCGTAATTGTGAACGTATGGGCCATTCACGTATGTGTCACGTAAATACTTACGTGTGGGCGTGCCAATTTTACATGAGTCCAAAATACGTCTGAAATACGTTAAGTAGGCGGGGGTTGTATTTAAAGTGTACAGTATAGGCGTGCTTAGCTGCGTAAATACGTGTTGCCCATACGTACGTGTGCGGATCACTGCGGTTACGTTGGCAAAAGTTAAGGTAGGGTTTGGAAAGCGTATCTTGACAAAATACGTACATTCAAGGGGTGTTTCTAGGGGAGTGTATAGAATATACGCACACGAAAATACGCTACGCGAATAAACGTACGGCAAACGTAGTTCTGGATCTACCCCAATATCTGTCATATGGTCTACAGCAGAAGGTGTAGTTGTCACAGTCATGCTCAGTATTCGTGCCATTCAAAAGCTTTTGAGGTTACACCTCAAGGTGTGTACTACAGTACAGACATTTTATTATATGGAGTGAGGCACGCTCATTATTTATCCTGGTAAGACGTAAATGGTTTATTTATCTTATAATAATTCATTATGGTTTATAATATCACCTCTGAGAACTGATTTGATTGACACTTAGAAAGTTCCTATAAAATGTCACAAATCCACTGAATAAATTAAACCAAATCCTATACATTCATAATGAAAGAATATATTGTGCTCCATGTGTAAATCTCATGGACGTAGTGCCTGGGAAGGTTCATATCTCAGATTTTATAGTACAGATAACCTTTGCCGAAAAATAAATATTACTGTGATTAATGAATAGCGCTTATCATATGCCATGGTTTAAGATATCCAGCTGACTGGCTTTGGAGGGTATATTTCTGACTGCCGCATGACAGTCGAATTCTGCACACTATGGGCCTGATTCAGAGATGCGATTTTATCGCTACTTAGGTGCGTATATTTAGGATCTTAGAAAATTTGCATCAATGCGCATGCGTAGTAATAGTGCAACGCCGTCTACGTAGAGATTAGGATCTTAAATTCGCTAAGCGCGGCCTGTGAATCGATCGCAAGCACTTAAGATCTTAAGTGCTGCGGAAGTTTAAGATCTGAAGTATTTGCATATAAATGGGCGTGGGAAGTTTAAGATCTGAAGGATTTGCATGAAAATGGGCGGGGGGAGGCAGGGAGATGAGGGAAAGTGGGCGCGGGCAGACACTTAGGATCGCAAATAAACGCTACTACTTCCCTTAAGATCTCAAATGACAGCGCAGAGTTAGGGTTAGTCAATGGTGGTCTAACTTTAAGATCCGCCGCTGTTTGCAAGGGGAGTGACTGTTTATGCAGTGGGCTGGAACCTGCTAAGATCTGAACTTAGTTGCGTATATTTGCGATCTTTTCGCAGTCGCATCTCTGAATCACCCCCTAAGGACCTAACCCAGACCTGCGAACGCCACCCAGAATGCGTAAGTGGGGTGTTTTAAAGCGAAGGGCGCTTGTGCGTGTTACACACGTAACTCCTATCGGATGGAACTTAGTTTCGAAAAATAGGAAAGGGACTGTGCTTCCCCTCCACCCACCAAGGTGGGCGGGGGGAAGCATTTACATTGTACAATGGGTGTGGGTTTCGGTTTTTTTGAGCGAATCAGATGGATCGCTGGTCCACTCGTGTGAGGAAGTAATGGAGGAATTCATACCCCTCTCTCGTGTGGACTGACAGATGCTTTCTGTACGTGTGGGGGCCTGGATCAGCGCCTAAATACGGAATTTGGCTGTTTTACTGGCAATACGCGTGCCAGATGTTCTGAAATTTATCTGTAGGCGTACGTAACTTAGTTCCATAAGGCAGCCTTAAGTCACCCATGTGGATCATCGGTTCATACAACCACTTCTCCGCATGTAACCACTAAAACTTGCCCCTAATCAGGGTCACCTTCAGAACTTGTTGGGCTCAGGACACACCAGTGGGGCCCCGCCCCCTATATGACATCATCAGTGACATCACATGGGCAGGGCCTCTCAGACCTGCGTTACCACCTGGCCCTAATGATGGTGGGCCCCCATCAGCTGCGGGCCTGGAACAGTAGTCCCGGCTGTTTCAGGACTTGCCCCTAATGTACAATTTAAAGTCACGCCCCCACCACCCCCCTTACGTAGTTTAAGCGGGCGGATGGGATGTGCCGCTCTGTCGGAGAGACCTCCAGGTGTACGGAATATGAGATTTTTTTTCTTACTTGATAAACAGTTAAAGTATCTATCAATGATAAAACGCATGGTCAATAAAAAAAAAAAGCAATAAGTGCAGTTTAGACATTTGATAAAAGGCTTAATAAATACCAAGAGCAACAAATCCATAACACGCATTCATAGCCTTTTAATGAATAGACGCTATTGTGTAAGTACTGGAAGGGGCTCTGCATCACCTGGCAAATCCTTAATAATATCTGACAATTGAAAGGTTTTGGACGGCTGCCATCGATATGTTATACTGTACACTGCACGTAATTGACCTAAATATTTTTATTGCTCATTCTTACAATGGAGGCATGCTACTTCCTACTTCTGTGTCTGCTTTTAGTCACTGCGCATTCTGCTGTTCCTGTACTTTCCTTTTTATTTGATAATTATATTATTTATATTACCGCTCAATAAGTGTTAAAGAAATGTTTTACTTATAAACATAAGGGTGTCATCCATTATGCTGGACTTTATTATGTGTTCTTAGCCAAACTATATCATAAAATAGTGATATAGGAATTTGACTGCCTAAAATGATTAATTTACAGTTAAAAACAGCAGATCCCTCCGTCCTAATGTTATTCCTTCCTCTGCCACTCGCCCCTTACGTCGTCCCTTCTTGTAGCCCTCTGCTACCCTTTTACCCCGTCCCAACCTGGTGGCTCCCTCTTAACCTCTCACTGCGACCTATCCCCTCCTCCCTGATCTGCCAAGCTTGACACCTCGCATTTTACCTTGCTGTCTGTACTTGCTTCACTTTATTGTATTTTTGTGACAGTTTTATATTTATATTGTATTTTATTATGTACTATGCTGTCCATCCCTGTCCTGTATGTCCGTACTGTATATTATTATGTACTATGCTGTCCATCCCTGTCCTGTATGT
>WWET01001563.1:332628-351339 GCA_011038615.1 Limnodynastes dumerilii | reverse complement strand
TTTATCCCAGGAGTATCTTCCCTCTCTTAATTTCAAGCTCCTTCTTAATTCTGAATCAAGCCCTATTTATTTAGTTCTGGTGATATATTTACACACCTATTTATGTAAGTATGGCTACGTGTGTGTGTGTGTGTGGACAGATAGATGTAATAGATATATAAAGTTGAGGGCATATCAGTTACAATTTTGTGGCCTCCGTCAGATGCCGAAAGAAAGAAAGAAAGAAAGAAAGAAAGAAAGAAAGAAAGAAAGAAAGAAAGAAAGGTGAGAAGCAGCATTAGGTAAGTGAACTTTATTTGACTATACTATACAAATATATGTAGGAGAAAGAGAGATATACTGTTACCCATGGATAAAGAGGCTGCACACCAAACTATTTGAAAATGACATTGTTTATAAAGGTGAGAAGCAGCATTAGGTAAGTGAACCTTATTTGATCTATCTATACAAATATATGTAGGAGAAAGAGAGATGTACTGTTACCCATGGATAAAGAGGCTGCACACCAAACTATTTGAAAATGTACTTACATTGTTTAAATAGTAAATTGTTCTGTTATAATAATGAATTAATAAAACAACATTATTAAAGAAAAAAAAAATATCCCCTTGCTTTTTCAAAATGTTTGTCATTACTTATGCATGAGTGTCATGTAGATAGATAGGGTCTATCTATCTATCTATCTATCTATCTATCTATCTATCTATCTCTATCTATCTATCTATCTATCTATCTATCTATCTATCTATCTATCGCTATATGATGCAGCTGCGTCTATTGTTGAATGTTTGTTTCAAACTGTCAGTACCCCACAAAAGATGGGCCTGTGTGCTTTACATGCCAGGGCTGATTTTTAGTCCCAGTCCGGCCCTGTGCGCAGACTTAAGGAAGAACTTTTCATGCGGAAGGGCCATTGTGCAAGGGGGGGGGGGCATGCACTGCCCTTGCATGTGCAGAGTTTAGGATACCAAATTCCAAGTTGCAAGTTTAACATATAGATTTTCCACTTAGGTCTGTATCCAGTCCATCATAATCAAATGTCATCTGCAGTCACTGTGAGGAGCATTGATACACATGTTACAGAGTATATTATTCACAAACATGAACATGGTACCAGCCACTGGTTCTATTGTCACTGTGAGGAGCACACAAGGGGGTGGAATTATCAGACACTGAAATGGTACATTAATAACTCACCGTCAACTACCAGTTTAGCGATGTCCTCTGTCTGCCACGGATCCCTTCCCCTCCCCGCCAGTAGAGGGCAGCGCTCATGCATTCATTTAAACAGCACTCAGCGTTCATAGGGCCAAATTTACAAAACTGCGGAAAAAGATTCTAGATGACATTCTCTAGTATGTAATAGGAAATGAAAAGCTAGAATCTCATTGGTTGCTATGGGCAACATCTCCACTTGACCTTTCCTATATATAGCCCATAGACTCTGAGTGCTGTGTAACCTGCCAGCCGTCGATTGGCCGTGCTATTGCTCCTAGTGTATTCTCCCTGGATGCAGAGTAGTCAACTGTCTCGCCCCCTCCCCCTCTCCTCCGGGTCTCACATGGTAGTTTCACCATAGCTCCCTACAATCCGAATCTCAAAAGATGAACAAAATAAACCAGTTCTGCCCAAACTCCGCCTACAAATGTCCACACTTTGCCAAACCCCGCCCATTTTACTATAAGCCCCACCTCCTTTGTGTCCTGCAAATCGGGACTGTTGGGAGATATATTCCACCCCGGGATGTAGCTTATCATACGTTCTACAAACATTAGGTGCTCCGGTCTCCATGTGAATTATGAATCCCATTCTCTGGGGAGCTCATCACATGCGGCCTATCTCCCGTACCGTAATGATAACGGTACAGTCAGCGCTAGATTCTCAGAAGCACATTAGATAGAGACGATAACGCCAGTGTTGTGAAGACGTTGTCAGGGGAAAAATGAGATTTTGTTACTTGATTACATGTTTTGTCTCTACAGCAGCTACAGTATGGGAATATTTGTTAGGTAAGTTACGTCCTGTCTTAGAAGCCTTTATCACTTCAGGATGAGGACTGTTATGGCAGGTGCTAGATGTATTGCACAATTTACGTCAAGTCTTTTTTTTCTTTTCTTGTTTTTTTTTTTGCTGTAAATGAGATTCAGAAAGGTAAAATCACGGAGGAGACTGGTGCCCTGCGGAGCTTTGACAACAGCAACAATTTACATCAGGAGATAAATGCACATTTATAATACACAGAGGAGGCTGTCACAGATCAGTAAATGTACCCACATCCTTTATATTCTACTAAGAGTGGTCAGGAGGGTCCATAAACCGGGTTGCAGGTTGCCAGGTTTCCTCTAGACACAATCACAGAAATATAAATAATCTCTAGGCTCTGAGTATTGGATGTAAATGAAGTCTCAGGGATCTATTTACATATTATTGATGTTCCATACTTTGCAGGGGTGTAGTATGTGAGTGTGATGTTGCGACTGCCAATATTTAAGTTGCCGGCACTTAATTGCAGACAGTGATAAACTTATCAGCAATTTTCAGAAGCAGAGAGTGGGAAAAGAGCAGAGGAGAGAACGAGGACAGAGCAGAGGAGGGAGAGGGGAGAGAGCAGAGGAGAGAATGTGGACAAAACAGTGGAGAGCATGGACAGAATAGAGGAGAGAATGTGGACAAAACAGTGGATAGTGTGGGCAGAGTAGAGGAGAGAGAGGGGAAATATAGGAGGAGAGAGTGAGGATAAAGCGGAGGAGAGAGTGCGGATAGAGCAGAGGAGAGAGCAGTTACAGAGTGGTAGAGAGCGGGGACAGAGCAGAGGAGAGAGTGGCGATAGAACAGACGAGAGAGTGGGGACAGAGCGGAGGAGAGAGCGGGGACAAAGTGGAGGAGAGAGTGGGGATAGAACAGAAGAGAGAGTGGGGACAAAGTGGAGGAGAGAGTGGGGATAGAACAGAGGAGAGAGCGGGGACAGAACGGAGGAGACAGCAGGGACAGAGCGGAGGAGAGAGCGGAGGAGAGAGGGGGGAAGAACACAGGAGAGAGTGACGGGAGCAGAAGTAGGGACAAGTTAGAAAACGTGCGGGGGTCTGGATCCGGTCCTGTGTTTGTCCCATGTCAAAAGTATGTAAATAAAAGTTTAAAAAAAGGGTCTTAGAAAATCCCTGGCTGAACAGAATATTCATGGTCAGCATTATTATTAGAGATGAGCGGTTTGGATTCCAAAAAATCCCACACATTGGAGATTTGGGGTTGCAGCGAGCCGTGCCTCGGTTCCTCCCATCTTATAACCGAGACAAAACACCATTTTCACAAAAAATTCAGATCTTTCGAGCCTTGTATTTTCTGCTTCCTGTCTGTCACAGGAAGTATCACATGACTGTGATCAGCCAATCACAGAGGGCTGAACATACAGGCAGACTTGTGGAGACTTTTTTTTTGTTAAACAACTACAACTTTATTGAGCTGAGTGGAAAACCTAAAGAGAATGCCTGGGATGAGTGATATCAGGGGTGCAACTGTAGTGGGTGCTAGGGGTGCAGTTGCTATGGGGAAACCATTCCCCCTGCACTCACCTTTATTCCAATCCACCCTATTAGCAGCTCCCCTGCAACCCCGCTGAAGAAATAGTCCTCATATACCATTGCTGGAGCTACACACAAGGTAAGAGAGATCACAGCTAGGCTGTCAGTAACCCAGTGGGTCACCCATGGGGGGATGATTCTGGTAGCCCAGAAACACCCCCAAAATGATTATTTAATAAAATAGAAAAACATTAACTTGGAAAGGGGGCGTGGCTTTGCCGGTGCCGTGAAAAGGGGCGTGGCTTCTTTTGCTTGTTGGCTAGACAGACATTGCAGAGAAATCCCACCACAGGGCAGTTACCATAACAACGGAGCAAGTTTCCCCAACATGAAATGACAATGGGCCAAATCCTGAACTATGTTTCTATTACGTTTCCTAGCGTAGCGTATTTACTATGCACTCCCCTCGGCCGTACTTAGTTTAGCCGTGTCACGCTTTCCAAACCCTACCTTAACTTTTCAAAGCGTAACTCCTGTCCGCCATAATGGCTGCACGTACTTATGCTGCTAAGCACTCCCGCACTGTACGATTTAAATGCCTCCCCCCCCGCTTCCGAAGCGTAATTACGGGGGTCATATGGTGGTCACGCCCCTTCGTTAGTAGTTACACTGAAGTTACTCTCTGAGTTACGTGGCATTACATCTTCCCACGCATGCACTGTAAGTACTAATGAGCGCTTTCACGCCAGCGGCTAGCGTAAATACACGCACGTAGTTCTGGATTTACCCCAATGTGAGGGGTCCATGGATGTCACACACAGACACAGGGCTCGGCGCTCATCTCTAATAATTATTATTAAACGGCTAACGGCGAAGGAATCACCAAACAGCACTCAATCCCGTAACATCCCCCAATAAAGACACGGACACCAAATTGCCATTTAAAAGGGCACATGGTTTATTTAAATGAGGGCCAATTAGAATTGAGATGTATCGACTATATAATTTAGGTAGGGAGTGTTAGGTGGCCCAATAGCAGATGGAGGGTTCAGCCTAATATCCCCTAAACCCAACCAACAACGTTCAACCTTATAAAAAACATCACACATATAACAGGTCTATTGACCAAAAGGCGCCCCCTCGAGACCGGTCTTCCAGCAAGAACACATAACTCTTCCCGTCTAAACTGCCACCCCAGAACCTGGAAGGTGGCAGCTCCTATAGGACTCAACCGGTTAAGTTTGATGTCCCTTAATGCTCACGGGTGATGTTGTTGCCAGACCCCAAACTTCCCCCTGCGCCAACAAAAAGCCCCCAAGGTTGCTGACCGGCTGAAAAGGAAAAGTTACTGGCATACAATATAAATAGCTTATAACCACGACTAAATATAAAGGGAGGGAGGGAGGGAGGGAGAAAAACTACGCCAGAATGCCTAATCCCACCCATCCCACCTTTAAATAACCCCTCTAAAAGCCCACCCCCCTGCCCCAACAAAAAGCCCCCAAGGTTTCTGACCGGCTGAAAAGGAAAAGTTACTGGCATACAATATAAACAGCTTATAACCACGACTAAATATAAAGGGAGGGAGGGAGGGAGAAAAACTACCGCCAGAATGCCTAATCCCACCTTTAAATAACCCCTCTAAAAGCCCACCCCTCAGCTATTTCCTAACCAATCCCTGCCTACCCAGCCCTGACTACTCCCTAACCCACTCCTCCCACCTTAACCCTGTCCTGACTGCTGTCTAGTGACCCCCCGCCTGCCGTTTATTTTACTGCAGCCCTATGGGGCTTTGTTTCCTTTATTATTATTTATACAGGGCAGGGACAGCATATTACATAATAAAATACAATATAAATATAAAATTATCACAAAAATACAATGAAGTAACAACATATTCCACACTTCAGAGTATAAACATTAAACTAGCAAGAAGCAAATATTATCCTGCGTCTTTTAAATGACTGAGTTCTGATCTGTGAACACAGAGACCTTACTTTTCAGCTCCAGTCACCATAGCAACAGTAACTAATTCGTCAATGATTGGTGACACCCTTATGTATCATTACCGAATGATAAAACAAAAACAATGCAAAGAAATCATTATTGTCCCTACTCCTGCTCATGCTCCAGGGGCGCTTTAAGAAGTGATGGGGCCCTTGTGCAGGATTTGTACATAACCCCCCCCTTCCCTCTTACCTGAGACTGTCCCGATTTGAGGATCTGAAAAGGGGTGCAGCCTAACTGCACTGTGAGCCCCCCACTTTTTTCGGCCAGCGAATAGGGACAGTCCCACCGCAGGGGAATGGGGGCTCATTCTTCCCTCCGGAAGATCTTAGAGGGAAGAACCCTGGGTGCAGGATGAATGCCACAGGGCCCCCTGTTCTGAGGTGTGCACTGTATACCCTGCACCCATTATAGATACGGCTATGCCACCCTCAATCCTCGGCTCTTTCCCGCTTTTCTGCTGCAGATCAGTGCCAATCACAGACTCTTCAACATGACCCCTTCCACCAGGTGCACAATACTCCGCTCCTGAGCTTCCAACTGTCACTCATCTGGTTTTAATGATTTAACTGATGTTTAAAAAACATTTTCTCTTCCACACAGCTGGTTACCATAGTAACTGATTGTTGGAAGCTCAGAGTGTTTTGCACCTAGTGGAATGGGTCATATTGGAGGGTCAGCAATCAGTTAACCCCGTTGGCAGCATAGCGAGTCAATATAATTTCAATGATTCAGTATGTTTAACATATTCCTCCTTTTCTGAAACTAATAATTTCCGAACACATGACGTCTACAGAAGCTACCTCGGAGCGTTAAAGGCGGACCTGGCCGGCTTGTGCCTCTCCAGGTGTTGTGAAACTACCAGTCCCAGCATGCTTTAACTCATAGTTGCCGACTCTGCTGGAATTTTCGCGAGTCTCCCGAATTTAGGGCTTTACAAAACTCCCAGATCTGTTGCTAGTTTCATTAAACTGTGGATATGGGAAAACAGAGATGTTGCCCATAGCAACCAATCAGGTTCTAGCTGATATTCTCTAGTATGTAATAGGAAAGTGAGAGCTAGGATCATGGTGGTGATGCTGTCCCACCTCCACTTTTATTTTTTTGCAGTTCAGTAAATCCAGGGTTGCCGACTCTCCCAGAAGAGGGTTGGAGGCCGCCTCCCCTAATAAAACAAAAACACATTGTTAGTCAGGGGTGGGGCTTCAGACGCAATTTGCATAATTGGGATCTCCCGGAGGGAATCTATGAAATGTCAGCAATCCTGAGTAAATCTTGAGGCAGTAACCCTATGAATAACCGATGAAAGTCCCCACACCGATGGCTGTCATTGCAAAAAAAGACAGTCGACAGTTGCTTTTCGGCTGTCTCTGTTTCAAATGGCAGCCATTTTAGATTTTATTTATGAATGGGTTAGTAAGCGATCGGCATACTCACCCATTCCTTCTCGGAAGCGTCGCTGGACCACCGGAGAGGTGTGTAACCCCTCCGGGGACTTTTCGGCTTAGGGGCAGGTTTAGGGTTAGGCTCTGGGGAAGGGAGGGCTAGGATCAGGCTGCGGGGAAGGGGTGGTTAGGGTCAGGCTGCAAGGAAGGGGTGGTTAGAGTCAGGGCGCGGAGAAGGGAGACTTAGGGTTAGGCTAGGAGGAATGAGGGGTTAGGCTCAGGTTCCCGGGAAGGGGGGGTTAGGTTCAGGCTCTGGGAAAGGGAGGGTTAGGGAGGGGGTTGGGGATAAAATACTTACTTACCTTTTGGATCACCGTTTTCGGTGCTCAAGGGATCGATTGCTATGCCTCTTTGAGGCAAAAGGAACCGTGTTCCTAGCCTGTTCGGAACTAGCTGGGAGCGAACGGCCCTACTGAAATAGGGCTTTTCGCAACGGGGACCCACACCCATATATAACAGCTTTAATTAGGCAGGGGCGGGGTTTCAGATGTGATTTGCATAAATCACACCCTCAAGTCCCAACCCATGCTGCCTTTACTTGTTTCTCGCAGCATAGCTGACGCCTGACAAAGCATGCTGGGACATTTAGTTCCCCATCACCTAGAAAGCTTGTGCCTCTTGGGGTTCCTCTTGGAGAGTTGACTCTCCCCTCACTCTTATGGAATTGCGACAAGAGGCCATAAACCTTCATCATCGTCCTCGCATAAAATGCAATGTCCCTGCCCGCCGTCAGAAACGATCCCAGGACGGAACTCTAGTTTCCAAACATACGCTTTATCGAAACACTTTTCCGATCCCTAGCGATCCTTTTCAGAAACCTGGATCCCATCCAACGTGTTTCAAATGGCATTTGTACAGTAGATCCCCCTCTGAGAGATAAAGCGCCGTCGTTAGACGATACACTATTGCACTATGAATGAATCATTTTGCCAATATCGTTCTATTTTGCTCTCATCCGTAATGAGCTCGGAGGTTATGTGACACATTAATGTGTGTAAAGGATTAAATGGGTAAATCACTGTTTATCTTCCATTACAACGGGCAAGCAGACGGCGCAGTATTACTCCGGATGGCGCGAGGCGATGCATACGGACATGCCTCTCTGATGTTCTGAGATGCCCAAGGCCCATTTGTGCCCAATCAATCACAGAAATTGTTCAATAACAATTCATCCTTAGAAAAATGTCGGCTGTGAGCCGCTGCCAAGTTCACTAACTCCACGGTTGTTTGACACAAGTGTCTAGTGGATGAGTTAGAGCTTCCCACAGGCAGAAGTTATTTGTAAAACAGACTCTACTAAACAATTTGCATTCATGACTTGGCGTCAAATCTTCCCTTTAAAAGGCTCTTTTCATCTGTTAATGCAGCCACTTTGTAAATTGCTTGTTGTTTACAGTACGGTGAAATGGTGCAATGATTCACCCCGAAACATAGCCATCGGAGAATGAAAGACAATAAAACTAAATAAAGTAATAATGAAAGAGCTGAAATAAATATAAAACGGAGGAGGGGGAAAAAAAAGAGGTGTAAGAACGGAGAGCAGGGTATAAGGAGAGTAGAGGAGGACAGATAGGGAGAGGTGGGGACAGAGGGGGGCACAGAAGAAATAGGGGTAATGAGCCAGGGGGTGTGGGATAATAAATAAGAGAAGGAGACTGAGGGTCTGATCTGAGGCACATGGTAAGGTATCATGTGTGTGGTAAATGTTTTTTGAAAGTGGGACGGACTGTGCACACAACAGCACCTTCACATTGCAACTAATTACGGCAAGTAACGTACTGGTCTATGGTAGCTAAGATCAATGCAGCTATGTGCCTAAATACAGGGGCGTAAGTTTAGCCCAGGCGCCTGGAGGCGATAAATTTTGGTCCCTCCCAGGGACATGATGACGTCACCACCAACAGTCTATTATGTGAGGAAGAGGAGAGGAGGAGACTGTGGACTGCTGAGAGGAGGTCTCCATAGTAACTGGAACAGGGACAAGGTGATGGAACACTAGACTGCCGTCACTCACTGGTGCCCAGGGGCCAGCGATTCCATTGTCTCTGCCTAAACATGTTACACAAGTGCAATGTCATTTATTTATTAACAGGTTTTTATATAGTGCCATCAGATTACTCAGCACTTTACATTTCACATTCACATCAGTCTCTGCCCCATTGGAGCTACATTCTAAGGTCCCTAACACACACACACTACGGTTAATTTATTCAGCAGCCAATTAACCTACCAGCATGTTTTTGGAGTGTGGGAGGAAACCCATGCAGATACAGAGAGAACATACAAACTCTACTTAAATAAGGCCTAGTCCAGGAATCAAACTCCTGACCTCAGTGCCACAAGTGCTACTCACCGAGCCACCGCGCTGCCGCTGTAATGCTGAATAGAGGTTCTGATTAATGCGGATTGTGAATGTCATAAAATAATATAAAACAATACTATTATTTTTAATTAAAAACATATTTTTATTACTGTATTACTGATGTATCACATGCACAACACATCGGCAGAGATATCTGACCCTTTGTAATGCATTCAAAGTGTCCCATCCAGGGCCGCCTTCATAAAATGCGTAGCCCAGGACACAGCTGCATGGCCCCTTCCCATGGTGACATCACATAGCCGCGGGCCTGCTCTAACAGCAGGCCGGTGCGCAGGAAAATATTTCCCTGCACATTGGCCAGCTGCTTGGCGGGCCCCCATCAGCTCCGGGCCTGAGACACTAGTCCCGGCTGCCCTCCCTTGATGGTGGCCCTTCTTAATGCAACAGTCTAATATTATTTGCAGACGGTCAGCCCCCTGGATGGTTTGATGTAAGGAATCCTTACAGGTCTGTGTTTGGCTCAGAGGCACTTCCTTGGGCCCCGCTATTACTGTACATGAGCTATGTCCCTCCACAGCTTCCCTCCCTCTACACGCCCCTTAGGAGGTGAAACATACAGCGTCCAAGTGACCACAACCTAATACATACAACATCCTAGTGACCACAACCCAATACATACAGCATCCTAGTGACCACAGCCTAATACATACAAAATCCTAGTGACCACAACCCAAAACATACAGCATCCTAGTGACCACAACCCAATACATACAGCATCCTGGTAACCACCACCCAATACATACAGCATCCTAGTGACCACCACCCAATACATACAGAATCCTAGTGACCACCACTCAATACATACAGCATTTTAGCATGACAGTCAACATCCTAGGTTTCTTCAAATAAAAAAGATGCTAAACGGCTTCCAGAGGCCACCGGTCTACCGGGAAAATGCCCTGTAAGTCATATGGCCAATCCGCCCATCGATGGGGCAGAGAGAATAGAGAGGGGAAGTGGAGAAAGAGAGGATGATTGAGAATCCATATATTGGGGGGGGGGTGTAGATGGAGATGTAGGACAAGGGGGAGGCACTGAGATATTTTTTCGTCTTTCAACGTTTTAATGGAGTAGCTTTGTTACTATTTACTTCATTGAACTAATTTCAGTATTTTCTTTTTCCAATTCTAAAAAGAATTAGAGTCACTTAAAGAGTAATAAGACAAAAACTTTCATACGGTAAAAGTCTTATAACATTCTACTGCAAAGCCTGAAATAAATAGAAAAGTTAACTGACTATACAAAGTAACCAAATATACAGCATAGGCTGCTCTGGGTACTGATTGTCCAATCAATACAAACCTCTTTACAGGAATGCTTAAGGATGGCCTGACGCCAACAGATGTTCTACTGACGGGGAGCATTGGGTTCAGCTTGAGACTTCATGGCCCTGAGCAGAATTTGTGGGGCCCAGGACACATCCATAGGGCCACCTTCCCCCGTGTGACATCATCAGTGACGTCATATGGGGCGGGCCCACAATTGCTCCCTGCGCATTGGCCCGATAATGATGAAGAGCCCCGAGAGCAGTCCGAGAGAGTTCATGGCGATCTACCCATCCAAAGGTAAGGGGTATGACACTCCCAGCCAGACTTCCGTTCTTTGGGCAATTCCATCGAATGTGACGGTAGATAAGAGCCACTTGAACCATTCAATCTGCCCAATTTTTTTTTTTAGAAATACTGACCCTTGACCCTATTTGGCCCCAGATTTAGTTTAAGATTTAGGATATCCTTACACTTATCCCAAATATGTTTATGTCCAAATCTATCGGGTTAGCCTCTATCACCTCAGAAGGTTGGCTATTCCTCTTATCAACTACACTTTCAGTAAAAAAAAAAAATTCTGCACATTGGACTGGATCCGGAATTAGGCAAAACAGGCCATTTACGCATTCCAAACGCGTAAGTACACTGTGCGAGTGTTCTAAGCATGTGTGCGCACGGCGGAATAATTCTGGTTTATTAACTGTAAGCCTTTCCAACCGTGGTGCATGATGACCTGCCATACAGTACATACAGTGTGTACCTTCAGGGGAAGTACTTAAATCGCACAGTAGGAGCCTTCATTTCGCACTAGTACCATTGTATGTGGAGCGGGTGCATAATAGTTAAGGCAGGGTCCAGGGTACAGAAATGTCATACGTACAAGGAGAGTGAACTACCCTCGCAGAGGAGTTTGGGGGAAATGGAAAACGTTTACCTCACCCCTTATTATACTATTTAAAAAAATTAATATAAATGTCATTATGGCGCCATATTGGATCTAGGTGTTCGGCGGTGCTCAGGGCACATTGTACCCTATAAAACTCACTCTATTTACACCTCGTAACGTCGCTTTCGTTGTGGTGGAGGTCCGCTCTCACACCATACTTATATCTCTATCCAGTCCATTTCTCCCGTATTTAATAGTAAAGATTCCCACATATATTCTACAACCCTACCACCCTTCAGTTTATACACCTGTCCTCATACACCGCTTCCATTGATAAATGCCCCCTCCTGTACCTGATATATATGAAAGCTGCTATCATATCCCCCCTGGCCCTTCTCTGCTCCAAGCTATACATGTTACTTCCTCTAGTCTCTCTCTATATGCTGTGTGACACAGGCCATGGACCATTTTAGTTGCTCTTCTCTGCTCCAAGATATACATGTTACTTCCTCTAGTCTGTCTCGCACAGGAGCGTATGGCCGCCTAGCCCGCCCCCCCCGGACTCCCCTGGCACTCCCCCTGTGCGGGCGTATGGCCCCTTCCTTACGCCGGCTGAAGGCTACCCTACCTCCAGCCGGCGTAAGGAAGGGCCCATACGCTCGCACAGGAGCATAGGCCCGCGAGCCCGCCCCCCCCCACCCTCATTAAACTAGCTCCCCCCGCCCACCTACACTAACCTGAACGTAGGGATGCTGGGGGACGTCCCCTCCAGCGTCCCTACGGCGCTGCTACGGACGCCCAATCCACAGCAACATCTTCGCGGCGCATGCGCAGATCGGCTTTTCAGCCAATCTTACGTCCGCCGTCCTAGCGACGGCGGGCGTAGGTCTGGATCAGGCCCTTTGTGTGTTGTGTGACACAGGCCAATCTTAAGGCAGCACCAGGTTGTCACAAGCTATTGTTTAAAGTCCGTTCAGATATTTATAATGAAGGATCAACCAAAAAATCGTGTGTCATGTGTATGCAGGCTGATTGGCGATTACAGTGATCTATAATGTCGTCCATCGTTTAAAAATATCTAGGCTACGGGTTTGGAAAAGTGGAGATGTTGCCCATAGCAGCTAATCCGATCCTAGCTGACATTCTCTAGTATGTAATAGGAAAGTGAGAGCTAGAATGTGATTGGTTGCTATGGGCAACATCTCCACTTTCCCAAACCCACAGCTTAGTAAATCTGACCCCTAGTGTGTATGGGGCTTAAGTACTTCATTCTTCTCCTAATAAACGAAGCTATCTGGGCCAGACAGTGCTTTCAGATGGTGTGTTTCATATTTCGGAATTGATGGACTCTATAGCCGCTGACCAGGAAGATGAATGGAGTGTATTGAGCTGACTTTCATTTGCTGCCATTACATAAATGAAGTTTGACAAGAGGAGGTTTCAGAGTGACGGTTAATGCATCCAGCGATAGGCTGAGGAATGAAAGAGCTCTTTCGTTGATTAAGGCCACAGATCAGTCACGTGACATCTCATCGCTCAGCCGAAGTAATGGCGAGCAGAGGAATGAGGCGTAGAGAGGCTCTTGTGGGTGTATCGTTAGTGAGCAAAGGTGTGCAATCTGTAACCTAGCTACAAATATGAAATGTATCTGTGAAAGGCATTCAAAATGTGTGACAGGGATGCAACAGTAGGGGGTTAATGCAGTGTTGTAAGTAATTAGGTTCTAATTTGTCGTTTAAAGCGCCCACAATTATGCCACGTCATATATGACTATATGCCAACCGGTGCCCACTCAGCTCTGAATCCACACAATAAAATATTTTTCAGCATTACGAAAAATAATTTGCAAAGATATCCGGAGGTGACATCAGCTGACGGGACGTTTCTCTGCGCGATTTTCTACCGCGCACGATCAGACCGGAAGAGTGTGCAGTCTTCGGCCGATACAGATCTGAGCGCAACTCCAGCTGTGGCGGCTTCCGTTGTGAGGGGTGTATCATGTTAGGTAAGGGAGGTGGAGGGATGCAGTCAGTGTACACAGTAAGGGCGGGTCTCAAGCAAGTACACCCAATGCAGAACTAGCCCCAGATCTTGTCTAAGGGCCGGATCCAGACCCCCGCCTGTCATTATGCACAAGAGAGGGGAGTGAAACCCTCCCCTTCACTGCCCTCTCTCGTGAGGGCTTTATGCCCGTTACGCTGCCTTAACTAAGATGTACGGTTCAGCGGTCCTTATGACCGCTGCCCCGCACAAATTTAGGAAACCCCTCCCACACTGTGCAATTTACATACTAATCCTGCCCACTTTTATGGAAGGATAGCAAGCACAGCATAAAATGCGTCCTCCATTCAAAACACCCCACTTACGCACTTTGCATGGGTAAGTGGGGTGTTGAATAGAAGTCTCGGATCTGGTCTTAAGTCCAGAGGGCTGACCTTCCGCAGCCTGTTTCTTACCCTTGTGTTGGAATGCAAACGCATTCAAAGGGCCAGATTTACTAAATTGCGGGTTTGGAAAAGTGGAGATATTGCCCATAGCAACCAATCAGATTCTAGCTCTCACTTTCCTATTACATACTAGAAAATGTCAGCTAGAATCCGATTGGTTGCTATGGGCAACATCTCCACTTTTCCAAACCTGCAGTTTAGTAAATCTGGCCCAAAGGGTCAGAAATTGCTGCCGGAGTACTGCAAATGTGTTAAATAATTTCTACATACAGCAAGAAAAACAAATCCGGATTTTGTTCAAAGTTTTAAAAATAGTTTGCAATTATTTGGTGACATTTACTGTGTGACCGAGGCTCTCGCAGTAATCATAACCTCCATTCACAGTCAGCATTACTCTGTACAACTCTAGTCACGTTCAAAACTGCATTGCGCTTAGTTGTTGTGGACCTCATTTACTAAAGTCAATGTTGGCCAAATCGCCCAAAGTCCCGGGACTTTAGCTGTTTTTGTCCAATCATCGTATTCACTAAAACCAAAGTCCCGGGACTTTGCACTTATTCACAACCAACTTGACTATCATCGCTCTGCCCTCCCAGCTTCTCTAACGTTAAATATACAACAAGGTGGATTCACTAAAGGCGATTTGACAAAATCGCCTCTAGTGCGATCCGTGAGGGCTTTAAAAAAACGTCGCCTCCAGTGTGTGGCGCTTTCCTAGAAAGCGACTCACACTTTAATAGAAAAACACATGTCAACATAGTTGACGTGTTTTTCACACAGTGATAAACTTTGGAAGCACTTATCCTGCCAACACTTATACTACTATAAGGTAAAGCATGGCTATGTGTTTGTGTATGTGCCATGTGTTTGTGGACATGCTAATACTTATAGTAGTGTAAGCAGCAGCCTGATAAGTGATTTCTCTAAGCAAATGTGTTATGTCCCTAAAAAATTTAACAAATTACCCAAATAAAACATTATAAAAACAGAATGGAAGTTGCTCAATCAATTTATAGGTATATGTTAAACAGGTGCGTGAAAGGCAGGGGGTTAATCTGCTTGCCACAGAAACAAAAGGAAAAAATAGCCCCAGCACACTGTCATAAACCAGTAACAAACTCTACTGTTCTATCTGTAAAATAAAACACAGAAATGTTCGTTACACATATTTGATCAAATATGGGATTAGCCACCAGCCACCATCAAGGCCTTTCCTATATGGTGGTCCTAACTCTAAAATTGAGAGTCCCAATGTTGGGTCCCATATATATGTTTATAAATTGAGATCCAACTTACCTAGGAGACACCCCTTAAAGTCTCCAAAATGGCTGCTGTGAAACAGCTCTCCCTCTCAGCAACTGCTCCCAGACATGCCCACAGACAGAATAAAAACAGAATGGAAGCTGCCAAATAAAACACTGCAATATTACATGACCTAACACTACACTAAAATGTGTTTAAAATGTCCCTTACTGTGTAGATCGATTAGAATGGTGACCACCGTTACACTATGTACCCTGAAGTGTATTTAGCATTACAAATGTGTAATAAAATAATAAATAAAAGTCACGACTCACCGTCTAGCAGTCATCTGTCTTGGGATGACTTGCTTGGATTTTCTTCTTTCTGTGAAGATCTTCCTGAAATGTTGCTTGAAGATGCTTATCACCTTGCTAGAAGAGGTTCTTCCGGTGCTTGCAGCTGGTCTTCGGCCTCTTCTGGCACTTGCCACGACATCCTCCTCCTTCCTCCTTGGTGTCCCCGCTCCTAATGAACGGTCTGTCACTAGAGGGCCCCCTTTTCTAGAAAAAATGACGTTATAAACACTAGAGCGCTCACTAGAGCCCCCTAATGTAGATGACATCATTTTTTCTAAAAAAAACACAGCGATCGACTTTAGTAAATGACGCCCTGTGTGTCCACATGCCACGCACCGTAATTGCTTCCAATCCAAAGGCATCGTGTTGTGTGCGCTTATGAATCACACGTAGCCTGCCACGGCGTGTGATTTCAGACCGCATTTACGCAATCGACATAAGAAAAAGATACGTAGATTACATTAAAAAATGACGACGCATGCGCAGTAGTAAAAATCGCGAAACACCGGAGGTATATGTTATACGTCCGGTACTCTGAATATGGGCCTTCAAGTGGATATTTAACAAGAATGCAGTCGCGCAGAATGTTATGTCAGTAATCTAAATAGCGAAGATTAAAATATTTTTGGGGGAAATCTTTCTGTTCCAGTTGTTCAGAAATATACAGACGAGTTCCAGCATTTCATCGGTGTGAAGATTCAGTGCACGCCAGTAATAGCAATCGTTTCTAAAATACATGTTTTCAAATACACTAACCAATCAAATGACAGGCTACTGAAATGTGGATGGCTGCGTGAGACTCTGAACTCTTTTATTATTTGTCTTTGATCAGTCTGGCTCATTTGTTGCCTGTATGTGTATATATATAAACATCATTCGGGCAAAATGATAATAAAATATATAAAAAAAATGACAATTTGCAAACAGTGGGTTGAATGAAGAAATTCGCAGTATTCATAGCCCGTGCTTTATGCGGTTGTGTTTGTTATGAACAATAAAATTGAAATTGCAGAATAAAAAAAAGTCTACACAATCGTAAAATGCTGTTATTGGTAAGTACAAGGGACAAGGTCTGCTGTGTTAAAGCAATAAAGGCTTTTCGTAGCCTTTTGTGCCTGCTGCCACATAGTGCCAACCAGACCTGGAATTAAAATATGGAGTTGGATGGAAACAGACTACAGAGTCCTCGTGGCTGTAGCCAGAGCTCTATTAAGATTGGGAAGCAGTCACCGCTTCAAATGGCTGATTACCGGTACTGGTATAGCCGACAGCTGTATTGTAGCTCTATCAAAAGCAGAAAAAGTATGGAAACGGAAACTTCCTAAGTAAATGACCCTATTTCGACAATTACCCGTTCCCAATAGCGGGTAGGTTACGTTTAGGCAGTAGGGCATGGAGGGTTAGGGTTAGGCTGCAAGGTGGGGGAAGGTCAGGGTAAGGCTGCAGGAGAGGAAGTGTTAAGGTTAGGCTGCTAGAAGGGTAAGGTTAGGCTTAGGCTATGGAAAAAGAAGGGTTAAGATTAGGCTGCTAGAAGGGGGAGGTTAGAGTAAGACTAAAGGACAGGAAGTGTTAAGCGTAGGATGCTAGAAGGATAAGGTTAGGGTTTGGCTATGGAAAAAAGAGGGTTAAGTTTAGGCTGCGATAAGAGGAAGGTTAGGGTTAGGCTACAGGACAGGTAGGGATAGGTTTAGGCTGCTATAAGGGGAAGGTTAGGGTTGGGCTGTGGGTTTAGGAAGGGTTAAGGTTAGGCTGCTAAATGGGGAAAGTTAGGTTTAGGCTATGGAAAAAGGTAGGTTAAGTTTAGGCTACTGGAAGCGTAAGGTTAGGGTCAGGCTACAGAAACTGGGAGGGTTAAGGTTAGGCTGTTAGAAGGGGAAGGTTAGGGTTAGGCTACAGAAACTGGGAGGGTTAAGGTTAGGCTGCTAGAAGGGGAAGGTTAGGGTTAGAGTCAGGCTACAGAAACCGGGAGGGTTAAGGTTAGGCTGCTAGAAGGGGAAGGTTAGGGTTTGGCTGCAGCAGAAGGAGGGTCAGGGGATAGTTAAGGTACCTGTTCCTCCAGGCGATGTCATGACACTTTATACCTGGAGACATCTCGCGGTAACATTAACATTGTCGCTTTCCAGTGGGGGGTGTGGTGCTTCGCAAATCAGTCACTCTAAGCAGAGAACCACACGCAGTTTATTCACAATTAAGGAATAAAGAATGTGCCCCCTAATAAAGCTACTGCAATGGCAAACCTCCCACCTGTCCCTCTTTTCACAGCGCACAAAGGGGTGGGGCTTAGGAGAAAATGGTTGGTGTTTTTACCAAATATGGTCATTGTGGGCGGGACTGGGTGGGTGGAGTTTGTCCCAGTGTTTTTGGGATTCGTAATCTCGGGAGCTATGCAATGGTCTCATACAGCTGTATTGGACTTCGTGTCCTGTGTCTGGCGCAAATGTGCATCTTAATTCTATCAGATAGATATTCACGCTTCCGTGCCGTACCCAGGGAAAATGGTTTATTTATTAGATAGGGTGCTGTATGATATATAGGATTATGTTTATTATCGGTGCTTTGATACTATTATAAATATTTTCGCCTATATGTAATGGTATATCCGTTTTAAATGTGTTTATTATAAGACATGTTTTAGTATGTAGCTGATGACCCTGTCTTCATTATTTGGTGTGCACTGTTAAAGGTTTTTTTGACACCCCATTACTTGGTGTGTATTTCTCTTTTGTGAACAGCAAATATTAAGGGGTCTATTTACAAAGATCATTTTAGTGCGATAGGGCCAGTTTTCACTTCAAAACTGGCCCTATCGCATTAAAGTAAAGTGTCACATATTTACAAAACGTCCCCATATACCCACATATTTACAATATGTCCCCATATACCCCTCTTTTCCTTCCCCTAATAGCTGTTATTAGGCGGAGGAAAAGGAGGGCATGTATAGGGAGACCGTCGGAATACATCATAATCGTGCCCCAGTTAAAAAAAAAAAATAATAATTAAAAAGTTTTTTTTGGTTTGCATCCACCTTTTACTTACATCCCCTTATCCCCTTGTATGTGCCTAGTTATCCACTTCTGTCAATTGCTATATGCCCAGCCTCTAATTCTGTCCCTTATATGTGTCAGCCTCCTTTTCACCCCTGTATATATTCACACTCCT